>CM071716.1:29185929-29204167 GCA_036630335.1 Physaria fendleri | reverse complement strand
AGAGAACCAGAGCCATCACTATCTTTTAAGAAAAACTTGCAAACTGGTTCGGCTGCAAATACCCTCTCCATCTTGTCCCCGCTTTCAATCACACGGCACTTCAAGATCGAGTGACTAACGAGTAATAGCAGCATCCGTTCGAGCAACACCGGGGCATCCGCGTTAGTAGGTTTGGTTGGGAACCTAGCTGTTATTTCAGATGGTGAGAGCCATTCGTCGTTGCTTGACGCAGCAGCTATTGTGTCGATGACGCCAAGCTCCAAGGCAGCTTTGAAAACCATAGGGAAAGCAAGGGTGTTCACTATACTCACCGCTTGCAAAGTCACCATTTTGTCGTCCACTTCAGCTTCTTCTTCTTTGGTTAAAACGGGATTTGGACTACTAGTTAAGGGATCTTGAAGAAGGTCAGGCATATTATTGTTGTTAGTTAAAAGATTACGAAGGAAAAGTTTTGTTTTGAGATTGTGGTTTCAACATTCATAATGAGTGCCATTTTATAGGGAAAGTGGCTGAACAATTTGAAGACAAGTGTAAGGCAAGAGTTTGGCAATACTCACATAATTTATTTTGATATCAGGTAATCCGGAAATCCGACCAGACTAATTTCTGAGAGGGGGAGAAGACCGCCCAGGAGTGGATCCAGAAAATTATTTTGATGGGGGCAAAAACAATTTTTTCCTAAAACAATGGGGTCATATATATAAATAATTTACTAAAAATTGAAATATTTGAGAAATATATAAAGAAAATCAAAGAAATTTTTTGGACTGGGGGTATATGCCCCCACCTTGTCCAACGTGCGTCCGTCGTTGAGACCGCCTGCCGAATCACTCATCCTGGCTATCTACGTGGTGGTAAGCCACGTTAGCAGACAACGGGTGTTCAAGATAATCGCACATTTTTTCCCATCGGGATTCAAACCCTGACAATGAGGTTATGATCACCATCAGAGCTCTAACCATTGGGTCACAATATATTTTTATTTGCTTTTTAAGTATTAGGGTATAAGGTGTAAAATTGATTGATAAAATCTGAAAAATTAGAAGTCTGAGAAAAGAAAGTAATATTTCACGGTTTCTGGTTGGTCATAATGAATCGACTTGATCACGGTTTCTGGTTGGTCATAATGAATCGACTTTACCAATTCATAATTAAAATATATCATATAGTTACTAAATATAGATACATCTCATATTATGTGTATATATTTGGTTTTTAAATGTTCTTGTAGCCAATTTGTCAAGTTGTCATATCCGGACATGGCTTCCCAAAGACAATAATAAAACTAGTGACCAATGATAATCAAGTCAAATACATAAAATTCCGTCTGTAATTTGTTTAGTTAGTAAAAACGAAAACGTTTAAATTAATAAAACATCCTCGTTTTGTGTCAATTTACAAAACAGAATGGCAAATTAGGGACAATTTTCATAAGCAAAGTCACTCATGTTATAGTCTCTCATGATGATGATCCTTCCCTTTTAAATTAACAAATAGACAAGAAACGTGCAAACAATCGGAGAAATTCTTGAAGATTAGCCAAGATAAGCTATGCTTTAAGAAGAAAACAAAATTAACCCATATAGGTACAGTTATCAATCATATCTAAGAAATGATTGAAGAAAATTATGGGTCCCTGTTTTGAGATTTTCCATATGAAAGACAACTTGTAAGTGTAACTATCAATCAACTAATCAAGTTGAGCTAACAGACGGACATGGTGGTGATGGCCAAGTAGATCCCTTTCAGCATTTGCACAAAGTTTTATCTTGAGAACATGATCCACGCATCTGCATATATCACTTTCACGAACGAGATCCTGGTTCCATCGTCCAGTGTTGTTAATAATTAAATCTTGAACCATTAAGTTGATGGTGTCACCATTTATTCCTCTTGGAGCTCGTGGCTGGTTTTGCAATATCCATGGGTCTTAGGCCCGCATGCACCAATGAACCGTTAACTAATTTAAGACTTTGCTTAAACAGATTCCTACCCTCTAGTAAAAAGTTTCCATACGATGGGTAATGTAATGATTAATTTTAAAAATAGAACTACACAATGATTCATTTATAATTAACAATAATAAAAAAGAACATAACGTTTAGTTTGAAGAAAAAAAATAAAAATAAAACATGTGTCTTTTTTTTTGTTTAATCATGTGAATAAATAAAAACAAAAAATCTTAAAAACAAAATTAAATCCAACAAATCATTTTCTAAATCCCATAACCTAAAAAAAATATTCTATCTATGAATTGTTCATGCCCTAAATATAAAAGACTTTAAAAAACTGATGCCCTATAATGTTTTTTAAAAAATTCTGTCTTGGTTGCATGAACTCTGGGTCGGGTCATTGAACTAGTCGTAGCATTGATATTCCTTATGTAACTATTGAACTATGGGCCGGGCCTGGGATTGAACTGGTGGATTGAACTGGTGGTAGCGTCGATAATTCTTATGTAACGATTGAATCTGTATGATATTTAATAGTCTAAATGGCGTTCTTTATTATTAATGAAAAAATGATAGTTTTAATAGTTAAAAAAATCATGTAACCGTCGCACTCTATGTGTATAAAAGCAAACTAGTTCATTAAACAGATTCCTACCCTCTAGTAAAAAGTTTCCATACGATGGGTAATGTAATGATTAATTTTAAAAATAGAACTACACAATGATTCATTTATAATTAACAATAATAAAAAAGAACATAACGTTTAGTTTGAAGAAAAAAAATAAAAATAAAACATGTGTCTTTTTTTTTGTTTAATCATGTGAATAAATAAAAACAAAAAATCTTAAAAACAAAATTAAATCCAACAAATCATTTTCTAAATCCCATAACCTAAAAAAAATATTCTATCTATGAATTGTTCATGCCCTAAATATAAAAGACTTTAAAAAACTGATGCCCTATAATGTTTTTTAAAAAATTCTGTCTTGGTTGCATGAACTCTGGGTCGGGTCATTGAACTAGTCGTAGCATTGATATTCCTTATGTAACTATTGAACTATGGGCCGGGCCTGGGATTGAACTGGTGGATTGAACTGGTGGTAGCGTCGATAATTCTTATGTAACGATTGAATCTGTATGATATTTAATAGTCTAAATGGCGTTCTTTATTATTAATGAAAAAATGATAGTTTTAATAGTTAAAAAAATCATGTAACCGTCGCACTCTATGTGTATAAAAGCAAACTAGTTCATAGCCATGAAAAAATGATAGTTTTAATAGTTAAAAAAATCATGTAACCGTCGCACTCTATGTGTATAAAAGCAAACTAGTTCATAGCCATAATCCACATATCATCTTCACAATTCTCAAATTTCTCTACCATTTATTTTTTTTCCAATTATACACTTTCCATATCTAAAACAGAAAACTATTCTCAAAACTTTTTCTAAAACTCTCAAAACCGCTTCCCTTGAGTTGTTGTAATGAGGGAGATCATCCCCAATAGCATAATTGGGCATTACATTGATGTATCCAAATGTTGGATGGAGAAAACAAAGGATGATAAGAGGGTAGTGCGATCTAGATCTAGAAAAAGAAGACGAAAGAATTTAATGAATGATGTAAGAAAAAATTCTGTAACAAATAGTGTTTAAAAAGTTTTTTGATCCTGCTAGAATCAAAACTTTTTCAACGTTTTTTGTTGTAGGATTTTAATCAAAAACCTTTTAACCAATGTTTGTTCTATAATTTTTTGTAATACCATTCAACAAGTTTTTTTCTTCTCTTTTTCGTTATATTTTATACTACACCACCCTCTTATCATTTATGTTTTTCCTATTTAATGTTTGGAAACATCAATGTTAGGCCAAACTTCGTTTTTTAAAATGATCTCTTTGACCACAATAACTCATTACTCTCTTCTCATTGTTTTGTGGTTACCTAATAATATAATTAACTTCTTACATTCATTATCTTCAATAAACTTTTTAAAATGATGCAATCGTTGCGCTGAAAAGTATATCTCTCAATCCACTCTATGGATTGGACTAGTGGTAGATGCAGTATCACTTGTAGAACTGTTGAACACATGTGATATGTAATAGTTTAAACGACATTCTTTTATTTTTTCAATCGGTGCATAAACATGTTGTTAACCAATTAAAAAAATAAATTATTGTAAAAATAAATCTAACAATAAAGAGAGAAAATAATGACTATAATTAATGGAAGTATTAAAAATTTTGTGCTTTTTACTTAAACTCTTTATATTTTGAAATAAAACGAATAATAATTTTCTGTTTTAGACATGAAAAGTATGTAGTTGTTCAATGGTGAGAGGCGACATAACCGATGGTGGATTTAAAGAGAATATTGGAAAAATTGTTACAACATTAATCTAAACTAATTAGACTAATCATACAATCCACATATCATTTTCACAATTCTCAAATTTCACTACCATTAATTTTTTTTCCAATATTCTCTTTAAATTCAGAATCGGTTATGTCGTCTTTCACCATTGAACAGCTACACACTTTTCATGTCTAAAACAGAAAATTATTACTCGATCTGTTTCAAAATATAAAGAGTTTTAGTAAAAAGCACAAATTTTTAATAATTTCATACACTTAAAAGATACTTGAAAAGTTATAAATTCACACACTTAGATGACAAAGTGATTGACCATATGTAGTTTCAATGAAATTTTACTTAGTTGAAGGGCCATGATGATAGCTAAATTTTAGATACTCCATCAAATTACTTGTGAAGTAGTAATACAAATTGTAATAATCCTTGTTTCCTTTCAAGTTGAAATGTTATCCTTTTCAGTTCTTAATTAATTTCGTTTTCTAATTATGGTTTTATAATAGGTATGTTAACCAATCACTAATAGAAATGGATCATATAGCACTACGGTTTTGATCGGTATTTGGTAGGTATTAGCGTATACTGACCAAAACCAATGGTCGGTTACACGCGGTCAAAAATGGGGTTTGGTCGCTATTTGGTCGGTAATTACCGACCAAAAAGCGACTAAAATTTATCAACCAAATTGCGATCAAACAAAAGCGACAAATATATGGTGGGTATTTAGTTGGTAATTACCCACTAAAATGCGACTATAGTTTTCCAACCAAATAACGACTAAATAATGACCAACGAAACCCGCCTAAACCCCGAATATTTTTAATAAAAATTACACTTTGGTCGCTATTTGGTCAGTAATTACCGACCAAATAGCGACTAAACTCAAATATTTTTAATAAAAAAATATGCTACTATCGTTATTGACGAAATTAAAAAAAAAAATTGGGAATGAATTATCTGTAATTAAATATGTAAAACTGAAATACATTTTTTAAAATAACCAAAAGCTACAATAATTCGAAATACGCGTAATACGAATACTACAACAAAAGAAATATATAAAACTAATATCTATAAGTCCGCATTATCCCCACTTTTGTCGAGGTTTCTAAAATACTCACGCATCTACTGGGCCATGTCGTTTTGCATCACTTTTGTCGAGGTTTCTAAAATACTCACGCATCTACTGGGCCATGTCGTTTTGCATATGCCGGGTCAGCTTGGCTTTCATCGACTCCAACTCTGCCTTATTCTCCTCCCACAGCTCTGTCCGCATCTGCTCTAAGGCCTTCCGAGTCACCGGTGCTGGATGACGAGCGCGCATCGTGTCATGGGCGGAGACATCCGTGAGACCGTAGTAACACTTTTCATTGCCATCTTTCACATTCTGTGACTCTTGCACAATAAATAGAAATAGCTAAATAGCGACAAAATCCTAAAAAAAAAAAATGTCATCCGGTTGGTATTTGGTCGCTAATTAGTTACCAAAAATAAATAGCGACAAAATCCTAAAAAAAAAAAATGTCATCCGGTTGGTATTTGGTCGCTAATTAGTTACCAAAAACTAACAACGTCCCAACCAAATATAATACCGGTCAAAACCGCCAAATAGTCAATATTTTGTTGGTTTTATATAGGTATGTTTGTTACCTACCAATATTTTGGTCGGTAATGTTGGTGCGTATTTCTTCAATTTCTGGTAGTGAATGTTATAAAGGACGTCTGATTATAAAATTTTATTTTTGTTATGATATTTAATGTTTCTACTAGTTTTTTTTTTTCTCATTTATATATAGTATCATTGCAAAAGTAACCTAAATGGCCTGTCATTTTTTTTTTTTACATTGTTGTGATGCATGAACACTCTAAAACCTAAAAATGGTCAATTCATTCAGCGCATAATAAGCAAATGAAAATTTATTGAAAAACTAAAATTTATTAATTTACGTTACATAAAAGTAGATTATTTTGAAACTGTAAGATCTTCATACTCTACGGGATCCCAGACTCTCATATGGAGAGGAAGGGATTTGGCTAATCCATATTTTTCTTTAAGATAAACAAAAATATGAGCAAATGAAAATTTATTGAAAAACTAAAATTTATTAATTTACGTTACATAAAAGTAGATTATTTTGAAACTGTAAGATCTTCATACTCTACGGGATCCCAGACTCTCATATGGAGAGGAAGGGATTTGGCTAATCCATATTTTTCTTTAAGATAAACAAAAATATGCAAAAGTAGATTTTGAAACTGTAAGAGCTTCATACTCTACGGGATCCCAGACTCTCAGATGGAGAGGGAGGGATTGGGCTAATCCATATTTTTCTTTAAGATAAACAAAAATATGATACAAGTATTGGGAGTGTATTGGAGCATCAACATAGATACTTTTAGCACGAAGGGCTGAGACGGATCCATCTTCAACAGGGTACTCGGGATACAACGACATGCGCAGACAGGTGACCTCGTTGTGGTGGTTTTGCTTTTCGCGGCTCGTCATGTTGAGGAAAGTAACAGACTTTCCTTTCCTTGAGACTTTGGACTTTGGTAGTCTTTGGTAGATAATATATCTTTGAGTAATCCTGGGACGACAATGAGAAGCGGGTCTCTTCCAATGAAATAGAAAGATTCTTCTTGTGAGAAGCGCTTGATCAAGGGGTCGGCAAATAAACCTTCCAGTAAAACGTAATGAAACGCTTCACCCCAAACTTTTCTAACCTTAGTCTTCACCTTAACATGTGACAGCTGCGTTCTTGTGAATGAAACGTCCGGTGTTGACTGGACTATAGCTTCAGGTGCGTAATTCCTGTCGTGATCAAGCTTTTCAGCTATCGTTACTGCAGTCCGTCTTGTGCGAAGGTAGTTATCGTTATCACCTTTATGACCTATGTAACCAAATCCGGCTGAGGAGGAAGATATCCACTTTACTTCGTCAAAATCTTTGTAATAAATCGTTTCGACTTTTGGAAGTCTTCTGAATATTCGAAGAGTGTGCTGTTTGGTTTGATTCCAAACATCAACTGTTGGTTCTGGCAACTTGAGACGTTGATACGTGAGTATCGCTTGAACGTGTTGTTCGAGTGTGTAAACACTTCTTCCCCAACTCTGGAGTTCTAAGATTATTGTAGTAGGTACAAGCTTGAAAATTACTTCAGCAGCGAATTGGTCAATTATGACTTTAAACTCATTTTGTTGGACGTGAGTAGAAACTGTGCCAATCTCTATGAGACCTTCACGGTGTTTCCTGAACTCGTGGTCCATCTTCTTGCTTTGCGACGGTAAGGTGAAAAACAGGTGAAAAACTTTTACGTTAAACTTGAAATTTTTTACCTAACCCAGTATAATAATTATTGAATAAAATTGAAAAAAGTTGTTAAACTTGAAATTTTTTACCTAACCCAGTATAATAATTATTGAATAAAATTGAAAAAAGTTGGGAAATTTACTGAAACTAGCATTTATAATTATTAAATCAAAAAACTAGCATGATTTTTAATCTTTACATGGTATAGCATAATCATTAAAAGGGAATAGACAATTTTGTCCCTCCCAACGTCTACAGTAATACGCGTCTCTACATCACATCTTTCTTAGCAATAGTTTTCGTTTCTCTCTACTTTTTTTCACTTTTCGCACCGTTTGGTATTTTTTTTAAGTTTAATTTTTTTTTTGGTTACGGTTTTTTATGGTAACCGCAAACCATAATGTTGGTGTATAAATACATGGCCGTCCTCAACAAATTTTTTTGGGATACTCCACCGGTTTAAACCAGTGTATCAGCTTTTGCTGTGTAAAAGGTAGTTGTAAACATCTTTTGTACCGTACTTTGTAATATTTTCGATGATATAAATACTTTCGTCGTGGTTATTTGTTTTGGTCTTGTTGGCGGATTGTTATAGTATTCAGTTAACACAAGCTCTTCGGAGTTTGGTATTCAGCTTTTATTTTTACTAACTTATAGACAACCATTTAGCTTCACACCCTCGTACTTCACCTACCAAAAGAACGAGACTTATAAAAACCAAATAACACACAATGCAATAAACCCTTCCAAGAAAATAGTCATCTCAAAAAATTTGCCTCTCCTTTTCAGCTTCCCGCCTAAGTTTTCACAATTAGATAGAGTGGAAAAATTGCAATCATGTCTTTTCACTCTGAAAAGCCTATATGTTAGGGTTAGTATATGTGAAGATATATTATTATAAAAATAGATATCATGCATCTCCTTATTATATTAGTATAACTTAACAGATATTTTGAATTAAATATTGATTTCCTTTTCATGTGTCAAAACATAACAACCACTTCTTTTTTAACTCTTATCATTTCTCCTTTTTCTCTCCTTAACGTAAGAGTCTTCTTTTTAATCCTTCTCATCTCCCCTTTCTCTCTCTTTAACATAAACTCATTCTTCAATTAGACTCCAAGATCAAAGACATAACTACATGGCCATCCATAGTGATTTTTATTCCAGCGATTCATACTTGGGTAAGATTTAGATTCATAATCGATTCCCTTTCTTCATGGTTGAATTATGCAATACAGTGGATTAATCAATTTCGTTCTTTCAGATTTATGTGAACCTTGTCCAGCTAATGGAGAATGTCACCAAGGAAAGTTACAATGTAACCATGGATACAAAAAGCAAGGAAATTTATGTGTAGAAGATGGAGAGATCAATGAATCAACCAAGAATTTGGTATTGAATTATAAGATTTTTTTAGATATTGTGTTGTTGATTATTTGTTCTAATGGCCACTTTTTTGGGTATTGTGGATCAGGTTGAGTACTTTGAGAGAAAAGTCTGTGAGGCATATGCCCATAAGGAATGCTATGGCACTGGAAAAATATGGGTATGCTCTTTTGAACATATTTGCATTTTTATTTAGTTGTGTGTTCATTTTGTTGTCATAGGAAGTATTTCTTCCAATTATTTTCATCCATCTTATAGGTTTGAATTAAATATTGATTTCCTTTTCATGTGTCAAAACATAACAACCACTTCTTTTTTAACTCTTATCATTTCTCCTTTTTCTCTCCTTAACGTAAGAGTCTTCTTTTTAATCCTTCTCATCTCCCCTTTCTCTCTCTTTAACATAAACTCATTCTTCAATTAGACTCCAAGATCAAAGACATAACTACATGGCCATCCATAGTGATTTTTATTCCAGCGATTCATACTTGGGTAAGATTTAGATTCATAATCGATTCCCTTTCTTCATGGTTGAATTATGCAATACAGTGGATTAATCAATTTCGTTCTTTCAGATTTATGTGAACCTTGTCCAGCTAATGGAGAATGTCACCAAGGAAAGTTACAATGTAACCATGGATACAAAAAGCAAGGAAATTTATGTGTAGAAGATGGAGAGATCAATGAATCAACCAAGAATTTGGTATTGAATTATAAGATTTTTTTAGATATTGTGTTGTTGATTATTTGTTCTAATGGCCACTTTTTTGGGTATTGTGGATCAGGTTGAGTACTTTGAGAGAAAAGTCTGTGAGGCATATGCCCATAAGGAATGCTATGGCACTGGAAAAATATGGGTATGCTCTTTTGAACATATTTGCATTTTTATTTAGTTGTGTGTTCATTTTGTTGTCATAGGAAGTATTTCTTCCAATTATTTTCATCCATCTTATAGGTTCTGGAGAATGATATTTGGAAAGGTCTACGTCAACCAAGAAATTGGTATTGAATTATAAGATTTTTTAGATATTGTGTTGTTGATTATTTGTTTTAACGGCCACTTTTTTGGGTATTGTGGATCAGGTTGAATACTTTGAGAGAAAAGTCTGTGAGGCATATGCTCATAAGGAATGCTATGGCACTGGAAAAACATATTGAATTATAAGATTTTTTAGATATTGTGTTGTTGATTATTTGTTTTAACGGCCACTTTTTTGGGTATTGTGGATCAGGTTGAATACTTTGAGAGAAAAGTCTGTGAGGCATATGCTCATAAGGAATGCTATGGCACTGGAAAAACATGGGTATGCTTTTTTGAACATATTTGGATTTTGATTTAGTTGTGTGTTCATTTTGTCGTCATAGATAGTATTTCTTCCAATTATTTTCATCCATCTTATAGGTTCTGGAAAATGATATTTGGAAAGGTCTACGTAGCAACGGTTTTCTGAATAACTTAGAAATACGGCTTTCAGCTTCCCGCCTAGGTTTTGAGAAATACGGCGATTATATCACTTTTTGTTGTGTACTACGTTGAATGATAGCACTTCTCATCTTCGTGTACGCTGGTTCTCAGCATGAAAACTTTGTAATATTTTCGCTTCTATAAATATTTCAGATCTTCTAATTATTTTTGTTCTGGTGTTCAGTTAACTTACATAATTTGTCGAATACGTGTTAAACATGACTCGGTATTCAAAAATTAGCTTTGTATTGTAAATTAGCTTTGTATTGTTTTTGGTATTCCGCGTAATCAAAATTGGGTATTCTGCTAAATCGCTCAATTTTTTGGTATTCCGCGTAATCAAAATTGGGTATTCTGCTAAATCGCTCAATTGTACACCGGCAATGTATGTCTTCGATTTAAGTAGGTTGGTCACCACAAAAAAGGTATTCCAAGTGATCATTTTCTCCGGATATGGGTATTTATTAACAACTTCTTCAAGGAATTTAATTACGTATTTACTAACAACGTCTTCAAGAAATTCAATTAAACAGTCGCAGTCGACTGATTTTTTCTCAGCCGAAATTGGTTTTCACCACTTAAACCTCGAATACTGTTACAAAGACTACGAATCTAAAATACCAAGTGCTAGTTATACCAAGTAAAAATCTTAAATACCAGTCCCAGACATTTGAATACTATTTACCCTGAGTTTTTTTGGTCTTCTTGTACGGTTTGTTGTAGTATTCAGTAAAGACAAACTCAGGTTTTTTTTAATTTAGGGTCTTTGGCTACTTAACTTCGTTTAGATTTACGTTTTTCCCTTGTTATGTTAGTGCGCATATAGTGTATACGTACTTCAGCACTTGGAAGTATTCAAATGCTAAACCTTCACTTGGAATTTGCAAAGGATTAAACCTCTTCCCAAATATTCAAAAACTAAACCCTAACTTGGGATTCATAAACCTAACTGAAAAGGATTAAACCTCTTCCCAAATATTCAAAAACTAAACCCTAACTTGGGATTCATAAACCCAACTGCAAAGTATTAAACTTCTTCCCAAAAATTCAAAAACTAAACCCTAACTTGGGATTCATAAACCCAACTGCAAAGGATTATACCTCTTCCCAAATATTCAAAAACTAAACCCTAAATTGGAATCCATAAACCCAACTGCAAAGGATTGTACCTTTTCCAACGCAATCATATTCCTTACCCAAACCTCGTAATCTAGTGAAGCCAAATAAACATACTAAGGTACATTAGTTTAATAAATACTTTTTAAAGATATTACATATCGTTACCCAAAAAAGGGTCATTCTTATACTAACAAATAACATATTACATAAAATACAGTTTCCAGACACATAGGTCAACAGACTTATGCCACATTCACGAGGTCCACAGCAGCCCACACGTCTAGGGGTATAATTGTCAAAATCCGCCAACTGCAACCCACGTGTGATGCTACTTTTTGAAAGTAAGAATGTTATGTTACTTTCGGTAACACCCACTTTTTTAATGTTATTGACAGTAAATTTCTCATTATTCTTTACCATTCAATTTATAGATTAATGATTCTTTTACACAAATAAGACAATGTAAATAGTTAATTTTTTAAGTATATCACCCTTTAAAAAAAAAACCAAATTAATTAAAAATTCAAAAAAAAATATATTTTTTATAATTTATTTTAGAATTTCCATAATTAATTAAAATTTTAGTTAAAAAATATTTTTCTAAAACTAAAAATTATTGATCATTTTAATTATTTTAAAATTAATATAATAATATTTGTAATTATAGTTTATAATTATTATAATAATTAAATCATAAAGGCATCTTCGTAAATATGGTTCGTGAGAGTGATTCTTGCGACGACACCTAAAGCCTTTTTGCTTCTCAAAAAATATATAGGGATGATTAGAATATGTAGATTTGTTAATTTTTTTTTTAAATAGATATGTATTAATTTAAAATTCTATAAATATGTTATAAATTAATTTAAAATTCCAAAAAAAAATATTTTTTATAATTTATTTTTAAATTTTAATTAAAATTTTAATTAAATAAATATTAAAATTTTGATTTAAAAAATATTTTTCTAAAACTTAAAATTATTGATCATTTTAATTAGTTTAAAATTAATATTAAAAAATATTTTTCTAAAACTTAAAATTATTGATCATTTTAATTAGTTTAAAATTAATAAATTAATACTTTTAATTATATAGTTTATAATTATTCTAATAATTAAATCATAATGGCATGTTTGTAAATATTGTCCGTGAGAGTGAATCTGGCGACGACACTTAAGCCTTTTTGCTTCTCAAATAATATATAGGGGATTTTCAAATTAAACTTTAAAAGAAAGCATTAAAGTTATGATCTATTTTTAGATTCAGTGAAGATTGAATTTCATTTAAATATATATATATATTTATTCAAAAGAACGTTTAGATTCAGTGAAGATTGAATTTCATTTAAATATATATATATATTTATTCAAAAGAACGATAAAGAAAAAAATTAGTGACAAAAAATAAAAAAAAACAATGTACATTACTAAAATATATTAGGATATCTTCTGATATAAAAATAATTATTATAGATAAATTTAAAATATTGCTACATCGTAGAAAAGATATTTACATCAAATATTTGATAGGATAATCTAAAAGCTAAATTTAGAATGATAGGATAATCTAAAAGCTAAATTTAGAATATTGTTACAATAATATTCGGATAATTTTTGTTAAATTAATAATGAAAAAAAAATAAATAAAAAACTTGAAAGTATAATATTTTAATGTGAAATATTTTTCCAAAATATTTGTATGATATTTCAAAAAAAAACAAAAATCATTATAAAATCGTATATAATACTTTAAATAACAACAACTATTAATAATATAACTTTTAATAGTGCAACAAAAGATTTAATAAATTATTGGAAATTTATCTATATTATAACATTTAGATACATGATATAAAAATTATTTTTTGTATAAGTATTTAAGAATCGGGTATTAAACCGGGGTTTGTTCATTTGGATAAAAGAAAAATGTGGATATTTTTGGGTATATGAGAATAATGTACAATTATTTAGGTATAAGAAAAATAATGTTCATGAAAAAAATGTTCATGTAATTATTTAAATTGTTTCAAGTTTAAGTAATTAAGTTATATATAATATGTAAAACATAAATACAAATTTATTCTGATAAAAATTATTGAAAATAGGGTATCCACGGGTGTCAGATATGAAGAAAAAATATTGTTATATTTTTATATAAATCTGTTCGGTTTTGTATTTGATATTTTCGGGTTGGGTCTTGAATGAATATTGGATGTCAAATATTTTATCTATCTATTTCCTAAATATAATATTTTTTTACAAAAAATATTCTATGATCGCATTAAATTTAATATCTAATATATTATATACCTATAATTATGTTTTAGGTATTTTTAAGGTATTAAATTCATTTCAAATTTATATATATATTATATACCTATAATTATGTTTTAGGTATTTTTAAGGTATTAAATTCATTTCAAATTTATATCTGGTTATTGAGTATTACACGAGTAAATATGCATTTTTCTAATTTTAAGTCTAATTTTTTAATCTTTATGGTTAATCTAAAAATTGAAAATCTTGGCAATAGGATCCATGGAGACATCGTATGATAAATTTGAACTTACATCCATGATCTATGATAAATTTGAACTTACATCCATGATCGATGATAGAGGCAGCAATACTAATTCATGGGATTACATTAGAGACAAGTGGAAACAAGGTCGACGGGAGATCAATTAGAAGGAAGTAGAAAAAGACAGAATCACGAACACCCATATTGAAGAAATCGTCTAAAGAGGAGAGAGCAAAGCAAGAGTAGGAGGAAAAGATAGAACAATAGTAAAAATTAAAGGAATATCACAATTAGTACAAGTTGTGGAAAAAGAAGCTCATATTCATGGTGAGATGATATAAGTGAATTGAATCCAATTTCCTGTGGAGATGCAATGCAAACAATAGATCAAACAGTATACAACGAATTTGAGATTGAATAAGAAATGTCATATTTTTAATGTTTAGAACTAGAAAGGTAGGTCATCTATCCAAAAGATAGATTAAAAAATATTATTTATAAAAAATTTTGAGTTTTAAATCGATTTTGCATTTGATATTTGGGATATAGTAAATGTCATTATTGAGTATTTTTTATATTTTATAAAGTATTCGGGTCCGTGTGTTTTGTCATGACGGGTAAAGTTTTACTAAAGATGGATATCTTTAAGTTTACTCAAAACCGAAAAAAACTCAGAACTTAAAAAAATACACGAACAAAATAAATATTTTAACCAAATCTATTTAAACTATATAAAAAATTTTGAAATACCCAAAAAAAATATAATACACATCATCGATATTAGAAAGTAAATCGACAACTCTTAAAGATGGCCCTTTAAACCTGTTGGAGTGATATTTGAAAGAAATAATAAAGAAGATTACAATTCAATAAGTCTAGATATTGTATATTTGTTGCTTCAACGGGATCTAATATGTAATATTTCAATTTTATGTATATTTTAAATTCATATTTTAAATTTTTGCATAAAAACCATTAACACGTGTTGTAGCACGGGTCAAGATCTAGTATTATATATATATATATATATATATGTATATATATATATAATAAAAATGGATTGTTTACGGTTTAATATCAGTTTGTGATTTTGAGTGGTCTTGGTTTAAATTAGTAAACCAGCAAATTTCACGTGAGGTAGGAATAAGTTATAATTTTAGATTTGTGTGGGAATAAATTTAGAAGTTATGATGGAGATGCGTTTTAGAGGAGGATACTTTATGTTTGGCTTAAATTATTAATGAATGGGTTGTCCAAAAAAAAAAAGTTACCGTGGAGATGGGTTTATACAGAAGTCAATAGTTTGGGTGGATTAGTTATTATATGAGATACTTTGGGTGGGAATAGATAGACAATCCTAAGTTATTTATCTAGTATACCTAAATATTGTAAATAAATTATTATCTATATTTATATGGGTTAATATTTATTATTTATATTTATATTTCAAAATAAATCTTTTGGGTAGGAGTGAAAAAAATAAATACTACCGGATTAAAAATCGAAAATTAGTCCAATAATAGTGAACCGAACGCGACTAATCGATGTAAATACATGAACAATATCTTTTTTACTGTACGCGATATTCTAATCCAAATTAATGACCAAAAAAAATATATTAAGTTATTATTATGTATACATAACTATAATTATGAGATACTTGAATTAATGCAATTATCTAATATTTAAAATTATATTAGTAT
Organism: Physaria fendleri; assembly: GCA_036630335.1. Lineage (NCBI taxonomy): Eukaryota > Viridiplantae > Streptophyta > Magnoliopsida > Brassicales > Brassicaceae > Physaria > Physaria fendleri. Next base: position 29,188,338 of record CM071716.1, on the reverse strand, counting down.
TTAAAACACATTTTATTATATTTTAATAATTATCAAATAAGTGTCACAAGTACGAATTGACAAAATATCTTGTATATGATATTCGGCATTCACCCGTTCAATAATATCAAAGTCAAAAGAAAAATAATTTATATGAATAATTGGTCGATGTTCATCTTTGTATACATGAATTCTATTTAAATTTTCAAGTAATTATCAAATAAGTGTTACATGTACGAATTGATATATTTAAATTTTCAAGTAATTATCAAATAAGTGTTACATGTACGAATTGATAAAATATCTTGCATATGATATTCGACGTTCACTCGTTTCAATAATATCAAAGTCAAAGAAAAACTAATATATATAAGTAACTGACTGATGTTCTTCTTGTATACATGAATTATACTTTTAAAATTTCAAATAATTATTAAGTGTTACATGTAAGAATTGACAAAATATCTTGTAAATGATATTCGATGTTCACAGGTTTCAATAATATCAAAGTCAGAGAAATATTAATTTATATAAATAATTGACCGATTTTATTCTTGTATACATGATTTATATTTAAATTTTCAAATAATTTTCAAATAGGTGTTACATGTACGAATTGACAAAATATCTTGTAAATGATATTCGAAGTTCACCCGTTTCAATAATATCAAGTCAAAAAAAAAACTACTTTATATGAATAATTGACTGATGTTCTTCTTGTATACATGAATCATATTTAAATTATCAAATAATTATCAAATAAGTGTTAAAGGTACGAATTGAAAAAATATCTTGTAAATTATATAAACCATTTACCCGTTTCAATAATATCAAAGTCAAAGAAAAACTAATTTCTATAAATAATTGATCGATGTTCTTCTTATATACATGAATTATATTTAAATTTTCAAACAATTATCAATAAGTGTTACATTTACGAATTGATAAAATATATTGTAAATGATATTCGACGTTCACCCGTTTCAATAATATCAAAGTCAAATAAAAATTAATTTATAGATTTCCATTATAAGGGGCTCGTACATATTCGGCAGTACCTCCTGTAAATACTCCACCGGTATGAAAAGTTCTTAATGTTAGTTGAGTCCCGTATGAAAAGTTCTTAATGTTAGTTGAGTCCCCGGTTCGCCAATAGATTGACCCGCGATAATAATAAATAATTGACTGAATTTTTTTCTTTTATACATGAATTATATTTAAATTTTCAAATAATTATCAAATAAGTGTTACAGATACGAATTGAAAAAGAAATATCTTTTAAATTATATAAACCATTCAACTGTTTCAATAATATCAACTTCAAAGAAAAACTAATTTATATAAATAATTGACCGATGTTCTTATTGTTTACATGAATTATATTTAAATTTTTAAATAATTATCAAATAAGTGTTATGCGTACGAATTGACAAAATATATTGTATATGATATTCGACGTTCACCCGTTATGATATTCGACGTTCACCCGTTTCAATAATATCAAAGTCAAATATAAACTAATTTATATAAGTAATTGACCGATGTTCTTATTATATAGATTAATTGTACATGAATAACTTAAATAGACTCCCATGAATACCAAAAAAAACTTCATATTTTTATTTTACGAACATCGTTTTATATTTATGGTTCCATAATATATAACATAGTTATTTGAAAATAATACATGAACTACATTTTTATAAATATATGAATATTCTTTTCTTTATATATCTCGAACCCGATATATGTAGATTTCTGATTCTTTCAATAAGAAATTAGATATTTATCTAAGAATTTTGTGTTATGATTAACAGTAACAATATTTTTAACTTATCTCATTGTAAATAATAAATGACTATACAATATACTTGTGAAATTATCAATTAATTTTTTTTTTTTTTTTTCCCTTAAAACCAAATTTTATTAAACCTTTAAAAATAATCAAGATGTTTGATCCAAAAATGGACGAAGCCATAGTGGGACCGAATTGTCCAATGGTGCCAGAATACATAGATAAATTCTTCGCATACTTAGCTATTGCATCCGCTGCCTTATTACCCATTCGATTCACTTTGCGAAAGCTGAAGTTGCGTTCTCTTGGTGAGCCCGATGTTGTATCTCCTTGATGTAGGATTGGAGTCTTGGTCTTGGGTTTGGGTTATTTACTGCCTCAATGAGAACAGAAGAGTCACTCTCAAACTTGGAGTCTTGGTCTTGGGTTTGGGTTATTTACTGCCTCAATGAGAACAGAAGAGTCACTCTCAAACACTACCTGTCCATATCCCATATTTCCAATGCACATTGTTGCCCATACAAGCGCCGTTGCCTCCTCACTCTCAAACACTACCTGTCCATATCCCATATTTCCAATGCACATTGTTGCCCATACAAGCGCCGTTGCCTCCGCATCTATTGGCGCTAACAGTT
>CM071716.1:29154170-29172504 GCA_036630335.1 Physaria fendleri | reverse complement strand
TCTCATTAGCTTAATAATTAAATAATAAACAAATAAGGAATAGGTCCAATGTATTTAGACCGTAAATGAGGGTTTATGCGTGTGGTCATGCATGTGATGTGGAACAGAAACCTCATCTTTACGCTGTATAATTTGAATGTTAGTTATTTAGATTTATTAATTAATCACTAATCAGTCACGATTAAACTATGTTAGCATTAAAATAATTAAGTTACGAATAATATTTAAAGCTTGTCAACCGTCCAATTAATCGCACGGTGGATTCTCGTTGTGGTTGATCGTGTGGTTTATTATTTAACTAGTCTGACCGCGGCAGACGAACCAACTAAATGGCCGGACTTGGGTAACCTCAGGTTCGGTTATTTAGGGGAACGGCAAGGGAAGGTTTTTGGATTGAGTGTTCTGCATGAAGCTTAATTCGAAAATTTTCGAGTCGCTCCAAACGTTGCGACGTTCCTGATTCAGGCCGGGCCAGGGGCGTTACAGTGGACGTAATAATTATATTTGTTGACGTGATATAAAAATGTGGAATTTATAGGCACGATTGTTGACGTAATAATTACATTTAGACTTTCAACGAATAGACAATGAAAAGTTTCAAGTTTGTGGATGTTATTATAATATTTGTAGATAAAAAACATCAATACCCATATCCACAAAAACACATTGTTATTTTTATTGTTACCATCAACCATTTTACCATATTTTAAAGTCAAAATGATAAATTTTGATTTTTTATATATCTCATAATATTATTTGGATGAAAAGTGAAAACACCTATCAAGTACAAAATATAGAATAAATTACATAAAATACTCAGTTTAGTTGAATTTAAAAATTACAATTTTCACCAAAATTCTTCAGAAAATACCACAAGAGAAAAAAAAAATGAAATTACTAGCGTGCCTTTGCCAAAAAAAATTATATGCACTTTAGAGATAATAATCACGTTTGGCATATTATGGCCATTGTACACGTAATAGTCACATATGTGGACATATAATAGAAACGAATGACGTTTATAATTATATTTGTTGACGTAATAAACAATGTAAAGTTTATAGGCATGATTGTTTACGTAATAATTACGTTTGTGGATGAAACATAGACTTTCGACAAGTAAACAATGTCATAATTCATGTTTGTGGACGTTATTATAATATTTATAGATAAGAACATATGAACAATACCCATACACAACAAATCACATTGTTATTTTTTCCTGTTACCATTAGCCATTTTATCATATGTTAAAGTCAAAATGATAAAATTTGATTTTTTTTTTAATGTATCTCATAGTATTATTTGGATGAAAAGTAAAACTGCCTACCAAATAAAAAATTATAGAGTAAATTACATAAAATATTATCACTGTTCAATTGACTTTGAAAATTACCATTTTGACTAAAATTCTTCAGAAAATGCCACGAAAGAGAAAAAAATGAAATGACAAGCATGTCTTTACAAAAACAAATTATATGCACTGTGGAGGTAATAATTACGTTTGGCGTATTATGGTTGTTGTACTCGTAATAATCACATATGTGAACGTATCATAGACATTGTGGACGTAATAATTATATTTGTTGACGAAATATAAAATATGGACCTTGTAGGCACGGTTGTTAACGTAATAATCATATTTGTGGATGAAACATATATTTTCGAAGGATAAACAATGACGGGAATTCACGTTTGTGGAAGTTATTATATTATTTGTAGATAAGAAGATATGAACAATACCCATCCAAAAATGCACATTGTTATTTTTTGATATTACCATCAATCATTTTACTATATTTTAAAGTCAAAATGAAAATTTTTGACTTATATATATATATATATATCTAATATTTCATGACAAAAAAAAAATCTAATATTATTGTTTGGATGAAAATTGAAAATGTCTACTAAGTAAAAAATATAGAGTAAATTATGTAAATACTATTACAGTTCAGTTGACTTTCAAAATTACCATTTTGACCAAATTTCTTCTGAAAATGTCACAAAAGAGAAAAAGTGGCATGTTCTTAGTTAATATTCCAATAATCAGGTCAACAACGTGTGTATTATCCAGAAAAATGTGATAATCACGTCTATATTCATAATAATCACCTCAACAACCATAAAAATCAAGCCCACAAATATAATAATTATGTCAACATATATAATAATCACGTCCACAAATATAATGAGTAACGTTAACACGTTCGTTGATTTCCATCGATGTATAACTATGACTACGAACATTCACAGACGTGTTTATCATATCTATATATACGTCATTGTACTTGTGAATTTGATTACTACGTCATTGTACTTATGAATTTGATTACTATGTAAGTGGATATATTCATCATTTACGTAGACAAAACATATGATGTAGATCTGATAATTAAAATATCATTTAAGGACATATTAGTCATTTTCTTTATACGCGTTTTCTAAAAGATTTTAGTCAAAATGATACGTTTTCTTTTACCAATGGAAAAATGGTATTTTTTGGTAAATATACCAAAAATAATGGTATTTTTGGTAAATATATCAAAAATAATGGTATTTTTGGTATTTTTGATAAATATACCAAAAATGTAACCAACCCGTGTGTAATTTATGTTAACAACAGTCTTTTACTTGTGTCCGTACTTCAACGTATCTTCAAGTTTCGGAGATTACTTCCTCTGAGAATTCAAGGTTTTGTCTTCTGCTTCCCTTTCACCTTTTCGCTGCTTCACTTTGCTCAATCTTCTACTAGTCAATTGCTTTCAACTTCTCTTTTTTTCCCCTTTTGAATTAAGTTACTGTTATCGTCTTTCATTTCAATTTTGTTTCGTACAATGTTGAGATTGAAAATGTCGGGTTTGGGTTTTGAAAAATTCTGATCTTTTCATGAATTGAAAGAATTGATTGTTAACGCAATGTTCTGGAAGCTTACATTTAGAAACTCAATTGATTGAATTTTTATATATTTCTGGGTATTATGGTTTAGGGTTTCTTTTGATTTTCTTACTTATTGTTTCTCTCTTTCGCTCTCTTAAAAGCTTCTTCGATCTTCCTTTTTGTGGGGTTTTTACAGATCTCAAAGACATCTGTTTTTACAAACTATCCTTGATTGTTTGATACATAGATGTAAAATTCTTAGACTGGGAATCAATTTTTTCTGTAATGTTTTTATGGTAGCAAAGTGCAATTATATAATGTTTCAATAGAAAGCCTAATTTTACAGTTTGCACTGTCTCCTAATCGATTGCTATTATGTTAATTATCCAGCTTTTGAGCTTATTGATAAGAGACATGTTTTTTGTTTGCAGAAAATGAGTAGTTTGTTAGAGAGGCTTCGTATCCGATCAGACAGGAGACCAGTTTATAACCTAGATGATTCTGATGATGATGACTTTGTTCCTAAAAAAGATAGGTCTTTTGAGCATGTTGAGGCTATTGTCCGAACTGATGCGGTTCGTGTCAGCTTTTACTGCCATTTTAGATTCCATTTGGACATGTACAGATAAATCAATGCCTATTAATTATATATTAATCAATTTTGTTGCCACTCTGAATGCACAGAAAGAAAATTCATGTCAGGCTTGTGGGGAGGGTGCAAATCTTGTAAGCTGCAATACATGCACATATGCTTTCCATGCTAAATGCCTAGTTCCCCCTCTTAAAGATGCTTCTGTGGAAAATTGGAGATGCCCTGAATGTGTAAGCATTTAATTACTGTCCCCTATTTATGTTTTGGATGCCATTGGTTCCATTTACATGCGTGGAATAATTGTTTTCTTACATTTGCAGGTTAGTCCTCTTAATGAGATAGATAAGATATTGGACTGTGAAATGCGACCTACAATATCTAGTGAACAAGATACCTCTGATGCGCAACCAAAGCCAGTTTTTGTTAAACAGTATCTTGTAAAGTGGAAGGGATTATCATACCTACACTGCTCTTGGTAGTACTGCGTGTTTAGTTTTGGTGTTGTGTTTTATTTTCTGTTTCTATGTCTGAACATGCTAATTATGAATTTTACTTGTTGATGAACATGCTAACAAATGATTACTTCCTTTTCCTTTTACCAATCACAGGGTGCCTGAGACAGAATTCCAGAAGGCGTATAAGTCCAATCATCGTTTAAAAACCAGAATCAACAACTTTCACCGTCAAATGGATTCAGCCAATAACAATGACGATGATTTTGTTGCCATTCGTCCTGAGTGGACCACTGTTGATCGAATCCTTGCCTGCAGGTTTAGTGATGGGATGAATCCGATCTATTATTAATTTACTATTGTCTAATCAAAGTATATCTCTGATAGAGGTGATGTTTTATCAAAGTAGATTTAGATGTTATTAAAGAAGAGGATATTAAGCTTTTGGGGATTTATAAAACATGATCAGTGACCTGCTTACCCTTTAAGCTTTTGGGGATTTATGACTGTTGCATTGTTCTCTTATATGTTATAGAGAAGAAGATGGTGAGCTGGAATATCTTGTAAAATATAAAGAGCTATCTTATGATGAATGTTACTGGGAGTCAGAATCAGACATCTCAACTTTCCAGAATGAAATTCAAAGGTTCATGGATATAAACTCTAGAGCTCGCAGAGGTAAAGATGTCGACCAGAAAAGACATCACAAAGACTTTCAACAGTTTGATCATACTCCTGAATTCCTCAAAGGTATTTAGATCACTTTGCTCATACAGCATTAATGTTTGCCAACGGTGGTAACTATGTTTTTTTTTTCTATCTGTTATTCAAGGCTTGTTGCATCCGTACCAGCTTGAGGGACTTAATTTTTTGAGGTTCTCATGGTCCAAGCAGATGCATGTCATCCTTGCTGATGAAATGGGGTTAGGTAATTTTTCACTTATCCTACCTGGGTCGTCACAGATCGTTCATCAATTGTTAGAGGCTTTTGCTTTCCCTCTCTGTAATATTGTGAGATTTTTCCTGTTCAGGAAAAACAATTCAAAGCATTTCCCTTTTAGCTTCACTGTTTGAGGAGAACTTCGTCCCGCATTTGGTAATTGCCCCTCTATCGACTCTGCGGAACTGGGAAAGAGAGTTTGCCACATGGGCCCCGCAGATGAATGTGGTATATATTCAGTTAGACACTTTCCTTTGTAGTATGTTTTTTTTTTGTTTGTTAATGATATCATCTCCGTGATCATTTGATGGGTAGGTTATGTATTTTGGGAATTCTCAAGCTCGAGCAGTTATCAGAGAACATGAGTTCTACTTTTCAAAAGATTACAAAAAGATCAATAAGAAAAAATCCGGACAAATCAGTAGTGAAAGCAAGCAAAAAAGAATCAAGTTTGATGTCCTCCTCACATCGTATGAGATGATCAACATAGACTCAGCAGTTCTGAAACCAATCAAGTGGGAGTGCATGGTAACTCTTATTGCTTAATGAGACATTACTTTCGCTTAGTTGTCTCCCTTTCTATCTGATATGTAGCCCAGTAAGATTTTTTTTTGGCCAGATTGTTGATGAAGGCCATCGACTGAAAAATAAGGATTCAAAGCTGTTCTCTTCATTGACGCAGTATTCAAGTAACCATCGTATTCTTCTGACAGGAACACCCCTTCAGGTTCGTCATTTGATTTTGATTCCTGGAGTTTTTACTTGTTAGTAGTTGTATCTGAGCATAGTAGCTACTGATTTGGAATGAGAAGTGTTATATATCATCCTGCACTAATGTACATGTTTAGTTGGCATCTGACAAATTTGTCCGATGTAACTTGGGTGTTGTTTATTTGTTCTTCTGTATAAATATTGAATATGTATTTATGATTTTCTGATGTTTAACTTCTTTTTATGTATTATTCTTACACAAACAAATTTTAGGCTTTCTTTTTATTAACTCAACCATAATACATTCTTAGCACATTTATCTAAATGAAAGTCGGGGTAGTGCTTTTGATGGTAAGCATAAATGGTATCAACTGTTACAGAAACACAATACTTTCTAAGGTGTTGATAAAAAAAAAATCTTCCAAAGATTCCATGTTTGTGGGCTTGGTTTCTACACATCGTCCTTGATCTATGAAAACCTAATTTTTGGAATTAGGTGGCATTATTAATCATTTGGAATTTATTTTACCTAAGTATTATATATAACTGATGACTATGTGGTGTCTTTTCAGAACAACTTGGATGAACTTTTCATGCTCATGCATTTTCTTGATGCGGGGAAGGTAAGCCAAGGATAGCACAAACAAATAAGTACCATAATTTTATGTAGCAAATTGTTTATTTGATGCACAATACTTGCAGTTTGGAAGTTTGGAAGAGTTCCAGGAGCAGTTCAAAGATATTAATCAAGAGGAACAGATTTCACGACTGCACAAAATGTTGGCTCCACATTTGCTCAGAAGTATTAACCAACAAATTTTGTTCATTTCATTTAGTTTACAGTTTATGTGTTTCAAAAGTTAGGATGGAAGGAATCTTTGACGAAGTAATAACTTTATGATCGTAATGATTGCTTTTTTGCAGGGGTCAAGAAAGACGTAATGAAAGACATGCCCCCTAAAAAGGAACTCATTTTGCGTGTTGATTTGAGCAGCCTACAAAAAGAATATTACAAAGCTATATTTACTCGTAATTATCAAATATTGACAAAAAAAGGAGGTGCTCAAGTAAGTTTTATTCAATAGTTTTTTGTATATTTTTTTTTTGTGTGTACTCATATACCTCATACTTGGGGTAGAAATCAGGTCCACTGTTATTCTTCTGGTGAATGTGTTGGACTAATTCTGTTTCAGATTTCCCTTAATAACATAATGATGGAATTACGAAAAGTTTGCTGCCATCCTTATTTGCTGGAAGGTGTTGAACCAGTTCTTCACGACGCTAATGAAGCCTTCAAGTAACTTCTCATTTCCCAAAATGGTTATCTGAATTCAATTTTTCCTACACACTAAATTCGTATGCTAACTTTTGCTTAAACATTTTCTATCAAAGACAACTTTTGGAATCATGTGGAAAGCTGCAACTTTTAGATAAAATGATGGTCAAACTGAAAGAGCAAGGACACAGAGTTCTTATATACACACAATTTCGGCACATGCTGGACTTACTTGAAGACTATTGTTCCTATAAGGTACGTACTTGTTATGTTTTTTTTTTTTTTTTTTTTTTTTTTTTTTTTTTTTTTTTTTTTTTTTTGATAAAATGTAAAATTTCATTAAACTGAAATCTGAGAAGTTTACAAAACATTCATAAACTTATAGTTGTTATATGCCAAAAAAAAAGGTTCAAAGAAAACATAGATCAGAAGTTGATAGGATATAATCCAATATCAGCTTCAGTCCATCAACACATGTTATGTATTGTTTGAGAAAAGGGTTCTTGAGCATCTTGTTGTGTGGAAACCGAAAACACCAAACAGTAAAGGTATTGTTTTCAATATCCCTAAATAAAGATGCCCTAGAACCATAATTGCGCCTAAGGACTCTAACTAACAAAAAGTAGACTTGATTCTATACGTAGGCGGAATTACTTTGTTAGAATTTTCGGTGTTAATTACTCTGTAGGCACTTAGAAAACTTCTTTCTTCCCTTGAGGTATTAGCTCTGTGTTTCTTGAAATGCCACATCATGACCATGGCTATTCCTGACCCATGCTGAGACTACTTGTGTTTATCTTTTTCATAAGTCATAACAAATATTGTTGTTATATTTTATCATCTAGTTAAGGAAAATCGCTCATCTGATTCATTATTTTTCTTTGTCAGAACTGGCACTATGAGCGAATTGATGGAAAGGTTGGCGGAGCTGAGCGGCAAATACGCATAGATCGTTTCAATGCCACAAACTCTAACAGATTTTGTTTTTTGCTTTCCACAAGAGCTGGTGGTTTGGGAATAAATCTGGCAACCGCTGATACAGTAATCATTTATGACAGGTTTGTATTTCAGCTTTAGTGTTGTCTGTACATTAAGAGGAGCTATTTTGCTTGATAGCATGAAATTTTGGAAATATTATGTGGAGTTTCAAGGAGTTTAATGCTTTAGGTAGATGTTCTGGGTGATAATGAGTGTTTAAAGGTGCTTGGAATTTTTTTACTAGTAGCAGCTATTTTTTCAACAATATAAGTTCTAAGACAGCAAGGAAGTCAGGGAAAACTAATATCAGCTTTCTTGCTACTAAGATAATTTAATAGTTAGCAATGTAGGTCACGTCCATCAGCTCCTGCTTGGATGACAGTCTGTTTTGGTTTACATCTATTAACATTTTAATAATTGTCATTCGATGTTTTATCTGTTTCTGTAGTGACTGGAATCCTCATGCTGATCTTCAGGCAATGGCCAGATAGTGACTGGAATCCTCATGCTGATCTTCAGGCAATGGCCAGAGCTCATCGTCTTGGCCAAAGAAATAAGGTTTTAGCTTTTATCTCTTAGTACTGTCAACTTGCACTTTCAGTATTTCTTTTTTAGTCACTTTTCCAATCTTATCTTTGTTATTAGGTGATGATTTACAGGCTCATAAATCGAGACACGATTGAAGAAAGGATGATGCAATTGACTAAAAAGAAAATGGTTCTCGAGCATCTTGTTGTCGGGAAACTGAAAAAACAAAACATTAATCAGGTATAGTTTTATTGCTTGATTCACTTATTTACAAATTTCTCAAAGGATTGGAGTCAGAAGGTAGAGACATCAAGAAAAAACACCTTTGGTTATTAGCTTGAAACTAAAAGATAAAAATATTAGAGAGGAGGGGTCCATTTACATTTATTATTAGCCATTAAGCTTTGGGGGATTTTCTTCCTGCCTGCAAGTTAGGAAGGGTTAGATGATATCATCAGTTATGGTTCAAAGGGATTTTTGGTTGCGAAGATGAGAAGCAGGAACGTCAAGGAGACCTTCAAACCATACTTGACAATCTCATCTAACTATTTCTATATTGCAGTTAGGATAACATAAGAAACAAAACATTAATCAGGTATAGTTTTAGACTTTTAGTGCTTGAAGATAAGCTTTTCACTTAATTACAAACTTCTGAAAATATTGTAATTAGAATGAAGAAACTTCAAGAAAATGCCTTTAGTTATTAGTGTGAAACTAAAAAAGAAAAACAGTGGAGAAGATCCATATTTGTTGATTGTTGTCTCTAAGTATTTGTTTGTTTTGTTTTCTTCACTGCAATGTAGGAAGAGTTAGATGACATCATCAGGTATGGTTCAAAGGAGCTTTTTGCTAGTGAAGATGAAGAAGCAGGAAAGTCGGGCAAAATTCATTATGATGATGCTGCTATAGACAAGTAATATACTCCTTGCTCCTTTCTTCTTGTTTTGTGTTTAAGTAAACAAGGATATATGATCTTTCCTGTTGCTCTTTTTTTTGATGAAAGCTGGCGATCAATTGCATTCATTTTTTTGTCTCCTTCTGTTCTGCAGATTGCTTGATCGAGATCTCGTGGAGGCTGAGGAGGTCTCAGTGGATGATGAAGAGGAGAATGGTTTCTTAAAGGCTTTCAAGGTTCTTTGTCTCTTATTTTCTTGCTCTCTATCCGTTTTCTCTGAAACACTGTTCACTGATTTTAAATATTCCACGATGTTCAGACCCTGGGTGGCTATCAAAATGATTTCTGCAACCTTTTCAATATATTACTTGCTAAGTTTTGAGGATCAATGCATTTTCTGTTCGGTTATCTGATGTTTATAGAAAATGTGTGTTGATTTTTTCATTCCAGCACACAGTGATAACAATCTCAATGAAATATAATGATGATGACTTAAAGTTAGAACTTTATGCTTGTGGTAATGTTGACTGAGCCAGTTGGTTTGTTATTTATCCGTGAAGCCTTATTGCCTGAATATAATGATGTGTTATTGGAGTGATTTCTAGACTTAAGCTGGAACATAAGGCTGTGTCCTTTGCCTGAATATAATGATGTGTTATTGGAGTGATTTCTAGACTTAAGCTGGAACATAAGGCTGTGTCCTGCACTGTTGCATGTCCCCTCTTTTGTTCGTGTTGCTTCATTGCTTGATTGTTTAGAAGCACCAGGAGAAGAATAGAGCACTTTTGTATGTTATGGAAATGTTGATTGCTATTATTTTTGTTGCATGTTTTCTGTAAAATGAAAAGGAGATCATGTAGGTTATCATATAAGAGAATAAGCAATGTACAGTACTGAATGGAAGACACTTCTTATAATTTGAGTGTGAAATTTTTCTGCGTGCAATCAGAACTTTTTTTTTCCGTCTATTAGGGTGTCTGGTATTTAAATATTGTTGTTAATTCTGAAATGAATTTCCTTGTATGATTCTGTGATCTTCTTGTATCCCAGGTAGCAAATTTTGAGTATATAGATGAAAATGAGGCGGCAGAATTAGAGGCACAGAGAGTCGCTGCTGAAAGCAAATCTTTAGCAAGCAGTTCTGATAGAGCAAGTTATTGGGAAGAGTTGTTAAAAGATAAGTATGAGTTGCACCAGTCTGAGGAGCTTAATGCTCTTGGAAAGAGGAAAAGAAGCCGCAAGCAGGTTTGGTCTCTTCTTGATCACCCTTACCCAATTGTAGCATTATATTGATGACTGGATATTTCACTATTTGATCTCTCATTCTATTAATGTCATTACTTTTTTTTTTTTTCTCCCATTTCGTCTCATTCTTGGCTCTCAAATTCCTTAGGTAGCTAAATTAAGGAAATAACCATTTGACTGACCTTTGTAATAAATGCTCAACTCCCTTACCCTATCAACTTTTTTACAGATCTTAAAGTGTGCATGTATCAAATGAAACGAAAACTGGTCTGCCATCAATGACTCATATATTTCAGTCAGCAAGGCTTTTCTAATTTTTCTATGGGTTTTTTTTTTTTTCATAGTTGGTATCCATTGAAGAAGATGATCTTGCTGGTTTGGAAGATGTGAGTTCTGACGGAGATGAAAGTTATGAAGCCGAGTCAACAGATGGTGAAGCAGCAGGACAGGGAATTCAGACTGGTCGACGGCCATACAGAAGAAGGGGTCGGGGTATTACCACATTTCTGAATTTCTTTGTTTCTAATGGTGCTAGAACTAGTGTATTAAAAGCTTGCAGTTTATTAGATGAGTATTTTTGCTGCAGATAACTCGGAGCCAACTCCTTTGATGGAAGGAGAGGGGAGATCATTCAGAGTACTTGGTTTCAACCCGAGTCAGAGGGCCATTTTTGTAAAGATGCTGATGAGGTATTTTCTTTCCAATGAGGCCTTCGGATGCAAGAAATTATTCTGTCGTAAATGTGCATTTTTGTCTCCTGTTGCATTGATATATCTTTAGCGGCCTTGTGCTGCACTTCGCATCAATATATCTTTAGCCTTGTGCTGCACATGATTTACAAGTGTTCTGACTGGCAAAAAAATTGTAGGTATGGAGTTGGAAACTACGATTGGAAGGAGTTTGTTCCTCGCTTAAAGCAAAAGACCTATGATGAAATAAAAGAGTATTGACTCAAACCTTTAATACTCTTGTCTTCTGCTCCTTTACGAAAAACACATCACCTTACTGCTCCTTTACGAAAAACACATCACCTTAAAAAGACTTTCTTGTTTATTCTTTGAAGAGACCAATGCTATTTCATTAACTGTGTGTAATGACTGTTTCTCAGCTATGGAATACTCTTCTTGAAACACATTGCTGAAGATATTGACGAGAATTCTTTAACCTTTTCAGGTGATTGATATCTAAGTTTTTCTCTGTTTGTTACTTTTTCTTGATGTGATTGTTGCTTCTCCTCTTACCCTGTTAAATGTAATAATGTAATGGTCTTTGTCGATAGATGGTGTGCCCAAGGAAGGACTTAGAATAGAAGACGTTCTAGTCAGAATTGCTGTTCTGCTACTAGTACAGGAGAAGGTGAGTCTATCAATTCCTTTAATAAGTTCTCTCTTTTATTTCAGAGTTGTTTTCTGAATACCAATGCAGCGTTGCCACATTGTGATTGGAATTTCTGTATCCACATTTCACTGTTAATGTGGACATTGTCACATTGAGTTAGATGATGCAACAGAAATGTATCAGTATATTTTTTGTATGTGTTGCTTCTAGGCAATACTTATATCGCTGCTAGTTTTTTAATACAATAATTATAGTTTTAGACCATTCTAAGATATTTTTGTGCATTCCTGTGGTAAAACGTTTGGTTATGTTCTGCTTCATTTTTTTTAGACCATTCTAAGATATTTTTGTGCATTCCTGTGGTAAAACGTTTGGTTATGTTCTGCTTCATTTTCTCTGTCTCCCTTTTACATATCTGTCTTTTCTAATATTTTGTAGAATTCTCCTTTTGTTGTGGTTTTGATTCTTAAACCTATCCTGCCAAAGTTTTGATCCTGAATTGCTCATGGTGTTTGGTGCTGCGGCCTGACAGGTGAAATTTGTAGAAGATCATCCAACAAAACCTGTTTTCCCCTCACGCATTCTTGAAAGATTCCCAGGACTGAGAAGTGGAAAAGTTTGGAAGGAGGAACACGACAAGATAATGATACGTGCTGTTTTAAAGTATGAACCCTTCTTACTGAATGGTTTTTTTGTCTCATCAATTTCAACAATTTGCTCACATTTTCTTTGCCTTCCCTTGAAATTTGAACCTTAGGCATGGGTACGGACGATGGCAAGCTATTGTTGATGACAAAGAGTTGGGGATCCAAGAGCTTATCTGCAAAGAATTAAACTTTCCTCACGTAAGCTTGTCTGCTGCTGAACAAGCTGGCTTGCAGGGGCAGAATGGCAGTGGAAGTTCCAATCCAGGAGCACAGACTAATCAGAATCCTGGAAGCGGTATTACTGGGAACAGTAATGCTATTGGTGACGGGGGCCAAGTAAACTCGATGTTCTACTATCGGGATATGCAGAGAAGACTGGTTGAGTTTGTGAAAAAGCGAGTTCTGCTTCTGGAGAAGGCGTTGAATTATGAATACGCAGAGGATTTTTATGTATGTTGTTTCTCTATGCAGTATTCGTACTTATTCCACATGTCTTGCACTGCACTGTTCAACGTTGATTGAATCTCTGGTTGCAGGGACAAGGTGGCTCTTCATCCATGCCTAGTGAAGAACCAGAAACTGAACCAAAGGTAGCCAACACTGTGGGAGCGGGCGTTATCGAGGTTGATGATGAAATGCTTGATGTGCTTCCTAAGACAGATCCCATCAGTAAGTTCCATCACTAGTTTCTCAAGTTAAAGAGTTGTCGATTCTAATAGCTCTCTGAATGTTGTTGTAGCTTCTGAAGAAATAATGGTGGCTGCCATTGACAACAACCAAGAACGGGTTGAAATAGCTCAAAATTATAACAAAGTAAGCTATGCTTTTATTTTCTTCTGTGGAAGGCTAATGTTTAAAACCAATATTACACTAATCTCTATGCTCTTATCCAGATCTGCAAAGATTTCGATGAAAATGCTCGTGAATCAGTCCAAGCATATGTAAACAACCAACCACCAAGTAGCAACCTAAGTGAGAGCTTACGTTCATTTGAATCTATCAATGGTAGCATTAGCAAGATCATTTTGGCTCCATCTGATCATTCTAAGTCCCATGAAGAAGATGACTCCAAGCCAAACCTGAACAACAATGTTGAAATGAAGGACTCCGTCGAAGAAACAAAACCTGTAAGAGCCAACGTCGATCTGAATGTGGTGATGGATGAGGGAAACATTGCAGAAACTAGTGGAAGCGTTGATGTGAACATGGCAGAAGCCAAAGAAGAAGAGAAGCTCATAGTCTTGGATTGACTAACTCAACCTAATTAGTACACTTTTACTTAAAACACAATTTTAAATCAATCAAAACAGACTTGCTTATGAATCCCTTTTCTTTATTATTTCTTTTTTGGAGTCCTAAATTACTAGAACAACTGGGAAACAGATAGTTTACAGTTTCAATGCACAAAAAAAAAAAAATGAAGAAAGCAAGAGACAAAAGCAATCACAAGATGATATTTGATGTAAGTCTAAAAGTAGTTATCTCATGTCCATGTTCTGACTTAGCTAAAGCCTCCATATTCCAAATCTCCTTGGTTCTGCTCCCGTCATTAACAAAGGAAGTTTAAAATACTCACAATCTCAGAGATCATAAGAATCGTCAAATCAAAATGCTTTCTATTGGCAATAACTTTAGTGTCACACCTGCTTCACTGTGGAGTTGACTATATCATCTAAGGAACCAGCATCTGCACCCATGAATCCACCACTTTGTAACTTCTGCTGACCCACAACAAACACTTCCTTTGGGTTATTGTTCAACGTACCATCCATGGTTGGACAGTAATTCCCTGATTGCTGAATTTGCAATGAATCATAAAAGCCACCAGGTTGCGCATTTGCATTTGAATCAAAGTCTGTGTTTCTGCAGAAAGCTCGGGGATCCGTTGTATCCAAGGCTGGAGGACTCGATGTACTGGCACAATCACGGAATGGTATAGAATAGCTTGATGAGACATTGTTCCACTCCAAATGGTCGGGTTTAGAATCCGGCATTGAAGAGACATTGAATAGATGATGGATGTTATTACTGCTCTGTACAGGAGGTGGCAGTGTCGACAAGGATACAGCATTCGACCAATGCTCCAAGCTTTTATTGATCTGGTTAGGAGATGCTTGTGGGTGACCTTCAAGAACCCCGAGGTTGTTATTAGGAGTCCCGGTAAGCAAGCTTTGTTGTGTAGAGAAGCTAGGAAAAGCGATGGAGCTCCCAGCTATAGTTTTGTTATTGTTCATGTTTCTAATACTGTTGTTGCTTGCTTGAAGCTGGTCAAACTCTAAAGGCATAGGCAACCCTTGAAGTATACATCCTCCATCACTGTAATTAGGAGGAAGTGATGAAACATGGTGAAGCTTTCCAAGATTGGTCTGGTTTTGCAAGAACATTCCCGAAGGAGGAGAAGAAAGGTTATGAACACCATTCCTGGAAGGGGTATTGAGTTGGCCAAGAATCCCGCTTGAATGGAAAGGTCTCATTGCGCCATGGAACTGACCAGATCCAACAGGGATCGCGCGGTTGTGGCATCCGTCAAGTCCATTGAGAGAAGAATTCATTTGCAAAAAATGCAAGTCAGAGTTTGCCATAATAGCTTGTTGATTAGTCACACCACTGATCCTCTTCAAGTAAAGACGGAATTTCTGCAGCCATAGCAATAGAAGGGGTAAGCTTTCGAGGTTTTAAAATCTAAGCTTCGGTTAAGTAAAAATCTTGAAAGATTCTTTGTAACCTGAAGATGACTAGCCACATTTTCTCTAGTGAGATTCTCAACATTCATCAGATCCAAAATCTTTTTGGGCATAGCCTCTGCAATCAAAACAACACACACATTAAAAACCAGCAAAAGAGTGTTCGATAACAAATTCAATTAAACACTCTAATAAGCTTACTCTCATATCCCAATTGGTTAACCGCTGCAACAAATTTCTTATGCAGCTCGACCGTCCAAACAACACGTTGCTTCTTTTGAGCTGTTGAATCATCATTATCATCTCTTTCCTCATCTTCATCTTCATTACACTGATCTTTACGTTTCCTATTGGCTCTCCCATTGTTCAGATCAGAATTTCCAACATCTGCATTGTCTGATCCATCTCTCTTCTCTCCGTTATTGCCCCCACGGTTCTTATCAATTCTGCTTCTCACCACATGTTGCCATATGTTTTTCAGCTCTTCAATACGAACAGGTTTTAGTAGATAGTCACAAGCACCATGAGTAACTCCTTTCATCACATACTTTGGATCACTATGCCCAGATAACACTGCCAGAGACCAAAAACAAGAACTCATCATCATAAAAACCAAACCAAGAATCAAATCTAAAGATCAAAATTTTCCAAGACACATCAGTTCTAAAGATCAAATCTTTGCAACAGATCAGATAAGATAAAATCTTTCCTAGAAATCAGGTCTAAAGATTGAAAAGTTCATGTAGTCATTAAGAGATCAGATAAGATAAAATCTTTCCTAGAAATCAGGTCTAAAGATTGAAAAGTTCATGTAGTCATTAAGGAAAAATGTGAAATTAAGATTAAAAAATTAGGAAAATAGGGGTTGACTTACTAATGACAGGTAGGTCCATTTCAAGACCAACAAGCTCAAGAAGTTTGAAACCATCCATGTCAGGCATGTCAACATCGCTAATAACTAGATCAAACTTGTTCTTGTTCTGTCTCAATAACTCTAAAGCCTTTTGTGCTTGATTCGTCGTTGTAACTGCAGAATTATACATTCCTCAAAAGTCTTAATTTTTTAATATAGATTGAGAGAAAAATTGTCAAATCTTACAAAATCTAAAAACTGAATCCTGCAAAAGCTAGAATTTTGTGAGGTAAATTGATTTGCTATATGAATCACTTTCTCAAAGATTCCACATTTGTGGGTTACATCAATCAGAAATCCAAAATCTAGATTAAGAAAATATAAATCCAAAACTGAATCTCATCAAACAGATACCAAAAAACAAAAATGGTCAATACAAAAAAATCACAGAGAGAAAGAGGAACCATGGTATTGGCAGTGACGAAGCAAAGTTTCAAGGATTCTGAGACAAGTCTGGTCATCATCAACGGCAAGAACTCTCATTCCCACAGGGAATTGATTCAAAGCTTCTAAATTTTGTACCACAGTCATCTTCTTCTCCACAGAAGAAAAAAAAAAGCTTGATCCTTTTTTTGAAAGTGTCTCGAAGAAAAGTTGTACAGAAAGAGAGAAAGATGATTAAAGGAGTATAATATAAAGATTTAGAGAGAAAGACAAGATTTTCCAGCAGAGTTTAAAGAAAGAGAATCTTTATTTAGCTATTAATTTTATAAATTGGATACTCTTAATTGTGTGATCATTTTCATTACTCTCTGACCAACCCCACTCTTCATTATTTAAATAGAGAAACAATTTCCAATAAAAGTTAAAATACAATTTTGGAAACCACGAAATCCCTATGGATCCGTTAATTATTATGCAGAACAAGCCTTAACACCGACCAAAGCTAACGAAGAAGTAAAAATGTTATAATGGAAGATGACAAGATGTTGTACTCCCTCTGTTTCATTTTTATTTTATTTTTGATGAAATGTAATATTAATTGAAAGTAAAAGAATGAGTTTTATGTACAAGAGCGTATGAGCAGATTAAGAAGTTTAAAATGACAAGTAAAAAAATGCTTTCTATAAAAGGATTTCAAACTAGTCTTCTATGCCTCCAAGCATGATCCCAGCGAGTCAGTAGACGTGATGTTTCAGGCCCGTTTGTTTTTGCCCGTGATTGGATACGCTGGCGAATGGTTTGAGCTGTGAGTGCTGCTATAATGGTGAATGGCTGCGGCGGAGATGAATGAATGTGTACATTTCGTTCTCTCCAAATATTGTAAATGGCCCCCTGAAATGCAAGTTGGAGTAGGATGTTCTCATCTCGGGTTTTTCGGTTATCATTTGGTTACCTCTGTTTCATATTAATTGGGGTTTTAGATAAAACTATTTTTTAAGAAGTGTATTAATTATATATTTTATACAAAAAAACTAGATGATTAACCCAATTATAAATTAAAATTATAAAATATAAATAAAAATAAAATAATAAATAATTAAAAAGTTACCTAAAAATGCTAAAACCCCAATTAATATGAAACAAATAAAAAATAGTAAAATCTAAATTAATATGAAACGGAGAGAGTATAAAACAATTTTGGTTCTTCTCAGATTTGATCCGTAGTATCAACCACATGAACCGGTCCCATGTTTTAGGAATTTTTGGTTCCAAAATTTAATTTTTTTTAATATCTTATTTTACAAAAATAAAGGTTTGAAATACGATAATTCACGAGAATTTGAGAGTTTGACATATGTCAAATAATTTTATTTCAACTGTTAATCTATAATTTCCTAATTAGATTACTAAAAGTTGGTAATGTTAATTTGTTATGATGAAGGAGTTTACTAATATTTTAAAATCTATTGATCTAATATTATTATTAGGAAAAGAAAAATCATAATTATCTGATTTTAATTTTATAAGATCTATTACATTAACCTAAAAATATGTATGAAACAACATTTGATTTTGTCAAGACATTATACAAATTTCACAAAAGATTTTTAGAGAACTACAAATGTAAAAGTACCATTGAAATATCATAATTTGATAATTATCGATGGATAAATATATCTAAATCAATTAAATAATTAACAGAACTTGTGCAATGCAGGGGATTATAAAATCTAGTTATCTATAAAATTTAGTTTTCTTTTAAATATGATGGTATTTGTAGTCTAGTAATTAGAACTAGATGATATCCCGCGTCATGTGCGGATTTAATTGTATTATAGATGTTAAATAATATTTGTAATGATATAGTTTAC
>CM071716.1:29108055-29121935 GCA_036630335.1 Physaria fendleri | reverse complement strand
CTTGCGGGTTACTTGTCCCGTTACGGATACTTGCGGATAACGAGTAACAAGTAATTTTTAACGGGTAATAAGTGTTTTTTTAACGAGTAACAAATATTACTTACGAGTAACGAGTATTACTTGCGAGTAACAAGTAATACTTGCGAGTAACAAGTAATACTTGCGAGTAACAAATAATATTTATGAGTAATAAGTAATTTTGCAAGTAACAACTAATTTTTTGCAAGTAGCAAGTAATTTTTTGAAACTAATAAGTAATTTTTTACGGGTAATGGATAATAAGTAACAAGTAACGAGTACCGGACAAGTAATGGGACAAGTAGTGAAATTTTTACTTTGGCTTGTTACTTGTCCCGTACTTGCAAGTAATTATAAATGTGGACTTGATACTTGGCTTGTTCAATACGGGTACTTGCTAAAACAAGCCGGGTACGAGACAAGTAACGAGTATCGAACGGGTAACGGGTACTTGTGCCCAGCCCTGATTTTTAGAATAAGGAAAGACAACCTATTTACCCACGAACTATTACCATATCATAATATTTTCCCACGAACTATTGTCCTCTTTTTAAATCCCCATGAAATCAAAGTTGTATAAAACAAGCCGGGTACGAGGCAAGTAACGAGTATCGGACGGGTAACGGGTACTTGTGCCCAGCCCTAAAAGCCGGGTACGAGGCAAGTAACGAGTATCGGACGGGTAACGGGTACTTGTGCCCAGCCCTAAAAAATAACACAAAGTAAAATATATATTGATAAATCAAAATAAATTGTGAATTAAACTAAAAAATAATAAAAATTATGTAACTGAGGAAACTCGAAGAATATAAATTAAATTATTTTGGATTATTTAATAATGAATAGTGGGGAATCTAATACATAAAACTATTAGATTTGATAATAATTAGTTTGGTGGGACGATTTGGTACTATATATTTTTATGTTATAATCTATTTGATGCTAATCCAAAACATTAATACCTTTGCACGTAATAGAGAATGGTATGTTTTACCAAATTCTCAAATCTCATTAATTCCCAATTTGTGTTCACATGTAGATTATAGTATATGGTTAATATTATTTTTAGATTCATTGTATAGGTTTCTCTGACATGTGAAACATTGTATTATTTTTAGATTCATTGTATAGGTTTCTCTGACATGTGAAACATTGGAAAAATATATAGAGTATATTTTGGTGAAACGAATGTACTATATTGAATCAAAGAGTCATGAACAATATCCATATCGAAAATTGTGAAAAAATGTAATGATAACGATATAACCAGGTACTATATTGAATCAAAGAGTCATGAACAATATCCATATCGAAAATTGTGAAAAAATGTAATGATAACGATATAACCAGAAGGGGACATGTGTAGGGGCCAGTATGTTTCTGAATATATGTTTGTAAATTAATGTTTTCATTAATAAAACAAAGAGCAATATTGGTGTTTTGAAATTTATTTATTCCATTAATTAAGAGTTTGAACTACTCTTTTGTTTTTAGTTAATCTTAATTTTATAGTATATGTTAAGAATTTTTTTTGTCAATTATTAGAGAAACTTATTTAATTAACTATTTGTTAGTGATAAATTATAATCTTCAAAATAAAAATTGTTACATGAAAATCATAAAATGAAATCTATATTAGTTTGGAATCAAAATTTTAGATTAATTAGGAAGAGATAAAGGATAATGCTCGGATATTCATATGAATATGAATACTTTTAATAAAAATTATATTTCCCTTAAAGAAAAAAAAAACTTTAAATAACTTTAATTTGTTACTAATATATATTCAATAGACCCAATCTTCTTTGGTCTGGTGGTACTACCTCCTATAGTTAGTGCTATAGGTTGGAGGTAACAGGTTCGAGGGACGTCTTGGTCTGGTGGTACTACCTCCTATAGTTAGTGCTATAGGTTGGAGGTAACAGGTTCGAGGGACGTCTGGGGAAATGACCATATTACATGCTCTGGACCCCGATCCGGATTAGTGTGGTTGGTAAAACCATCCAGGATATCGGTTAATCCAAAAATATATATATATATATATATATTCAATAGAAAAAGTCCAAAACATAACACATACGAATAATTCAGAATGATATGACTTGGAATAAAACTTAACAATACAATATCTATCGTATCTTCGATATGTATTCTAAAAATGAAGAAAATATAAAAATGATAACATGTGTATGTCTGCATGAAGGAGAACAAAAACCCATTATAGATTTTATAATGTTTTCAAAATAGGGTCCATATCATATATTCCATTGATCTTACAATCATATAAATTCATAGATATGTCCGGATATGCTGTGGAAATATACTTACAGCTTACCCTTTATTTACTGTTGCATACAGTCATACAGATAAAGAGAACAAATATTTGGTTTTGTATTGTTCTCTCTACTCTATCTTGTTACAGTGTTCTTATGTACTATACAGATCATGGTTCATGAATCTATCTCTGTTTAAATGCAAATTACAACCATATATATATATATATATACAGATCATGGTTCATGAATCTATCTCTGTTTAAATGCAAATTACAACCATATATATATATATATATAATGTACTATAGCTATATACTTTGTGTACTATAGAGAGAACAATATATAAAAGAGAGTATTGGTAAAACTGTTACTTTCGTCCATGAAGTTTATTAGATTGCCATCACAAAACTTATCTGTTTAAACTGCCATAAACGTCCACAAAACGCGTGCCATTGTCCACAGAAAAAACCCAACGTGTCGACATTATTGGAACGTTTTACAGGGATACGTCCCAATTTGCAAAGACACGCTAGTTTTTTTGGCGGATAGTGGTATACGCTATTGTGGACGTCTATAACAGTTTTAAAAGACAGTGATAATTTTATAAAATTCATAAACAAAAATGACTAACTATAATATTATCTATATAAAATCCTTACCTCAAAAGAGGAGACCGCCACATTATTACATATTCCCATGGAAAAAAACCCTAAAGGTCTATCATATCATCATCGATAATGTATAAATTACTCTTCGAATCATATCTAATCTAACACTCTTTTTTTACACAATATTCGTTCTTCTTCTTTTTTGGTTATAACACAATATTCTCTCTTAAAGCTCATAGATTTACTCTATTAAAATATTACCACTAGACATTTTATTTTATTTTGCTAAAACACTAAAGATTTGTTCGTAAGATTGATCAGCTTTCTCTAGTTATTTATCTATATAATTTTTGAAGACATCACCAAAATGCTGTTAATTATTGTAAGCTATTTTTTTTTTTTTTCAAAACACATAAATAAGACTAAATTGTAATAATTATGGTCGTTTTTTTAAATTTTTTATTGCTTGTGATCCGGTTTATATCCCATTATTTAATAGATAATGAAACATGATTTGGAATCACATAAACCCATGAATTCTACCGTTAAATAAATAAATAATTACAGATATTTTTTAATATAGAGCTGTATGATGGAGATATGAGTTAATTAAAGAGAAAGAAGCAAGAAGTCGTATTCAAGGCAAGAAAAATGAGAAGAAATTGGTGGACGTAACCTAACAAAGAGAAGAGACCATACGTTAAAACAGTGGGCATCGACCTAACCCTATTCTCTCCCTTTTACATCCCCATCGTTTACTTTCCTTTTTTTTATTAAAAAAAAAAAATTTATCTATATAATTTTTGAAGACATCACCAAAATGCTGTTAATTATTGTAAGCTATTTTTTTTTTTTTTCAAAACACATAAATAAGACTAAATTGTAATAATTATGGTCGTTTTTTTAAATTTTTTATTGCTTGTGATCCGGTTTATATCCCATTATTTAATAGATAATGAAACATGATTTGGAATCACATAAACCCATGAATTCTACCGTTAAATAAATAAATAATTACAGATATTTTTTAATATAGAGCTGTATGATGGAGATATGAGTTAATTAAAGAGAAAGAAGCAAGAAGTCGTATTCAAGGCAAGAAAAATGAGAAGAAATTGGTGGACGTAACCTAACAAAGAGAAGAGACCATACGTTAAAACAGTGGGCATCGACCTAACCCTATTCTCTCCCTTTTACATCCCCATCGTTTACTTTCCTTTTTTTTATTAAAAAAAAAAAAAAGAAATCTTTTTAATAATATAATTGTTGAAAAATATATAATTCTTGGAAGTACAAAATATAAAAGATTCTTGTTCATAAATCTTTTTAATAATATAATTGTTGAAAAATATATAATTCTTGGAAGTACAAAATATAAAAGATTCTTGTTCATCTCTTTTTAACTAAAGACTTCGATTTTTGGTCCTAAGATCTTTCCACGATTCTCCTTTTTTTCACTATTCGATCATAAATTTTAACATTTTCAATAGTCTCCACTTGTAGACGTTTATTCATATTTGTCACAAGTAGATTATATTGCATAAAATATAATTTAATACACGGGAAGCTAAATCTTTACAATTTTGAAAAAGATATGTCGATGGATACATGATCATCTCCCGAGTAGTCTATACATGATCCTAAAACAAAGAAACTAAACTTTAAGAAAACCTAAGGCAAGCAGCTGCCCCAATCGATCTACCTCCGTTAAATGCGAGACCACTGTTGTTGTCGAGTATTTAGACCTCATAGAAGATAATCTTGATGATCATCATTGATGGACTATGTGTTTCGAAGAAATGAAACATATTTTCTGACAAAAAAAAATGAAAGTAATTTATTTTTATTTTATTTTTGAACTGAATTAAAGTACTTTATAAAACAGCAATTTTATAAACTAAAAAGATTTATGTGTAACTTTATCGTGGCATCATCGTGGGTTCGTTACCTTTTGGTGTTTTCGAATCTGTCTCTCAGCCTTATAAGTGGCTAGAAATTTTTTGTAAAATTAATTTATAAATAATGAATGGACAATATTATGTTGTAATGTCGAGAGTTTAATTTAGATTAGTGGACCTTACACACAACTTGTCACTTGTAAGTTTCTTTTGTCATAATCCACCTTTCTCCATGCAAAAAGTGTCCCCTTACATGATTTGTTTTTTAATTAATTTATATATTATGGTCAAGATATTATTCGCTAAATCTCTTAGATTACATCTTCAAAGTTAGGCTTCCTATAGAGTAAATGACTTATTGATATCGATCAGCTTGTTTGAATAAAACAAATTACGCCAATAATTAAATATTAAACTGACCAATTAATGACTAAAACACTTGACTAACTTGTAGGCTAAAGGTTTGAGCATTCAGTTTGGTTCTTTCGAATTCTAGTTTTTTCGGTTTTTAAAACTAGTATCTATATTTTACAAAAAAAAAAAATTAGTATCTATCTCGGTATTCACTAATTTAATTTTGGTTTAATGTTTTTGATTCTAGTTCAGTATAGTTATTTTAAAAAGGAGACCAATTAGTAACCAAATCAAAAACTGATTTCATTTGGTTTGAATTTTGTGATTATTTGTAACTATGGTTACCTATTTGAACAAGAAATATTGTAAAAGTGTCTAATGTATATTATAATAGTTACAAATTAATTAAATATAAACAAAAAAAATCAAAAATATCTTATATAAATACTTACCATTATAACTAACTGATGACAAAAATAAAATAAAATAACTAGTTATAATTAAGATATCTAAAAATATTTTGATTATTTCAGATACTTGTTCGCTTTTCGGTTTTTGATCCGGATTGGGTTTCAAATTTTTTGGTTTTTAAAATTTGTTCGAGTATTTGAAGAATTCAATCGGTTTTGATTTCTATTTTCGGTTCGATTTAAAATTTCGGTTAGACAACCTAGACTAACCCATTAAACATAAATTGTTAGTGGCCAATAAATGAATAATTTAAATTTCTTATTCGTGACGCAGTGATCAGACTCTGCATTCCACACGTCAAAAAAATCATATTTACATAGGTGAAGACGTTTGATACGTATACATAATCGATAAACAGATAAAATAAAATTGTGAAAAAGGTATTTAAATTATGAAAGTAATACATTGGTGGATAATTAGTGTCACGTGAAAGAGAGAAGTGGAGATGTTTGAGAAGTTAAAAAAAGAGATTCGTTAAGACTTTTTATAAAGTGAGAGCGACAGAGCAACTTAGTTAAAGATGAGTTCCCAAACACTTTTTTCTTTAACTCATGCTCATTTACAGCTCAACTTTTATTTTATTGTAACTTTATCGTGGCATCATCGTGGGTTCGTTACCTTTTGGTGTTTTCGAATCTGTCTCTCAGCTATATAAGTGGCTAGGAAATTTTTTGTAAAATTAATTTATAAATAATGAATGGACAATATTATGTTGTAATGTCGAGAGTTTAATTTTGATTAGTGGACCTTACACACAACTGTCACTTGTAAGTTTCTTTTGTCATAATCCACCTTTCTCCATGCAAAAAGTGTCCCCTTACATGATATGTTTTTAATTAATTTATATACTATTATGGTCAAGATATTATTCGCTAAATCTCTTAGATTACATCTTCAAAGTTAGGCTTCCTATAAAGTTAATGACTTATTGATGTCGATCAGTTTGTTTGAATAAAACAAATTACGCCAAGTAATTTAATATTAAACTGACCAATTAATGACTAAAACACTTGACTAACTTGTAGGCTAAAGGTTTGAGCATTCAGTTTGGTTCTTTCGAATTCTAGTTTTTTCGGTTTTTAAAACTAGTATCTATATTTTACAAAAAAAAAATTAGTATCTATCTCGGTATTCACTAATTTAATTTTGGTTTAATGTTTTTGATTCTAGTTCAGTATAGTTATTTTAAAAAGGAGACCAATTAGTAACCAAATCAAAAACTGATTTCATTTGGTTTGAATTTTGTGATTATTTGTAACTATGGTTACCTATTTGAACAAGAAATATTTTAAAAGTGTCTAATGTATATTATAATAGTTACAAATTAATTAAATATAAACAAAAAAATCAAAAATATCTTTTATAAATACTTACTATTATAATTAACTGATGACAAAAATAAAATAAAATAACTAGTTATAATTAAGATATCTAAAAATATTTTGATTATTTCAGATACTTGTTCGCTTTTCGGTTTTTGATCCGGATTGGATTTCAAATTTTTTGGTTTTAAAAATTTGTTCGAGTATTTGAAGAATTCGATCGGTTTTGATTTCTATTTTCGGTTCGATTTAAAATTTCGGTTAGACAACCTAGACTAACCCATTAAAGATAAATTGTTAGTGGCCAATAAATGAATACTTTAAATTTCTTATTCGTGACGCAGTGATCAGACTCTGCATTCCACACGTCAAAAAATATCATATTTACATAGGTGAAGACATTTGATACGTATACATAATCGATAAACAGATAAAATAAAATTGTGAAAAAGGTATTTAAATTATGAAAGTAATACATTGGTGGATAATTAGTGTCACGTGAAAGAGAGAAGTGGAGATGTTTGAGAAGTTAAAAAAAGAGATTCGTTAAGACTTTTTATAAAGTGAGAGCGACAGAGCAACTTAGTAAAGATGAGTTCCCAAACACTTTTTTCTTTAACTCATGCTCATTTACAGCTCAACTTTTATTTTATTCATTTACAGCTCAACTTTTATTTTATTATCGTTTCTATTACAAAAGTCATATAAATTCATAATATAGTTAATCGTTGACACCTAGTAATAGCGCAGAAATGAATTTCAATATATATAGTCCGAATGATCATGAACTTTTAATGGTGAGCATAACTTTATTGTCAAAGTGTTCGAATCCCAGCGGAACAAAAGACTCGATTATCTTGGATACTGTTATCTGTCATGTGGTTTGGCACGTAAACAGTCTGAGTGAGTGATTCGGGAGACTGCTTTCTTTCCCACGGATTAGTTTGTTTGAGTTTTCGGCTGAGATACTTTGAGTTATATACATATCCACGAAATTGAAGCCCGTAAACTCTATATTTTCATACAACGAGGTCTAAATCATTATGTTAAATTCAATCTTTTAGAAAAGATTTTTCTAGTGACGACTTCAACTACGGATCTCTGAATTTCTCCAGAATTTTTTATCAGTGTAGCTAGCATTTTCCGATAAAATGAATCATTTTCTAATTCGAATTCCGACAATATAAACTAAGATTACTTTCATTATTTTTCAACATTTTGAGAATAACAGTCTTTTGTACGTTAAACATTACCTATACGTAACTTATAACTCGTGAATATAATAAAATTGACAATGGTAGATGTGAAATGATAAGTTTTAATTTAAGGGGAAAAAGTGAAAGAAATCAAATTGATTGGGACATTGAAGATACGGGAGCCAAAGGAGATTTGATTACGGGAGCCAAAGGAGATTTGATTCGAGATTGTCACTATGTCTGCCTAAAAATGGTTACCGTGTGCAGCCACAAGTTTCACGATACTCTTCCACAAATATGGCAAATATATTTTTGACCCTTTGATATAATTGAAGGGACGAGACGTACCATTTATGGTTTACCTATATCATCTTTAATTTTATTGTGGCCCTAGTTATAAGTAAAAACATCATATGGTCTCATGATGGCTTTAAATGGAGGTTAAAAAAAATTACATTTCTTAGTGAATCATCAGTAAGACTAAAACAAGATGTTAAACATAACAATTAAGTTAATCATAGACAACAAATAATTAATACTCCTTTGCTTCTATGTTCCTTACATTACAAAATCCGAACACTCCAAAACTCAAGGCGTTTCTACTATATAATATACACTTCAAACAACAATCTATTATTTTTGGCGGAAAAGAAACCCTTGCAAGGACAACCTTCTAGCTACATCAACAACAATCATGATTCGCATCATAGACGAGACCATTCTAAATAATCTCAGCACAATCCAAGTCATTTACAGCTCAACTTTTATTTTATTATCGTTTCTATTACAAAAGTCATATAAATTCATAATATATTTAATCGTTGACACCTAGTAATAGCGCAGAAATTAATTTCAATATATATAGTCCGAATGATCGTGGTGAATGGGTAGACTTTTAATAGTGAGCATAATTTCATTGTCAAAGTGTTCGAATCCCGACAGAACAAAAGACTCGATTATCTTGGATACTGTTGTCTGCCACATGGTTTGTCACGTAGACAGTCTGAGTGAGTGATTCGGGAGACTGTTTTCTTTCCCACGAATTAGTTTGTTCGAGTTTCCGGCTGAGATACTCTGAGTTATATACATATCCACGAAATTGAAGCCCGTAAACTCTATATTTTCATACAACGAGGTCTAAATCATTATGTTAAATTCAATCTTTTAGAAAAGATTTTTCTAGTGACGACTTGAACTACGGATCTCTGAATTTCTCCAGAATTTTTAATCAGTGTAGCTAGCATTTTCCGATAAAATGAATCATTTTCTAATTCTAATTCCGACAATATAAACTAAGATTACTTTCATTATTTTTCAACATTTTTAGAATAACAGTCTTTTGTACGTTAAACATTACCTATACGTAACTTATAACTCGTGAATATAATAAAATTGACAATGGTAGATGTGAAATGATAAGTTTTAATTTTAAGGGAAAAAGTGAAAGAAATCAAATTGATTGGGACATTGAAGATACGGGAGCCAAAGGAGATTTGATTACGGGAGCCAAAGGAGATTTGATTCGAGATTGTCACTATGTCTGCCTAAAAATGGTTACCGTGTGCACCCACAAGTTTCACGATACTCTTCCACAAATATGGCAAATATATTTTTGACCCTTTGATATAATTGAAGAGACGAGACGTACCATTTATGGTTTACCTATATCATCTTTAGTTTTATTGTGGCCCTAGTTAGAAGTAAAAACATCATATGGTCTCATGATGGCTTTGAATTGAGGTTCAAAAAATTACATTTCTTAGTGAATCATCAGTAGGACTAAAACAAGATGTTAAACATAACAATTAAGTTAATCATAGACAACAAATAATTAATACTCCTTTGCTTCTATGTTCCCTGCGTTACAAAATCCGAACACTCCAAAACTCAAGGCGATTCTACTATATGATATACACTTCAAACAATAATCTATTATTTTTGGCGGAAAAGAAACCCTTGCAAAGACAACCTTCTAGCCACATCAACAACAATCATGATTCGCATCATAGACGAGACCATTCTAAATAATCTCAGCACAATCCAAGAAAAATAATATGTTTGTTACTTTCTTGTATGAATGTGAATACTATATAAAGATTCTTTAAAGCTTTGATCTTGTGAAGGTCATCATCAATCATCGCAAAGGGGACCTTATGTGTTTTCCAATAATATGGCGATCTTTTTTAATAGTGTATTGTTCTTTTTGGTTTTCTCTAATTCATCGTCGACGTGAATTGAGAGTTTTTGGAATATACCTAATTTGCAAAAGTTGGACCAAAGCTAAACCCCAAAGCCTCCATCAACATCACACTTTGGCTGATCTGATCATTCTCCAAAATCTCTAAAAGTCTTTCAAAAAATATTTAAGTGTAATGTAGTGAAAGCTAATGTGGACTTTTACCATGCTTTTGTGTTGGAATACACATCACATTTTTTGTGTCATCTACGTATATATATATATATATATATATTTTAGAAACATTTATAGAGACTGCCATAGACGGCCCAGGACTTTGTGAAATTGCCACCGTCTTTTAAACATGTCACAGATAGCCCAACACGTGTATGCCATAGACAGTGCGAAAAGACCAGTGTGCCCCTAGTGTCTTTGTGCGACAGGGACACGCTGGTCTTTTCGCACTGTCTATGGCATGCACGTGTTTGGGCTGTCTGTGACTTTTTAAAAGAAAATGCCGTCTATGGCATTCTCATAAACTTTATAGACGTCTATGGCACTTTGTAAATTTTTAAAAGAAAATGCCGTCTATGGCATTCTCATAAACTTTATAGACGTCTATGGCACTTTGTAAAATATTCCCTATTTTTTTTAATTGTACAAAAGGACTATTTTGGGGTGAAAAAATTTAACAAAAGAGTTACTGATTTCTCAAAATTCCTTGGAGCCCAATCGAAAGAAGCCCAATTGTTTGCTCCGATTCTGTGTAAACAAAGGCGCAGCCGCCACCAGAGACAGATATAAATCCCTGAATTTTGATTTTTATGTTCAACAAGAGTCTCTATCTAACCAATTTTGTAGATCTACGTCGAAACAATGTATCCAATGGATTTCAAGAGTAAGATTGTAGAAATAGTTTGTCTGTCTTCATCTGGATTAGATATCAGGTCGATCTAATCATGTGTGTTTTGTTTTACGGTGTTTGTTGCAGATGCTAAAACAACAGTTTTCTGGGATGTCGAGGATTTCCCAAACCCTAATAATGGTGAGTCCATTGATGAGAGAATCAAATCAGCTCTGAAAGAAGAGGGTTATGAAGGTGAGGTGTTCATAAAAGCGTATGGTGAGAAGAAACCTGAGAATCTCAACGGTGATGTAATCAAGTTCACAACCAAAAGTGGAAAAAAAGAGAGACTTGCTAAGATGGTAATTGACAGAGGTGTTCATAAAAGCGTATGGTGAGAAGAAACCTGAGAATCTCAACGTGGTTGATGATGGTGGTGGTGGTGTCATCGACTTCACAACCAAAAGTGATTTCCTTTACTACTTCTCTTTTAGTACTTATATCGGTAATTTATATATCTTGATCCGTCTGCATTTCCAGGTGGAAAAAAAGAGAGACTTGCTAGGATGTGTATTGACATTTGTCTTTGGTCATTCGATTTTCCTGACAGCCTAAGTGTACGTGCAAATTTGTTAGTCATAGCCAAAACCGCCAAGGGTGGAGACAGAAAAACTTGCTAGGATGTGTATTGACATTTGTCTTTGGTCATTCGATTTTCCTGACAGCCTAAGTGTACGTGCAAATTTGTTAGTCATAGCCAAAACCGCCAAGGGTGGAGACAGAAAAATCTGCAGGGCGCTTGATTGTTTGCAATTCACTCATAATGTCAATGTTCTTCTAGTTGTGGATACTGACGGCACAGCAGAAGAAACCATCCTGATTCCGCAGAATCATTGGTGCAGCTATTGGGATTGGGATGACCTATTAGCTGGACAAAAGGCTCTCAGGGGGGAGAAAATAGATGGATTACTTGATGAGTGGCATGAAGAGTTATGCCGTCTTTTGTGTCCGTCACTAAGAGTAAACGAAGAAAACGAAGAAAACGAAGATCGTCCTCCCTTGCTCTCGGCCAATGATGATACTGCTCCTGGTAACTAAGAAAATCTATCCTTCATTTTTTTTTTTTTGCCTTTAAAGTTATGTGCAAGCGGAAAATCAGAGACTTCTTACTCTTGTTTTATCACTTTATTTTTGGTTTTGTAATTGGACAGGTGAAATCACCGTAAAGAGTCCCTTCTTCATCGTACATCGAAGTACCAGTAGAAGTTGCATAAACCGACATGATTGAAGGCCCTTTAACCAAACTATTAGCTACCCAACGAAACCAAAGTGTATCTGATTTAGAGACAATTCACTACAAGAGTTTTAAAAACTCATCATGTTAATGCTTAAAAGCTTCGTATATCGACCCCTCCTTCTTCTTCCTAGGCAAGCAAATTCTATCCCAAGCAACTTTAGTTTTAGAAGATTTAAGTTTGTCCCCTCCTTCTTCTTCCTAGGCAAGCAAATTCTATCCCAAGCAACTTTAGTTTTAGAAGATTTAAGTTTGTCCCATCCCAAATAAATGTCGAACACAAAGATTCCAATTCATGCACACAAGCTGCTGCACGAATATTGGAATCCGAGCTGAACGAGAGGCGGCTCGTGTTACTCTAAAGTGAAATTTTTAATCAAAGTTAATACTAATAATTTTGATATTAGTATACGGAGAAGACGATGTGTAATATCTTCTTTTTCTTCTTTTTGACATCGACAATGGTTTGAAGTCCTACCTAAATTTTTTAAAGAAGGTGGACAATGGTTTGGGCTCTTTGTGATTGTGTATGGTTTATAATCTTATGTGTATTAATCAGAATCAGGGACGTCCTCATGAGCATATCTCTAATTTTTCTTTCGGAAAACCATCAGCAAACCTTGTTACCTTTTTTCCCATAGGACCATCATCATCATCCCCATCAGTGAGTTCAGCATCCCCACCAATCCTTTTGATAGGTTCTCCTCCATTAAATAGGTTTGACCAATACCAAACCTTGCTCGCAATAGCAAGAGGTGGCATTTCTTCTCTTGGGCAGCCATCAGGCACAACTAAATAAATATTGAAATCCATTGTCTTCAAACTTTTAAGAAGATGGACCAACTGGGTCTCTGGGGCGTATTTTGCAATTACTATCACATTATATTCCTTTGAAGCCACCCTATATCTTCGTGTCCAAGCAAGCATGCAAATTAACATATCCTTAAGTCTTTCAAATTTTGTTTCCCCTGGCAACCATATACAGAGATGTTAGATTACAGTAAATACTACAATTTGACTATTATTATATAAAAACAAAAAGAGTGGTTCGGAATTCACTCTTATCTACTAAGATTCGGCTGAGATAAAAGTGATCATCCACTTCCTCTGATATCTGATCACCAGAGCCATAAGCAAACACATTCTGAAGATTACCATGATAACCAAGACGCTGAAGAGCCTTAGTGATATTATCTCGAATTAAAGTGTGTTGTTCACGGTACATAAAATATTCAGCCAAGGCTGCTCCTGTATAAGGCGCGAGGTATTGTAACGTAGCTGGGGAATCGGCCGTTTCAGCTACCACAATAGTGTATTCCATTGCCCCTCGTTCCTGTAAACTAGTCACTACCTGAGCCACGGAAGAAGCTTTTTGACCAATAGCTACATAAACACATATTACATTTTGACCTTGTTGATTGAG
>CM071716.1:29047597-29083845 GCA_036630335.1 Physaria fendleri | reverse complement strand
TTCTGAGTTATATTTCCTTGAGTATTAATAAGAAGAGACATTTCTTATAACTTGTGTATGATCGATCGTTGATTATAAACAAGAGATAAAGACTAAGTAAAGTGGAAGTCTTCTTACATAGTGGAATTACATGGCCTTCACTAGGTTTTATTATTATTATTATATTTATTTTTAGTAATATTTTTATAATTCAATGTAATCCTAATCGGAAATCCGATCAGACTACTCTGAAAAAAAAAAATCTATATGTCAAATCACTCATCCAGACTTTCTACGTGGCAAACTACATGGCACACGATGGGTCAGGATTCAAATTCCTGATAACGAGACTATGCTCACCATAAAAAACCGGTTGACCATTTGACCAATATCATTCCGACGAAATTTTATTATTGAAAAGGGAAAATGTTGATTGGGTTAAAGAAGCAATAAACAAAGAATAGGTGGGATGGCGTCATTGAACACTTTTGTCATTCTCTCAACAACCCAAATTCAAAATGTAGTCTTCCTCGGATGTAATATATAATCCTTAAACACCAAGAAGTGGAAGAAACTCTAGTTTTGCTTTGGACTTAAATTAAGACTTTAGTGGTTATTGTGTTATTTTTTTACTATTAGTGCGCATATCAATTTTTATAACAATTTTTTCTTGTAATATTTCAGGATCCCTGGTCCCCACATGGTTGATGGGGTGTTTGGCCATTAGGCCACGATGGTTGATGGGGTGTTTGGCCATTAGGCCACGAGTTAAAAAAAAAAAATATTTCAGGATAATAATAATAATAATAATTAAAGGTAATACGCGGTCCGAAGCTTTTTGACTCACGTAACCATGTCCATAATATAGTCTGGTTGAATTTGACGTGCTCTCCTAAACCCTTATATTTTATTGTCCTTAAGAACATTTAATGCCTCTTTTTTTTTTTTGTCAAGAAAACGATTTCATTGAAATTTAGAGAGGATCAAGTTCTTTTGTGAGGATANNATCAACACACACTTTGGAATCCGAAAACACTTGCAGCCTTGAGTAGCCCATCGCGTGAGCTCTCTGAACCGCTGCTAGAATTGCTAATCCCTCTCCGATTAGCGGTGATTTGACATGTTCCTCCACCATTGAGAATCTGAACCCCTCCACCATTGAGAATCTGAACCTGCGTTTGGTCAATGCATCAGTGAGAATATAAGCTAGTCCTGCAATTGATCGACCTGCATCCCAAGCAGCATCCGTGTAACATGTTGTTTCAGATGATGGTGGTGGTGGTGTCGGGATTGATGAGAATTGCTAATCCCTCTCCGATTAGCGGTGATTTGACATGTTCCTCCACCATTGAGAATCTGAACCCCTCCACCATTGAGAATCTGAACCTGCGTTTGGTCAATGCATCAGTGAGAATATAAGCTAGTCCTGCAATTGATCGACCTGCATCCCAAGCAGCATCCGTGTAACATGTTGTTTCAGATGATGGTGGTGGTGGTGTCGGGATTGATGCCTCTTTGTTCGTATTTTTCTTCTCATTAACTCTTTCTGCTCCATTGCGTCAGATTCCAACTCATTACTATACTAATATATTTTTTACTAAATTTATCAAAACTTTAGAACAAAATAGTGACTTAAGAATGTTGAAATTTAGGACTCATGGAGGCCCCAAGTGTTTCACACAGTGTCGGTTCTGAGATATTTGATGTCTTAGACGGAAATTTTTTTTTTATGCCCTTTATATTTGATGTCCTAGGCAGAAAAAAACATCTAATGATCATTTTTTCGGAAAATAATAATAAAGTCCAATAAACAATTTATAAAATCCCTAATCTAAAATAAAATTTAAATATTGATGCCCTGTAAAATAAAACTCATAGAAAATTTGATGTCCAAAAAATCAAAAAAAGAATGATGCCCTAGGCGGGCCGCTTATGTCACCTCCCCTTATGACCAGTCCTCGTTTAATTTGGGCCTGAAAGGATTAACACATATTTGGAGGTATTGTAAACTTGAAACAAACAATAAAGGAAATGAAGTATCCAAACAATACTTTTATTCGAATTTAGAAACTTTGACGAAAATGAAACTAACAACTCACAACAACATTAAGAACAACAACAAAGGTTTGAAGATAAGAAAAGCCATCAAATCATCAGCTAAGCATAGCGAAAAAGACGATCAAATTCATCAAGACACAAATCAAGAAAGAGCTTCTTAATGGTAAAGAAGAGTCAGATTTTTTCAACTTAATCCCTTTCTCCTGAGCTTTAGTTCCATTTCCATTGACTTCAACATCAGCACCAACCTTGATAGTATGCCTCTTAGTTCTAGTAAACATAACCTTAAACCTCACTCTTGTCTTAAGATCCAACCTGAAAACCGCCGATCCATTAGGCAAAACCGCTTGTAAAACTGTCTGGTTGTTTAACGGCACAATTTGTCCCCATTTCTTAGCTTTCTTCCCTAATCCTTGATAGAACTTAGGCACTATGTAATTACCAATGGTCGTGTAATTGGTAGTACCGTCCCTAACCACAAATAAAATTAGGCACTATGTAATTACCAATGGTCGTGTAATTGGTAGTACCGTCCCTAACCACAAATAAAATAAGTACATAATTATGGTTTTTGTATAGTTTAAGAAAAAAACCCTAATATATGACAAAAAGAATAGGTTCACAAACAAACCAAAGGAAACCGAATAACCAAGACAGGGCCGGTCTAACTATAGCAGGGATTCTAAGCGAAAATTTGGAATCTCTTTTACAATATATATATATATATATATATATGTTAAATCTATGCGTTTGGTGGGAATTGAACAAAATTATTTTAACCCTTTACTATCTTATATACAAAATTAAATTTTATATGTAATACTTAAAAATTTTAAAATTTGGGGTCCTAAATTTTTTTTCTTTTTCAAAAAAGTTCGGAAATTCTAAACGATGGCATATGAAGCTTATGCCAAATACCGACAAAGAACTTGTCAATAACGAACCAGATATATTGAAGAAAATTAATCAGAATTGGTTAAAAATTAAATTAATTTTCGTTTGTTCGGTTTCAATTTTCGGTTATTTTTTGTCGAATGAAACTGATAATTCGGTTCAATTCAAAAACTATTTAGGTTTCTGAATAAATCAATTAACCGAATTCGCGTAGCTAAAATAAGAATAAACTGTCTAATATTTTTTAAAAAAATATATAAAAAGTGGTCCATTCTTTTGATGATAGGAATACCTTATAGGATTGATGTTGGAGATGGTAATGTTGACATCATCGTAGTAAATACCATTGTCTTCATTTGGATTGTCAAAAAGAACCATGAAGTTAAGAGTTGTGTTGAGTTGTGAATCTAGGGTTTTGTTGAGAGCAGGAATGTAAAAGTCTTCGATTGAGCATTTGGGATTGTCGGAGACTCGAACACCTATCCACACAAAGAACAAAATGACTAATGATCCAAAGATCGAGCTCACCATCCAACAGCAACAATTTATACATTCTTCCTCAACAGCTTCTTCAGCCGACTTCTTGGCCGTTTTCTTCTTGACCATTTTTCTTCACCTGTTTGGATTTAAATTCTGGATTTTGATCTTTGGTTTTTTGTGTTGGTAGAGTTCTATTGATCTAAGTTGTTTATAAAGAGGAAGATTAAGAAGACGAGGGTTTAAAAAAAGACAATAGATAAAGACTAAGTAAGTCAAAGTCTTTTCTTAATTACAAAGTGGAATCACATGGCCCTACGCAAGTTTTATTAGTTACAATATTGCTTGGGTTAAAAGAACCAATAGAGAAGAAGACCCGTTGTTTATGATTTACTTTTATTTCAAGTTGCTTATAAAGAGGCAGACTAAGTAAAGGTTAAAAAGAAAAGAAATAGTTAATCAAAGACTGTTTGATAAACAAAGACTAGGTGGGACAGTGTCATTGAGCTCTTTTGTCATTTTGTCAATTCTTTTATCAACTCAAATTCAGATCTAGTAAAAAAAAAAAGACAGTATGAACGAATACAAAGTAGAATAAGGTTTAAAACATGTATAGATAAGATAAACAAAGAGACCTGACAAAAAAAAGGAGATAAATAAAGACCATTTGACACCAAAAAAAGGTAATGATAAATAAATCGAAGCTTTAAAATAAAGTTAGACTTCCTCTAATTCTTGTTGGTCGAATTTATAAATTTTGAATAAATTTTTCTAAGTATCAGATTACAAATACTGCGAAAAAATAGGGAAAAAAAAGATTATTAGTTATTCATTATTAGTTAAAGAATCGTAAAGAAGACAAGCAAATTAATCAAAATACAACTCAAAAAAATCTTCTTAATAGAAAAGAAGAATCAGATTTCTTCAATTTAATCCCTTGTATATGATTGCTGTTGGAGATTGTTCTATACGTGCAATAATGTACACCTGAATATGATAATACCTGTTTTCGTTGTCTTCCTTAGTCCGTGTGTTCTATTATTCGGATTTTTAGGATTGGATTGACTCCCGAGTTCCTTTAACAGCAAGAATCAGAGTAATCTCATCCATCTATCATAAGATTCATGAAACACACCACAATTCAGAAGTAACTAATATACACAATGATAGATGGGCGAGACTACTCTGAATCTCGCAATTAAAGTAGGTCGAGAGAAGCACTACACAATGATAGATGGGCGAGACTACTCTGAATCTCGCAATTAAAGTAGGTCGAGAGAAGCACGGTAAGTCACTGGAGAAGACAATGGATATGATACTAAACCGGCCCTTGTATTGTATCTAAAAAGCTTGTATCGATGGTAAAGAATAACAAAGGTTTTAGTCTGTAATTTGTGTTATCTTATTCCATCATGGTAAATGGTTTAAATAATACACACTCTTGTTAGGATAACTCCTATATTCTAGAAGTTGATAACTATTCCAAATAACTAACTGATAACTGATAACTCCTAATCTAACTAGATTACTCCTTAGATAACTCCTAATCTAACTAGATTACTCCTTAGATATATTCGGATCAAGAATATTTCTGTGAAACAAGATAAGTTTGAATTAGATGTGGAATCTTTCTTCACATTCCCCTCGAGAGATAATAGTTCGTATAGCCATTAATCTCGACGAATCCTAATTGAGAATTTGTAAGGACTATCCATCGAAGAAGTCAGTACAAATTCTGTTAATGAGTAGCAACAAGAATTAGAGAAAGGCTTTTCCTCGTAGCCCAAAAACTGAATGTCAACGACTATGAGTACTTCACTCTCAATCGCTACATAAGTTTTCCGTGTTTGGAACATCCCGATACTATAGATTTGTTTAGGATTGTTTACCACCAAGCTCCTTAAAGTCGGCTAGTTGGTCGAATTTATAAATTTTGAGTAAATGAAACTAATTATCACATTACAACCTTAAAGTCGGCTAGTTGGTCGAATTTATAAATTTTGAGTAAATGAAACTAATTATCACATTACAAAGAGTACATAATTAACTAATTAAGAACCAAACAAAAAAAACATAAAAGAGAATATGTATTCATCATTAATTAAAAATATGTATTCATCATTAATTAAAGAATAGTGAAGAAGACAAGCAGATTAATCAAAACACAACTCAAAAAAGATCTTCTTAATGGAAAAGAAGAATCAGATTTTTTCAACTTAATCCCTTTCTTGTTAGCTTTAACTCCATCTCCATTAACTTCAACATCAGCACCAACCTCAATACTAAACCTCTTAGTTTTCCAAAAACCAACATAGAATCTCACTTCTGTCTCAAGATCCAACCTAAAAACCGCCGACCCATTTGGCAAAACCGCTTGTAAAACCATCTGATTGTCACATTCGTGATTGTCCAGAAACGTCACAACACTCGTTTGTTCCCTCATCAACATGGGAATCGTGATACTGATGGGAGTGGCCATATTCTCCCAGGTTTCTCCACAAGTTGTCCTTTTCTATCTACTTAAAATATTTTGATGATAGAATCTTTATAACATAATTTGTATTTACGTACCGTGGTTGACACTACAATCTGTCACCCGAATGAGTTTGATTTCTATCTGAACAACCATTGCGGTATTCAGGTATTGTTACACAAACTTATTATATCAATTTAATAATCTCTTTTGCCTCACCCAAATTTATAATTTTTGT
Source organism: Physaria fendleri (assembly GCA_036630335.1). Lineage (NCBI taxonomy): Eukaryota > Viridiplantae > Streptophyta > Magnoliopsida > Brassicales > Brassicaceae > Physaria > Physaria fendleri. The sequence goes on along the minus strand of CM071716.1, from coordinate 29,077,726 downwards.
TTTTTTTTTGCGTGTTTAAATATGGTGTAGGGAACTAGCAGGCCTGCTCACTACCATGTGCTCTTCGATGAGAACAAGGTCTCAGCTGACGCCTTGCAAATGCTTACCAACAACCTTTGCTACACGTAAAGAACAACAAACATTTTTCTTTTTTTTTGGAAAATTTTGTAACTTAATTCACTAGGAAACTGAGAAGTAAAATACTGAAAAGTAAAACACATGGCAGGTTTGCAAAGTGCAGGATATAATGGTTAAGGAAGCAAAACAATGATATTTAGTGATTTTTCAATGCGTAGTAGTTTTGCAAATAATGTAAGGCATCCAATCAAATTTTTTAGATTAGTGATAATAGATTATGATGATATATTGTACTAATCATGCACATGAACTTTCACCAAGAACTCGAAAGACTAAAGAAGAAAGAAAAAATGAATAGAGGGTGGAGATGTTCACGAATATAAAGTAAAAAAAAGTTGTATAACTGGATATTTATATAATGATGTGAATTATGTTTAAAATTTTAACCTAAAAAAATTGCATTCATGATGGCCGAAAAAAAAAAAAAGAATGATTCCATATTCTTTAAACCTAAAGAAAATGTATTCCATATAAATCTAAAACGTATCATTGACATTAATTAAAAATTCTACATTGAATTAAATATAAATTAATAAATATATTATATATTACATCATTACAATGTAAAGATTGTGAGGTGATACATTTAAAGATTGCATTCATAATAAATTCATTATTTAATTAAAGATTTCATTCGTAGAAAACGTATCATTTCAATTAATGATTTCATATTCATAGATTATCCAATAATACAATTGCAAAAGTAGTAATAATCTGGATATTAATCTCGTATGTACTTCATAGAGATATTTTAATCTCATCATGACCTCCATTTTCTGTTTAATATATATTTTAATCTCATCATGACCTCCATTTTCTGTTTAATATTAAAAAGAATAAAAAGTCCATGTCCTCCTCCCCAATGTGTTTCTCTCTGGCAACACAAGTCACTTTGATTTCAAACAATGGTATAATAAATCGAGCTAAATTAGTTTGTTCTGCTTCGCCAAAATCAGATTCCATGGCTGGTTATCTTTCCCAAAAAGGAAAAGAGATGTATGTTCTTAGCTCTGGAGGACAAAGAAACTTGTTATAGAAGAAAAGATTTTGGTATTGAATTTGAATTAGTTCAAAGTGACTGTCTGGCAACTTGTGGAAACTGGCTCTTGTTGACGAGGTATCTTGAGTATCATCGCTACGTATACATTCTCAATCCTTTAACTGGTGAGAGGATTGATCTACCCAATATCCAATCTGGTGGAACTATATATGATAGAGTTTGCTTTTGGATAGATAACAAAACCAAAGATTACATAGTTGTAATGACGGGGTATAGAAGATTTACCAAAAACGGGTTTAACAGTTGGGAGTTCTTAGACTTCAATCCGTTTTGTTGTCAAGATGGTTTCGACGATGACAAGAGTAAAAAGCTCTACCTCCACGTCTTTGATCGGGGTGAAATTGGACGTGTCGATATTTGGGATTTTTTAGGAGATATGCCAAGCTTATATGGGTCTCTGTCTCTTCATCGGTTTCACTACAATAGTCGATACATTAGTCGAGATGATGGGTTCCACAACTCAAACATGGTTGTCACTGTATCTGGAGATTTATTGATGATAAAACATAGCTTCTGTAGCTTCTATGAAACACGGTACTTTGGCATCTATAAGCAAATAGATTATCGCTAATGGCAGTATCCCAGGGATTAAAAGGAACTCTATCTATTTCAGTAGCAGATTTAGCTATGATCCAAAATACATATTTTTCTAATGATCTCACCATTCATCAGGTGGAACCTTTGCCACAATGCATCTTATCTTCCATACCATCCTTAATTAGGGCTCTTCCCGTACTAGTAATTGATTGTTACCAAAACAAAATAATTTTATAATTTATGTGTTAATTTTTTTAAACTTTTTGAGTGTTCTATCTTCACCATTTTTCTGTATACATATGCATGTATGCAGAGAAGCTAGGAAGACAAACAAAACTGAGATAACTAACGTTTAAATTTCTGATGAATTTTATTGACCTGATCGTATTGACAATAATGGTCAACTTCAAGAAAGAAGTACACAGCTGAGAACAACAAAAAATTGCAAAAGATTAAAAGCTATCAACCATTAGTGATTAGTTAAAGAATCGTGAAGAAGACGAGCAAATATAGAATGAATAAATTGATTTTTTTTTCAATAGTTGTGAATAATTTTGTTAAGCGTTTGAACTTTCAATCGATAAGTAGTATTGGGAGGCGTACAATATATCCAACTTGCTAGACTTCTATTTAGATCATCCCACGCCTAATTCTGACACTTAACCATCCAAATTGACAAACTAATCCAATCTAGCTTGATCATATTTAACAAAAGAAGAACAAACATTATTTGTTTTTGTTTGCAATACAAACTATGAAGTAAATAAATTCATTAAAGTACGAAACAGTCTTGGAAGGAGAAAAATAAGTAACAGAACATTCAAATTTTCAAGTGCATAATGTTCTCACCCGTATCCATCATAGTCAAATGAAAGGTATACTTGTCGAGGTGGCCCAATATTCCTCTGATATCAACCCTCCTCACATCGTTCTTATGCAAATCATAATAGAGAATGTAATAAGGGTAAGACATCCTTGAAGGTCTCAAGATAACCTCACCGTTTTGAGTGGTACCAATTACCTCACAATAGCTGGGGAAGAAATGCATCTGACAAGACTGCAAAACCAGAGACTTGTTCGACCATTTTTCAGCATCTTCCAAAACCCATAAGTTTACTAAAGAATCCTTCAGATGTCTAGAATCAAAAATAGTTGGTTTTCCACCATATTCGATAAACCCCAAATAGAGATTTTCAGACAGTGCATCAGGTAACTCGATCATATTGAGCTCTTCTTCAGATCTAACGTCGAAACTAATTATGTTATCACCAGTCAGATAACTAAAACCCAGATAATAAATAACTCCGTTGATGCATACTCTTTGTCTCTTAGGAAAAGGAGGATGATCAAGCTCATTTCTTCTTTTTCTTTTCCAGGAACTTTCAGCTTCTAATACAAAGACCCAATGCTCTACGTAATTCTCTGATACATTAGTGCAGACAACTTTGTATTGATCAAGAACTGGATCGTATCCAATAAAGTAGTCAACCTGCTGTGTGTAATCGTCTTCATCCATGTTGAACTCGATAGCAGGTAAGGTTACTCTTTGTCCGGTGGTGGGATTATATATAGAAGTCTCTGGAAAAAAGTGGTATAAAATCAAGCCGCGAAGAGATACCATCTGGGATCCTCCCATCCCATTCATCATCAAATCCAGGTCGAAAGCAGTATTCTCACTAGTGGAAGCTAATGATAAAAGTACGGGGTCGTAACGGACCAAACTAATGAATAGACGAGGTGGGGAAGGGAAAAGATAACCTTTGGAACTGATAAGAGAAGACCAAAGCTTTGAGACGCACTTGAACCTCGCCAGTGATTTAGGAGGCAATCTGTTCACAATCTCGATCTGTAGATCCAAAGGAATCTCCTGTGCCTCCAAAACCTCACCTCTTTCTCTTCTTCTCATCATCTTTGACGACTTCTTCTTCTTCTTCTTCATCAATTGAGAAGACAACATCAAAACCCTAAGGGAAAACGATCTAGTCCACCAACTTTGAGACAACTATCAGAAGTTTTGAATCTGATTTCCCACGAATCTTGGTTTTGAACTTGGTTTAGAAAACGTGGTTTTGAGACATCTATCAGAAGTTTCACCAAACCCTAATGGAAAAAAAGAAATATTGACGTAAACTTACGTTTTGCCGACCCTTAAAATAACCCTAATTTGTTATTGGGCTTTGATTTATTAAAAATATTGTTTGGGCTCCTTTGCAAATCCACAGTTTTAGCAAAGAAGAAAGTTACTGCAACAGGATTTGAACATTCCTGGTTCATTATCTTCTGCATTAGCTGTTCTTAAGGGAACAGGAAATGCAGCAATGCTTCACCAATGGTTTCATGAAGGTGGCTCAGGTATTTAATGTCGTTATTCATGAAGCCTGGCCACTATCAGTGCGATAAGAACAATCCATGGAATTGCTGGTAAAACACAGATAGAAGCCTCTTGATTATAACTGCGATATATCTTTGATAAATTGTAAATTGCAATATAAATACAACAAATAGACTATGTATGTTAATGATGAATTAAAACGCAGAGATACTTAAATCAAACAATTATTTAGGGTGCTTCTAGATTTTCACTTAACGACCAAACGTCTGTGAAGATATCTGTAAAACATTAATTAAAGGAAAATTCCTATGCAATCTCTTGGATGAATAAACAGGAATCGCACAAGTTCGAACCAAATCATTACCTAACTCCATTGATTCTATTCTTCAATAACAATTAACACACAACTCAGAAAATATCTTCTTAATAGAAAAGAAGAATCCGATTTTTGCAACTTGATCTCTTTCTTGTTAGCTTTAACTCCGTCCCCATTAACTACAACATCACCACCAACCTCAATACTAAACCTCTTAGTTTTCCAAAAACCAACATAGAATCTCACTTGTGTCTTAAGATCCAATCTAAAAACCAACATAGAATCTCACTTGTGTCATAAACAAAGATTGGTAGGATGGAGTTAGAACTTTGGTTTGTTGATCGACTTCTATTTCAAGTTGAGTATAAAGAGGCCTAAGTAGAAGAAAATATATAAATAAACAAAGACTAATAAGTGAAGTCAAAGTCAGAACTACACAGTTGAATCACATGGCACTAGGGGTTTTATGATTGGGCTAGTAAAAAAAAGATAGACAAAGACTAGGTGAAGTCAAACTTAGAACTACATGGTGTTCAAAACCAATTTCTAATAACAATACTAATACATTTAATAGAAATATCAACAACATGATTCAATTTAACTCTATTTGAATTGTCCGGATACGTAGAACCATTTGAAAGGTGTTTTGGTTTTGGCTATCCGATTATTTCTTTCTTTTTAGGTTTTGCCACTAAAAGCAAAGACAATGGATATACTTCTAATAATTATGTTTCGTATTAACTTGTCATTACCACTTTAAGAACATAGTTGTCTACAAGTGTTTCTACAAGATTAGACAATGTGCAATACACAAAAATAAAAATAAAAAAAATCGTGAAATTATATAGGTAAATGTCTTTTTTGATTGATTAACTTTTCCTAATTATTATTCTATAAAAAGATTGTTTTATAATATAAAACAAATGTAGCTAGGGTTTGGCCATTTTGTTTCGTCACCATTTAGATATTAATCTAATTGTCAAAAAAAAAAAGGACTAATGAGTAATGTTAGGTGTTCCCATGAACATTAACAATAAACACAGTAATTAAAGTAATGAACCTTGTCTATTAAAGTTTAGACAAAGACATGATTATATATTGAAGCTAAAGAAAACTATAATTAAATATATACTACTACTATACTGCTATTACTTGTATAATTTTCAAAACACAACTATTTCCCTAATTTTATATTGTTTTTTTTTAAATATTTTTTGGTAAGATCTTCATAACATCAATACAATATCACGTAAGGACCTAAGGGCACCTCCATTGGTAAGACTCACACAAGTCTCTTAAAACAAAAAAAATATTAATATTTTAATAGAATTTAACAATTAATTAAATCAAAATATTAAATTAAAAGATTGGACCATTCATACATTGACACATGTAGAACTCAATCCTTATGTGGTTCTTAAAATCTCTATTTAAGGACTCCATTCATTCTCTTCTTCTAATGTTTCTTCTTTTATAATTATTTTTTTTCTAAGAGACTTGGTTAAAAACCTCCAATAAGAGGTGGTCTAAGAATAATTAATACATCAATGTGGGTGATGACAAATAATATTTTCTTAAAATTTCTCAAATTATGATATTTCATGATGTTAGGACCACTTTAATTTTATGTGTCACCAACTTTATTGGTTAATTATCAAACTAAACCTTTGAAGCAATTGAGAGGGTCTTTTCTTGAATTTGTACTATAGTGATGAATCTCGATTTTAACCTAACTAAAACATCTACCTGACGAGACGGTGTGGGTCAGCTGGTACCGCGCCGCACCATCCGACCGAGAGGTCATGGGTTCGAGTCACCAAAGTGGAAAATTCCACATGCCATCCGACCGAGAGGTCATGGGTTCGAGTCACCAAAGTGGAAAATTCCACATGCGTTAAAAAAAAAAAACATCTACTTTATATTAGATAATAATAATTTGAAACATCTACTTTTTTTTAAGGGACAATTACATGTAGTTACCATTTTTTGGGTCTTTACGGTTCAAATGTTTAAGGGATAATGACATGTAGTTACCTATTGTAATAATTGATATACTTCGAACATTCGGTTTCTTCGGATTTTTTGGTTCGGTTTATTCGGTTTGGAGTTTATTCGGTTTTCAGTTTATTCGGATTCTGGTTTATTCGGAATCAAAATAATTCTACCGTTCAATTTTTAGATTGACTTCGGTTCGGTTTGATTCGATTATTTTTTGGTTCGGTTTTTTAGTTTACAACCAAATGCCTAGGCCTACTTTTTATTCAAACCAGTCCAAACGTATAGAAAACCATAATCTATTATGAAAATAGGACATATTTATTTATTTATTTTTATTTTTTGTTTTTAAAAATAATGAGTTGATTTCTCTAAACATTTTTATTGCATAAAAAAACTTTAAGCCAATGATTGTATTAAATTAGTAGTATAACTATTTTGATTATATTCCCTCTTGATTCGTATATTTTATTGTAAATATTTGGAATATTCGATTTATAAAACTTCATCATTCTCTTAAACAAAATAAAAAGTTCAAAGACGACAATTTTGGCCAACCAAGTTGACTTTTAGATTTTGTCTTATCACGATTCGAGCCACAATATCCAGCTACCCTATTCATTTGTGTGCTATTTTACCCAAACTTTTTATTTACAATATTAATACTCAAATCCAAATCATAAGTAAAAATGTTTTATGGAAACTAAATATGATAGTTTCCCATAAATTTATCATACTTTATAGTTTATTTATTTATTTATGGGTCATATTGTCCAATTCATGATTTTTTTTTGCACTACAAGAAAGAAATGGAAAGTTACATATTTTGTAAAATAAAATTGTTCATATAATAAAATAAAAACTATCCTAAAATGTAAATTGTTTATTTTACACAATGAAAATTGTCCATTTATTAAAATGGAAATTAAAATTTACAGAAAAATGGAAACAAATATGTTTGAGTTTCTTATAAATACAGAACTATAATTCATTGAACATATAATCACAAAAAAAAAAAAAAATATACAAGTAACGTATTAGTTAGACATCAAGAACTAGGTAATTAAATTTATTTATTTTGTCCTTAATTCTATAGAAAAAAACCTCAACACAAATCTTTTAAATCAGTAAGAACTTTGTGTTTCTAAGTGTTTTTTTTCTTGTCTAAACTACTATGCTAGTTGATTTTTTTTTTTTTTTTTTAACATCATCATAGTTGAATTATATATTTTTTTTCTTGTCTAAACTACTATGCTAGTTGATTTTTTTTTTTTTTTTTTAACATCATCATAGTTGAATTATATATATATTTTTTACCATTAATTATAAATGAAATAATATTCTTTATTGGCTTATCATTATTTTTTTTTTTTTCTTAATCTAATTTTGAAATTAGATTGTAGTTTGCACGACACTCTTTGTCCAAATGTATAAAACTCATTATGTGATTGAACCTTTCAAACCAAACCGAGCGGTAAAACACCCTGACAGAAAAAAAAAAAAAAAAAAAAAAAAAAAAAAAAAAAAAAAAAAATCGTAAATTACCAAAGTACCCCTTAACCCATCGTCTCTGTCACGCCTCTTTTGTCCTTATCCGTCTCTTTCATAGTGTTCTTCCATAAGCAACATGTCTTTGATTCTTTCTCTACTAATTCCGATTCTCTTTTCTGTTTTAGATTCCAGACTTTGAAGATGGAGATTCTCCGGGTTTCGATTCTCTGTTTACTGGTTTTTCTAGTGGTGGTAGTGATATTGTTCTTGATCAGAGTCGTTTTATTCAAAACTGGATTGATTTACACAGTGAAGAAATTACGAAGAAGAATCATCGATTCGTTTCATGTTTATCAATTCTACAAGGTACCAGAGTTCAACGATAACATACAAGAGAATCAATTATACCGTAGGGTTTACGCTTATTTGAATTCTCTGAGTTCAATCGAAAATTCCGATTTCACGAATCTGTTCACCGGTAAAAAACCAAACGAGATTCTCCTCCGTTTAGATCGTAATCAAGTGATTAACGATGAGTTTCTCGGTGGTAGAGTTTGTTGGATTAACGAAGAAGATGATGAAGGTTTAAGGAGTTTTGTATTGAAGGTACGTAAAGCTGATAAACAGAGAATTATAGGTTCTTATCTTCAACATATACATACTGTTGTTGAGGAGCTTGAACAGAGGAATATAGAGATGAAGCTTTTTATAAACGTCGGTGGTGGTGGTGGTGATGATGAGAGGAAGAAGAAGAAGAAGTATGGAAGGTGGAGATCGATTCCGTTTAATCATCCTTGTACTTTTGATAACATCGCCATGGATTTGGATTTGAAGCAGAAACTGAAATCAGATCTGGAATTGTTTCTTAAGGGGAAGGAGTTTTATAATCGACTTGGACGAGTTTGGAAACGGAGTTATCTTCTTTACGGACCTTCCGGTACTGGAAAATCAAGCTTCGTTGCAGCGATGGCTAATTTCTTAAAGTACGATGTTTACGATATTGATCTAACTAAAATCTCAGACGATTCAGATCTCAAAATGACTCTGTTACAAACCACGGCCAGATCCGTCGTAGTGATCGAAGATCTAGATCGGTTCTTATCCTCAAAATCGACGGATATCACCATTTCCGGTATTTTGAATTTCACAGAAGGAATTCTCAGCTCATGCGTCGCAGATGAGAGAATTACGGTGTTTACAATGACGACGAAAGAACAAATCGACCCGGCTTTACTCCGTCCGGGTCGGGTTGATGTTCATATCCATTTTCCGTTATGCGATTTCACAGCGTTTAAAGCTTTAGCTAATACCTACTTAGGTTTAAAAGAGCATAAACTCTTTCCTCAAGTAGAAGGAATATTCCAAAACGGTGCTTCTCTCAGCCCCGCCGAGATCGGAGAATTGATGATCGCTAACAGAAACTCGCCGAGTCGAGCTTTAAAGTCCGTAATCAATGCTCTCCAAATTGATGGTGATGGTAGGGGAACTGCGGCGATTGGAAGGAGATTGTTTCACGAAAGATCGGAGGAGGAGGATGATTTTGACGGTGAACCTAGTGGGGCTTTATGCGGCGGAGGAAGTTCTCCGGCGGTTAAAGAGTTTAAAAAGTTGTATGGACTTTTGAGGTTGAAAGGTAATAGAAAATCTCAGTCGTTCGATTTGGCTCGAGAGCTAAGACAAGATTCGCGATTTTGAATTTTAGAAAGTCAACTGACACGTGGAGCTCAGTGATTGGTTGTGGTAGTCTAAAACAAAATGTTATTCTAAATTTTTTTAGTTTAATATGTATATAAAATATTATGTAATCACAATTTTTTTGGTTATGGGCTTATGATAAAATATGAACTAATGATCATATGATAAAATATTAAAGTGCATTTTTCTTTTTTGGGCAAAATTGAAGTAAAACCAAGTTTTGTCTGGGCTTATTAGGCCCATTGTAATTTTTGAAGTTGCCGAATTTACCCCTGACGGCTTGTTAAAGTGAAGGAGCTCAGTATTTTATCGCCAAGCGTCATCGTCTTCTCTAGGGTTTGTTTTCTGGTTTCTTCTCAGATTTTTCAAGGTAAATTTTCTTCGAAGAGTTTACTAGTACTTGTCGATGTACCTTGTTGTATTGGTTACTTGTTTCTAATTTCTTTTGATTGAATCGTATAGATGAGACCGGTGTTCGTCGGAAATTTTGAGTATGAAACTCGCCAGTCGGAATTGGAACGATTGTTTGGAAAGTATGGGAGAGTGGAGCGTGTGGATATGAAATCTGGTAAAGTGTTTTCTATCTTCTACGGCGGTGACTAGTAATTTTAAGAAATTTGGAAGAAATATTGTTTTTGGCTATTGTTGGATTCATCTTCTGGTTCGTTAATCATATTTGCTGAGGTTTAGTTTTGCTTAGGGGGATGTATGAACTAGTGGCAATTTCATACACGATTTGCAGGTTTATAGTACTTTACTTGTAAAGGATTGTGTTAGTGTGAGTAACGTGTCAGGAGTTTATGGAGTAGAGGATCTTTCTATTGAGTTTTTATTTGGTCGCAGGAAAATTTCTTCTGGGGAACATAGATTTCTTTTCCCGGGCTTGCCATCTTCTTCTTCTTCTTCCTGCAAAAACATTTCACCATTTCCATGCCTGCCTTTATCATGCTTTGCTTGTGCCTACCCATCTTCACTGATTTTAGGAAACTTTGGTATTTGTGTCTTTGCCAATCATCATTCATCAGTGATTCAGATGGAAGTCTATTCACTCATGCCATGCCTGCCTTTATCATGCTTTGCTTGTGACTACCCATCTTCACTGATTTTAGGAAACTTTGGTATTTGTGTCTTTGCCAATCATCCTTCATCAGTGATTCAGATGGAAGTCTATCCACTCATGCCAATATGCCATGCCTTTATCTTCCATGCCTGCCTTTATCATGCTTTGCTTGTGACTACCCATCTTCACTGATTTTAGGAAACTTTGGTATTTGTGTCTTTGCCAATCATCCTTCATCAGTGATTCAGATGGAAGTCTATCCACTCATGCCAATATGCCATGCCTTTATCTTCACTGATTTTAGGAAACTTTGGTATTTGTGTCTTTGCCAATCATCCTTCATCAGTGATTCAGATGGAAGTCTATCCACTCATGCCAATATGCCATGCCTTTACCTTATCTGAACTCCTGCATTCAGAATCTATCCACTCATGCCAATATGCCATGCCTTTACCTTATCTGAACTCCTGCATTCAGAATGTTGAAGCATGCCTAGCAAATCACTCAGATTTCTTAGATGAAAAATATTGGTGTTTTTTCTTGTGTTATCCACTTATGCTACGTATCATGATTTTATACTACATCATGGATCTCCTCTACATCTCATTTCACCAGCCTTCACCTAAATGCAGGTGTTGTATATCTTTTTAGTTTCTTTCATGAGGAAATGAGATATGCTCTATTGGCTGATGAACAGCATTGCAGGGTTAATGATCTGGAGTTTCACTCCAAGCTGCATTGTGTAATTCTTGCTGCTTTCGTTTTGATGCAGGATATGCTTTTGTATACTTTGAGGATGAACGTGATGCTGAAGATGCTATTCGCAAGCTTGACAATTACCCTTTTGGATATGAGAAACGCAGGTTATCAGTCGAATGGGCAAAGGTAGAGTTTTCCAGTTTCTTTTCTAAGATTTCACTTTGCCTCACATTTAGGAAAACTTCTGAAGTTTCTTCTGGTTTACAGGGTGAACGTGGCAGGCCTCGGGGTGATGGGAAGGCTGCTTCAAATCTAAAACCTACAAAGACACTCTTTGTCATTAACTTTGACCCCATTAGAACAAAAGAGTACGACATTGAGAAGCACTTTGAGCCCTACGGTAAGGTCGTCAACGTGCGTATCAGACGGAACTTCTCATTTGTTCAGTTTGAAACACAAGAAGATGCTACCAAAGCCTTTGAAGCTACTCAAAGAAGGTAAATAGCAATCACATCCTCTCATTACTTATCCTTTAATATACATACCTCACTAAAATCCCCTTTGTCTTCCAGCAAAATATTGGACAGGGTTGTTTCCGTCGAGTATGCACTAAAGGATGACAGTGAAAGAGATGATCGATACGGTGGTGGTCGTAGCCCGAGAAGATCTCCTAGTCCTGTGTACCGTAGACGTCCAAGCCCTGATTACGGTAGGCGTCCAAGCCCTGATTATGGTAGGCGTCCAAGTCCTGATTACGGTAGGCGTCCAAGTCCTGACTATGGCCGTCCTCGAAGCCCAGGATACGACCGATACAATGGTCCAGCAGCTGAAAGACGCAGGAGTCCAGATTATGGACGAAGGAGTTCTGATTATGGTAGACCAAGGAGTCCTGGTTATGACCGATACAGAAGGTAACTAAATAAGCAATCATAATAATGGCTTTAACTCACCCATTCTCATTGATAATAATGGTTAAATGTTTTTGATTGAACAGTCGCTCTCCGGTTCCAAGAGGAAGACCATGAATAAGAAGAAGATAAGAGTAATAACAGTACCAAGAATGTACGTGACACAATGGTTTGTCTGAAGTAGTAGAAGTGTAAGATTTTTATGCTTTTGTGTGATCTTTTTTTATCTATTAGATAATGGATTAAGTCTGAGATTGCTTGTACTTTTGTTCCAATTTTCTTATGCAAACGATTAGTTTAATTTAGGTACTTTTCAGACAAATTGAGATGCATAATTACTACAAATTTTAGATACTAACACAAAAATCGACCGAAAAGGTAGAAGTAAAAATTAAAATTGATGCACCAGCCGGGAATCGAACCCGGGTCTGTACCGTGGCAGGGTACTATTCTACCACTAGGCCGGGAATCGAACCCGGGTCTGTACCGTGGCAGGGTACTATTCTACCACTAGACCACTGGTGCTTGGTTGTTTAAACACATTCTTAATAAACAATTTAAAATAATTTATTTTTTCTTTCTTGTAAGCTTGGCTTGCGTTTTAAGACCTCATCAACATCTTCTTCAATTGAAAGTCATCGGAATTTATGATCTCCCGGAGTCGGTGAAGGACAAAGAAACATCACGTCAGATACTGAATTGAGAAAAGTTCATGAGCGATGAGGAAAGAGGAGATTCCAGAGAAAACTCGGACTATTCAAGTCGATCCGAATCTACCGAAATGGGTCTGTCAAAACTGTCATAACTCCCTTACCATCGTCGGCGTTGATTCCTACGCCGGAAAGTTCTTCAATGATTCTCCTCACTCTGGTTAGGGTTCTCTTCCCCTTCTTTCTATCTCTTTCTGTCTCGTTCCTTAGAATTTGAAAATTGTTGATATCTGTCAAAAGGATCATTAATAATAACAGGAATCGTTCTGGTAATTGTGTTCTTGTTATTGTTACATACAGCACTGCAGGGATCATCAATCCATGGAGGAAACAGTGTTCTTGGATCAACAAGAATGGACAATTCTTTTGTTGTTTTACCTAGACAAAAGCCTCAAGCTGCTCAGGGTATTCCTCCTCGTCCTCGTGCAGCAGCGTCTTCTCAACCTCCAGATACAAATCAATCTGGAAAAGCAATGGAAGAATCTTTTGTAGTTGTGTATAAGTCTGAGCCAGCTTCTGATCCAGGCGGCGGTCCATTACATTCAAATTCGTCTGGCTTTAATGCGAGTATTAATGTCTTAACTCGAGCTTTCGATATTGCTAGAACTCAGACACAGGTATGATTCTGTAACGTTTTGGTTCTTGGTTGATACATTGGAGTCATGGACCTGATCATATGTTTTGGTTCTTTGAGGAATTAGATTGAACAGCCATTATGCTTAGAATGCATGAGGGTATTGTCTGATAAACTTGAAAAAGAAGTCGAAGATGTGACAAGGGACTTGGAAGCATATGAAGCTTGCATTCAGCGGTTAGAAGGAGAGACACAAGATGTTCTTAGTGAAGCTGATTTTCTTAAGGAAAAAAAGAAGGTAATTTTCAGCTTTCAGTGTATTGTTTGACTCTAATATGAATTGGATATAATGTTAAGTAACTGTTTTGTGCTCTACATAGATTGAGGAAGAAGAAAGAAAACTTGTTGCAGCTATAGAAGAAACAGAGAAACAGAATGCTGAGGTAAGCCATCAACTGAAGGAGCTAGAGTCAAAAGGAAAACGCTTTAACGAACTCGAAGATCGGTTAAGCTCTCTCACTGTTCCTCTATTTTCAAAGGATACATTTTCTCTTATTTTAGCTCATCTGGTTTCCTTTGTTATAGGTATTGGCAAGAGTTCAATAATTTTCAATTTCAGCTTATAGCCCATCAGGTGCTTAGCTGGTTATACTCTTAAATCTCTTCCTGATTTCACTGAATGATACTTTGGATAGTCCCGAGCTTTCATTCACTTCACAAATTCTTTAGTCTCTCTCATGTGGTATTATTATCAATAGCACTTGATTAGGTATATGTAGTCAATGTTGTATATGTGAAGGATTAGGCTTTATCAGTTTAAACACTAGTTTCTCCAGTTTACTGTAAAAGACATTTCTTTGTTAACAGGAAGAGAGAGATGCAATCTTGGCAAAAATTGAAGTTTCACAAGCACATTTGGAGCTGTTGAATAAGACAAATGTACTGATTGATGCCTTCCCCATACGATCTGATGGAGATTTTGGTACAATCAACAATTTTCGACTTGGAAAACTGCCTGAATTACAGGTAAGCTTTACGACTTTCTTAGTATGTTGTTATAACCTTTTTCTGCTCATAAAGTTTAAACTTAGGAAACATGATGAAACATTATTAGGTTGAGTGGGATGAGATTAATGCTGCTTGGGGCCAAGCTTGTCTGCTCCTCCATACAATGTGTAACTATTTCCGGCCAAAGTTTCAGTATCCTTGCTAATATATCACTATCATTTTCGTTTTTTTCGAATACTAGTTACTGTTTACGAAGCTTTTCTTTAACAAGTAACCTTTCGAAGATGTCGAATTAAAATACAACCGATGGGAAGTTATCCTAGAATTATAGACAGCAACAATGAAACTTATGAGCTGTAAGTATTTTCCATTGTTTAGTTGGCATAAGCTCGTACCGCTTCTGTTCTTGAAGTCGATCATTGTTGCTGATTTTAAGCGAACTGTTTGATGATCTTCGACAGGTTTGGTCCTGTAAACTTGTTTTGGAGCACTCGGTACGATAAAGCCATGACACTCTATTTGACGTGTCTTAAGGATTTTGCCGATTTCGCAAACTCAAAGGACCAAGAGAACAATATTCCACCTGAAAAGTGTCTCAAACTTCCATATAAGCAAGTCCTTATTACTTTTGGTTAATGGTTTCAATCTATAAACTTTAAAAAATATCTCATAAGAATCTTTTTATTTGCAGGATCAATAATGATAAAGTGGAGACATATTCAATAACACTGAGCTTTAACAAAGAAGAGCTTTGGACCAAAGCACTAAAGTATACTCTGTGTAATCTCAAATGGGCTCTTTATTGGTTTGTTGGGAATACTAATTTTCAACCTCTATCTGCTACTGTCTCTTTGCCTTCTGATGTATCAGCTTCTGGTTCCTTGTATGCTAAGCAAGGTTCTGATTCTAATAGGTCAAAACCTAAGAAACTT
The DNA here is from genome assembly GCA_036630335.1 of Physaria fendleri. Lineage (NCBI taxonomy): Eukaryota > Viridiplantae > Streptophyta > Magnoliopsida > Brassicales > Brassicaceae > Physaria > Physaria fendleri. The sequence continues at coordinate 29,062,271 of CM071716.1, read as the reverse complement.
GTAAAAGACTGAAACTTGGGAACATGTGTGAATTTCTTATAAGTATTTGTTTTATATATAAAGAATTTTAGAGTTTGGTGACAAACAATAACTCACAATTCAACTACTTCTCTGACTCAATTTCAAGTGTTATTAATTCACATATTATCATACTAATATAATAACATAGTTATTGTTATGTGATTACACCATACATCTAAAAAATATAAATCTTTCTATTCTTCCATTATACTATATAAAACGGATGGTATAAATGTAACGCTCCTTTTTTTATCATACTCATTTAAATATGAAACGTATCACAGAAGAAATATCTAAAAATCTATACTACTTGTTTGTAAAACTACTTGTAATGATAATCATTACTTCGGTTGCAATTTTGATTTACATTTGGTTGAAATTCAGTTGTGATAAGACCTTTTACCTTACACGAAAATGTTAAGATCAATAAATAAGAAAATTAATGAAACTATTTTTGTTACTCATCAAATTACATAAACTATGACTTGGATTCTACGATTTTTGTAAATGACACGTTAATTTAACCGTTGATGTAATGAAAAATGTGTTGACAAACACTGGATTGTGAAGTTATCGAATTAAAAAGTATCTTCAAGATATCCTTTGTTTTTCACAAAAGACAAATTGGTCCAGTCCCATCGTCTATACACCAAAACGCATAACATAAGACCCAAAAAGTTAGGCCAAATAGTTCAAATTGTTTACTGCAGGCCGAATAGTCCAAAGAAAATTATGATCAGCAAAAAAACATAACGTCAAGGACGTTATCTTTTACTGCTGGAATCTCCGTGACAGCAACACCGGCACTCTCCATGTAATGACGAGCTCGAGATGCAGCCAAGTGTGCGTAGTACACTGGTGGCACTATGGACACAGAACCTGTACACCTCGCAAACCTGCCATGTGTTTTACTTCTCAGTTTCAAATTTTGCCACTTCCATTTACACAATGTCTTTAATGTCTTGAATAAGTTCTTAAAATTTTCAATCTTTGATACAATATTGATGTTATATTCATGTAATCAGTAATATTACCAAATACAAAACGTTGTTAAAACATCGTCATGTAAACATATTTAACATATATCCTTCAATTAGATTTTTTTTCTGGTACAAAATTTGTACATATCCTTATTTTAAAAAACATTACTCAAATGAAGTTTCTACTAAATGAAGTTTCATTTATTATTATGATGATGTTAAACTAAAGACATATGAAACCATGATAAATGAAAGATTCAAAGATAAAAAAAAAAATATAAGATGTTTGTAATCACATTTATTATTATGTTGATGTTTGTTTTTTTCATGCTTCTTTAATGATGGATTTATTATTTTTGATCTTTTTTCTGCAGTTTTGTTGTTCTTAATTATGTACTCTCTTCATGAGTTTTGTAATGTGATATTAAATTCTATTTTCGTCAAAGTTTATAAAATATAAGATAGTTAATTACTAGTTTTTGAAGTATTAACAATATGAATTGCAAATTGTTATTATTATTTTTTATATATACCAAGGAGATGATAGTGGAATTGTGAATGAATGAGAATGGTTCATAATTTGGTCTTTAATTAATGATCCTATCTTCTTCTACTAGGTCTGCTTCTTCTTATATATGGTTTTAAACTAAACTAATATATTTTATTTAATAAAAAAATATATAACATAATAATAAAAAGATATGATTGTCAAGTAGCATAATCCATCAACAGCAAAATAAACTTTAAGCATGAAGCTTTGGGATAAAGAGCTGACCAATTCCAATATCATCATAATCACTTGCCTTCTTATAATCACTTAGAACATTATAAATAATGATCTACTCTGATTTTTTTTTTTTTTTAACAGAACACCTCTTACAATATTGTATTTGTTGCATTAATAATAATGTTTATTAAACTATTAATTACACATATAGATGAAGAATTTAAATAAGGTGGAGTTTGTGCAAACACTTAGAAGAGAGAGTGCAAGTTTTGGAAGAGGAAGTTCCAAATACAAACACTTAGCTCTTCAAAAATGTACTCAATTCAAATCTCATGATCACATTCATCATCTTTTACAAAATAGGTAATTAAACTTAGCTCTTCAAAAATGTACTCAATTCAAATCTCATGATCACATTCATCATCTTTTACAAAATAGGTAATTAATTATTCCCTCTAATCTCATATATTTACTAAAAACGTTTCATATTTATGAGTATTTGATATTTCATTACACACCTAATGTTTTAATATATATATTGAGTTTTAAAAATATATATAAATTAGACACATAATTAACTCATTGGTAAGAGTTAATTTAACATGTTTTTTGTTAAATCAGGACTTTAATTTTAGAAAATTTTAAAGTTAATATTTTTTTTAATAATTCCATACTTAAATAAATCATCACAAAAATTTGCTACCAAAATAAAATATTTTGAAAAATAACTATTATTTTTTTGACAATCTGAATATATTTTCTTTGCTTGAGTTTTTTTTTAAGTTACATGTGTAATCGAATGGACGGCTGGGATTATTTTAATTAAAACACATGATCATAAGTTTATGACAGTTACTTTTCATTTTTAACCATGCGCCGCACTTTTCTCATTTTCTAAATTTCTCCAAAAAACCCATTTTGATGGGTTATAGTCCACGCTTTTTTGCGTCACGCGCCAAACGCGCTATTGGTGTGGGCGGTTATTTTATTTTTACTGTTTCAAGCTTACACGCGCTTCTTTTCCTATCTTGGTCAATATGTTATTATAATTTATTTTGGATACAACAACTAAAGTAACAAACTTAGTCCAAATAATACAATCGTAATATATAATTTATTATTATTATTATTATTATTATTTTTTTTTTTTTTNTAACATTTTTAGTTTATTCTAGATTTTGATGATAATTTTTACAAAAACTTAATTATGTTGTGAATAATTTGTATAAAATATCCACAAGGGATGGGATGCAAAGGCCATGAAGTTTGGTGCACATATTAAAGGTAACTGATAAATTTGGGTCATAAATACGTTACTTTATTTTTACCGTTAGTAGTGATCACTTTTTATAATCATTACAGGTGCTAGTTATATGGTGAGATTACGTTTGATGAATTTTTTTGGTGCCTAAACAAATTGATCATAAAATATGTTACGAATCACAAACGTCAGACAATTTCATCTGTTGTTCTTCTTTTTGATTGCTTGGCTGAGTGGGGAGGTGTTTTGTGTGACTTTAGATAATGCCTCAGCTACTACTACAGCTTTGATGAAGTTTAAAATAGATGCCATCTTTTACTTTAGATCCTCGACGCCTAGGCAGAAGAACTCCTTTGATTCAAAAGTTGATTATCTGAAAATGCAAAGAGGTAGTTTACCATTTGATGTTAAGACTAGATGGAATACAATCTATTTGGTGATGTAACTAAGGCTATTAAGTATAAAGAAGCCTTTGAGAAGATGTATGCAGAAGATAAGTTGTATAATGATTACATTTTTTGGAGGTTGACAATGCAGTGAATTCGAGGGACTGGAATGCAGTGGATAAGTTGGCACAGTTTTTTGGTCATCTTCTACAACAACTCAACGTTAGTACTTTCAGCATCTTCTTCGCTAAAAAGTCATACAAGTGTTATGGAGAGATAGTGAAGATTGTGCCCCCACAAACCTAATACCACATACCTTTAGCTTCGATTCTGAATTGAATGAGTATGGCATCTGAAATGTTAGCAAAGTTTGATAAGTATTGGGATGGGCTTGAAGGAGTAATGAATAAGATGTTGATTGTGGCTGAGTGTGTTTGATCCTAGGCAGAAGATGGAGTTTGCAAAGCTGTGTTCTGAGGAGATGTATGGGACAATATACTTTAAGAGAGGACTGAAATGCATAGGTCAATATTTAAGAGGGTTGTCTAGCGGTTAGATCGATGTCGCAGCAAAGAAAAAAAAAACATAAGAGTTGTGTCGGGATGAGCGGAGGGAAAGAACCGAGGAGCTTTGGGTGGACGAGAGCCATTCCTCGGCCCAAGAGATGTCAAATGCAAGAAATTTAATAGTATCATATTGTGTTGAGAGTTACCAGCTGGTCTTAAATCTTTCTATAAATACAAAAAAGCTAAATTACATAAACCAGAGCTATAAGAACTAATTGTCACGATCTCATACCAAACACACTCTTAATAGTTATTACATTGACGACAAAATAAAAAGATAAAAGAGGATGTTTCCCTGCAAATACATACAGTGGTATCAGGAACCAAAACACAGGACAGACATATTTTAAGATCAACTTCAGACGCTGCTGCTAGTATTACAATTTCACAAAACACAAAGACAAAAATTATAAACACGTTAATTCCAAGGTGCCCTTGATTTTTTTTTTTTTTTTTAAAGGGTTTTTAATACTTAAATCTAAACCCTAAAATTTTTAACTAATCAAAATGATAAATGGAACTTAAATAAAAAAGCAAAATAATCTATCTTAAATAGAAGTAGAAATCCTAGAATAGATTCTAATTTTAACTAAACAAACCCAAAAGAAAATAATCAGAAACTTACACAAAATCAGATAACCGCGTATGTAAATAATTCAAATCAGGCTAATATTCAAATCGGCTGATATCAATTTCTTCTAGAAAAATTTGCTGGTTTTAAAAATTTCTATAAATACATTGTTGAATTGATGAAGACACTTTTAAAGTATTTTCATAATTAAGAATTTTTTTTTTTGTCAACGAATAAGAGTTGTTATCAATAAGCTATTGAAGTGATGATGGAATGAATAAAAGTAAATTAGCTATAAAATATTTGGATCGAAGAAGTAAATTTTGCAAATCATTCATTCATATATTTTTTTTTTTTACATCAAGATCATTCATATTCATATTCATATTCATATTCATTCATCAAGATCATTTTTATAAGCTAAAATATTCATTCATTTATTCATCAAGATCATTTTTATAAGATAAAAAGTATTCATTCATTCTTCGTGCCTTTCTTCATCCATCGATATCAATCATCTTCGAATCTGTAAACATAACAGAGAATCTCTGTAAGAAACCAAATACAGAAACAAGAGAATTGTAAGAAACCAGAGACTTACCATCAACGTCCATCGTATCACCACCATCTTCACATCCTATCTCCTAACATTTTCAAAAGCAAACAATGAGAACACACACTTACATCTGTATCAAAACTGAAGACTGTGTAATCACTACTTACCTTGACATCTGTCTCCATGGGATCATCCCCTTCACCTTCTTCAATCTCCATGGGATCATCACCTTCATCTGTCTCCATGGGATCATTTTATGAATTGTCCGGAAATATCCTACAAAAATGAGCAAAACAAAGTTGATCACACACTTATTTGTAATGTAAAAGTAGATTTCAGGATAGCTTCTGAAACCGAGGCTTCATAATTCAATATTACCCGACTAAATGTAATGTCAAAATATAACGCTGTGTTGTGTCCCAGGCTAAATTCCCCAATGTAGACTTGGTTAGCTTCACTAACACAATTTTTTTTGAGTTCCTGAGAAACGAAATAGGTTCTCAATTAGTTTTTTTTTTTCACAGTGACCAGCAGAGCTTTTGATGAATATGGTCCAGAACAAGAAACATATCAAGATGAGAAACATGAGATGCAAAATTCATATGTTTTGCTTATTTTTTAATTTTGTTTTACTTATAATTTGCTTATATTTCGTTTTTGTTTTACTTATGTTTGCTTATACTTTACTTTTATTTTACTTATATCTCGTTTTTATTTTGCTTATGTTTTGCTTATATTTATCTCGGTTAATTATTAAATTATTCATATAGAACTTTAGAATTAACTAGAACGAAAACAATACAAGAAGAATACGTGAAATATTGTAAATAATTGTCCTTTCGGTATTCTTTAAGCTTTGGCACATCTTGATGCGTGTGGTCTATTAATACTCCTGGATAAAAAATCAGGGTGTGATATTTCCATGATCTCCCAAGCTTGATATCACAAAAGAAACAATAAGTTAATTAGATTAGTTAATAGAAAAAAGAAAGTAAAGAAAAGCACTTGGCTATGCACCCAAATTCAGTTGATATCACCTCAAAAGTCCATGTAGGACATCATGCAGCGTTCAACCAAGTTCATATAGAGGATTATTAAGTAACTACAGTTCATCAAAATGTTTCGTTCATATCTACTTAAGAGAATCAAAAGTACGAGTAAAACCAATAGTCAATGAATCCTAAAAAGCGGTAAAAAAACTAGTAGTGACTCGGCCAATTTTGGTGTCACTTCATATGGAAGTGTAGAAGATGATTATCATTACTAAAGCATACAACAGAACAGTAAAGAATAGTCTAAGAATCTTTCTTCATTCTTGTAAATGGTATTGGGGTACAAAGAAACTGACTTTAAATGCAGCCTCATTTTATTCATAAGTTAAATTCACATTGTTATTGACTTTAAATGCAGCCTCATTTTATTCATAAGTTAAATTCACATTGTTATTTGAATTATGCTCAGTGTTTAATCTGAACATGATTTTGGCTGTTACCCTCATTTCAAAGGCTTCTCTTCGTCTGAATTGGAACTAGGTCCAGGTACCGAATCCGCGAAAAACTCCTCTGTTTATGCAGAAAAATAAAAATTATAAGCAACATTAAAAGATATTTTTATCATAGAGCATAAACAATATCTAATCAAATTACCTATTGGCATTGAAAGCAGGGCCGGTCCGGGGTTTTCCGAGGCCCCATTCGAGAAAAAGTTTTGAGGCCCGTTTACAAAAAAATAAAAGAAAATTCCTTATTTATTTATTTTAATATGTAAATATTTTATATTTATGAATATAATGGTCCGGGGTTTTCCGAGGCCCCATTCGAGAAAAAGTTTTGAGGCCCGTTTACAAAAAAATAAAAGAAAATTCCTTATTTATTTATTTTAATATGTAAATATTTTATATTTATGAATATAATTAAAATAATTAAGAAAATCTTTTACTCTATATAAATTTTATAATTACATTTAAATTTCATAATCATATTTATTTTATGTATATTTTATGTGAAAGTACTTTTTTCTTATTCATATTCTATCCATAATATATATATATATATTTAGTTTATGTAGAATTTTTTTTAAGTAATGGGCCCCCAAAAAGGTGGGCCCTATGCAAAAGTTTTGTTTGCATATACCTAGTGCTGGGCTGATTGGAAGTGATGATGGAATGAATAAAAAGTAAATTAGCTATAAAATATTTGGATCGAAGAAGTAAATTTTGCAAATCATTCATTCATATATATATAATTTTTTTTACATCAAGATCATTCATTAAAAAATTTACTTCATTATATGAATGAATGATTATAAATCTACTACTTACAGTTGTTATTGTACACAGTGCAGAAAAAGAGGAAAGCCTTCTATTGAATAGGAAACTGGAAGGGTCTCCAAATATGTATGGTCCACCATCAAGGAATATGCTGCTACGATCTGTCTCCGCACTATGAGAGAAAAACTAAGGTGACAAGGCTAGTTGTTTCTTATTATATTTTTTTGGTGGTAACCAGCCGCATGTTTTTGGGAGACTGGATGTCAATAGTTTTTATCTTTTATTCTCCAGTTTCTCACAGAGCGAGCTAACGAGTTTTGGCGGCAGCACCGGAGAAAGGTCACTTGCTGATCAGCGGACTGCTAGTTCCAGGTTACACTCATCTCTGTTGAATTGTATATATGTATTTGCATTCTGGAACCAAGTAACTTAATGTTTTGATGTCCTCATCATCATTTATAATATTAAATCAATGAAACACTGAAACAAAAACTTCAAACATCTTGTAATTTTTATTTTTATCTTGGAATCTTTCATTTATCATGGTTTCATATGCATTTAGCAGAAACTTCATTTAGTAGAAACTTCATTTGAGTAATGTTTCATTTAGTAGAAACTTCATTTAAGTAATGTTTTTAGAAATAAGGATATGTGAAAATTTTGTAAGAGAAAAAAAATCTAAGTGAAGGATATATGTTAAATATGTTTACATGATGATGTTTTAACAACGTTTTGTATTTGATAATATTATTGATTACATGAATATAACATCAATATTGTATCAAAGATTGAAATTTTTTGTTTGAGACGACAAAAAAAAAAGAAAAAAAGATTTTTTGTATAGTGGAAACAGTTTGAATTATATCATCTACTGAACTTATCCAGTTGGATAAAGAAGTTGCTTTTATATCTCCTCTCTTAAAAAGAAAGTTGAAGAAGAAAGATTCACATTTGACAAAAAGAATCCTTTCTATTCCTTCCCTGACTTCCGCATCAATTGATGCCATTCTAATTGGATCATCATTATCCATCTTACGTCGGTACTTCTTCCTCAAATTCCTCTTCTGGCTCTTCGTTAAACCACTACTTGAAGCAACCTTATCCTCCTTCTCTTCTGCTTCTGTCTACTCCTTAGGAACCTCAAGAGCTATCTCCACCTTCCCACTAGTTGAACCTACTTCTTCGTTTTCAGCTGATGATTTTTCTTCTCCTTTGAAGCTCTCTTCTTCTCCTTATTTTGGAGCTCCTCCTTTTCTATTTCAGCGACCAGAGCATCAACGACATCACAAACTTGGGTTTTATCTTTCACCGCAACCATTCTCTTAACTCTTTTTTTTTCTCTTCTTATTATCTGCTCTTTCTCATGTTTCAGCCTCAGAACCCCATTTAGCTGCCACTTCATTTCCAAGATTTTGTAGTAAGCTTGGAAAAACTTCGGCTCAGCTTCTTCATACATTCTTCAATCTGTCATAACACACAGAGAAAATTAAGAGCCTTAAGCTAATAAAAAGTAAAAAGAAAAAAAAAAAGAACAAACACTTACAGATAGCCCAAATTCGGGCGCTATTGCCTTACATGTCCAGAGATGGGAGATGCTCTACAACAGCATCTCTGTCCATGTAGGACATCAAGCAAAGTTTTATGTATTTCTTGACCTGCAAAAATGACAAATCAAGATGATAAATATGACATGCAAATTCATATGCTTTGCTTATTTTTTAATTTTGTTTTACTTATAATTTGCTTATATCTCGATTTTGTTTTGCTTATACTTTACTTTTATTTTACGTATATTTTGCTTATATCTAGTTTTTGTTTTTTTTTTGTTTATCTCGGTTAATTATTAACTAGACCGAAAACAACACAAGAAGAATACGTGGAATATTGTAAATAATTGTCCTTTTAGTATTCTTTAAGCTTTTGCACATCTTGATGCGCGTGGTTTATTAACTCCTGGACAAAAATCAGGATGTGATATTTCCATTATCTCCCAAGCTTGATATCACAAAAAAAACAAGAAGTTAATTATATTAGTTAATAGAAAGAGAAAAAAAAGAGTAAAGAAAAGCACTTAGCTAGCTATGCACCCAAATTCAGTTGATATCACCTCAAAAGTCCATGTAGGACATCATGCAGCGTTCAATCAACTTCATATAGAGGATCATCAAGTAAATAACATTCATCAAAATGTTACGTTCATATCTACTTAAGAGAATCAAAAGTACGAGTAAAACCAATAGTCAATGAATCCTAAAAAGCGGTAAAATAAACTAGTAGTGACTCGGCCAATTTTGGTGTCACTTCATGTGGAAGTGTAGAAGATGATTATCATGACTAAAGCATACAACAGAACAGTAAAGAATAGTCTAAGAATCTTTCTTCATTCTTGTAAATGGTATTGGGTACAAAGAAACTGACTTTAAATGCAGCCTCATTTTATTCATAAGTTAAATTCACATTGTTATTTGAATTATGCTCAGAGTTTAATCTGAACATGATGCTGGCTGTTACTTTCAATTCAGAGGCTTCTCTTCGTCTGAATTGGAACTAGGTCCAGGCACCGAATCCGCGAAAAACTCCTCTGTTTATGCAGAAAAAACAAAATTCATAACCAACATTAAAAGATAATTTAATCATAGAGCATAAACAATATATCAACTAACACTTTATAAAACCTTTATTCATTCATATCCTATATATCTATTTTCCGGTTTAGTTTTTACTGAAAAGTTTTGAAGAAGAAGAAGAAGAGTTACCTATGTCTTCTTGTTCAGGAGAATCGAAGAAAATCTCTGAACCAGATGGAAGAAATGGAGAGCCTTGATAGTTTTCTAAGTCTCCTAAATCTGCAACATACATTTCTTCTTATGTTAATACATATCTGATGACTCCATACCCCGGAAAAAAAGAAGGACAAGTAGATGTGAGTGAAACTAAGTACCTTCGAAATTTGACAAATCTGCAGTGAGATCAGAAAAGCTAAAGTCCAAAGGAATCTGATCAAATGACCCGAAGGAATCTATGGAATTCCCGGCTCCTCCTTCGTCTGGTCCTATGTGAGAAGTAAATGCTGAATCAAGCGCTGAAATATCCATTGCCATACCTGACATGTCTGAAGCAGCAAATGGAAAGTGTCCACTTGATGACACAGAAGCTGGACTCGCTGCCATCTCAGGCATCTCACTGGTGTTCGGTGGAATCACTTGAGGAGTTGCATCATTTGCAGTTGTATCCACACTAACCACAATGGATATTTAGTTTAAGACTTGAGATTAAAAACTCAAATTTTACCCCAAGGTATCTTGTTACTGCGAGTTAGTTCTTACTCATTTGCTGTATTTATCCTTGCTGGATGAAAATTTGCAGGTGCAGGGACTCCATTAACAACATGGAAGCTTGATATTCCCATTGCCTGAGGATGGCCTGGAACAGGTATTTGCGGATGTTGTAGTACTGGGTATCCTATAGGCATGTTAACTGCACTAAGAAACAACATTGTTAAATCACAGTGAAATTTAATGATTTCAAATAAACTGATATACAAGTTTTCAAGTGACTTATCGTTTCAGACTTATTACCAGGTACCATGGGATGCATTCCATTTTGTATCGGTGCCAAAGGAATTCTTGGAGGTCCAGGAGGATACTTCATGAGATAGTATTGATGCTCAAGTAAATGATTGAACATAATTATTTGCTTCTTCAGTTTCAACCTGATATAGTAAGACCTGAAAAAGTCTGCGTTTTCTTCTTCCAATTTCTGCCAAACTGGTTTATCAAAAAGAAAATATTTCAGTCACTAAGGCTATAACATTTTCATATTTTCGACTATATAGTGTTTGTGTCACTCCTTAATAGCTCAATATCCTATGAAAGCTCTTCCATCGCACTAGAGTACAGATAATGGAGTTATGCTAAAAAGAATCTGAAATCTAAGAGTGTAAGAAAAATTATGATGCAAATGAAACAAATTAAAGAAAGAGACTCGTTGACCTTCAAAGGCTTACCTAAGGTTGTAAATCCAGGGTCAATCCTTGCACGATTCAAGAGAATCTTCACAACTTCATCTCTGTTCATGTACAACTGAAGACATCTTTCTATCAAATTCTGGACCTATAACCAGTCAATTCCATAGAGTTTATAACCAGATGTTACACATATATGTAGGGAGTACACACACATATGTACGTATAAATACAAAGAGAGAGGTAAAGCCAGCTTTTTATGGTGTAAACACCAAGCATGAGCTCAAATGTTTTTCTTACGAGTTCAATATCTTGTCTTGTTACTTTCCTACCGTTATTGCTTGTAGCCGATACAGAACCAGAATCTTGTACAGGAGCATCTACTGATTGGTTGGTTTTCAGTTCACCTTGAGACTCATGTGAAGCTTGAGTGGACGATTGTAACTCTTGTGCACACTATAATTACAAAAATATGGTTATTTCTTTTTGGTAATCAAAATTTACAAGTACTGAGACAGCTTACCTATTGCTAGAACTAGTATAGCTAGTAAATAACTAGTAACAAAATTTAAACAATGTCCAACTAAGCATAATCCACCAGTCATAATTATAAATATAAGGGATCAATAACTACCTGTTACAAGGAACTGTAAGTAAATATCAGAAATTTCACAAGTTTTTCAGAGCACTAAGCCAATACAATACAAATAACAAAAGTTAGAAGATTGTCATAGACTAACCTGTTCGTTCTTCATTACTGTTGAATGTAAAGTGAATGCAGCCTTCAATTAAGAAAATCCTCTTTATCACCCTTTACAACAATGCAGTCCATAGAGTTCAATAACAAGTTTGTATCAATCTTTCAAACCAAAGATGAACCTGAATAACATATAAAACGATAACCATTTAGCCTTAGTTTTTTCTACACACTAACAGCTACCGTTTCATTACATTTAACCATTTTTTCTACACACTAACAGCTACAGTTTCATTACAACTAGCCTTACTAATCACAGTGATACAATTTGTTAATATACTATAAAGTAAAAGCATTTTCCAACAGTGATTTGTTTAAGCATAGAAAGTGAGTCCCTCAACATTGTTTAATAGTGTTTCAGATTCCAACTAAGCACTCTACAGAATCTACCTAATAAAATAATCTTTCATAAAAAAGTTCCACAAAATCTAATAAAGATAATTCATCCCCAAACAAAGAACATCTGAACTAAATCAAACAAAATTCCAAAAAAATTCATCGATTGAACTACAAAGCAAGAGCAAATAACAAGTCCTGATTCTCAAAATCAAATCAATATATCACAATTTAAGAACATCGAGAGTTCCAAAACTCAATTGCTGGAGATGATGAACAGAACAACAATTAAATTAGAGGAATTAAAAACCTCCCCACATGAACAGAAACTCAGGGAATATAATATGAACAGAACAACAATTAAATTAGAGGAATTAAAAACCTCCCCACATGAACAGAAACTCAGGGAATATAATATTATAAAATAATCAAAAAGCCAAAAAAGAAAGCACGAACATAAACATTGAATAAACAAATCCGCAAACAAAACAAATCCATCGAATCTCACCTTCCCGCGAATTTGAAGAACCCTAAATCTTAAACACTCAAAAACAAAGTTATCTCGACGAATTATCAAAGCTATCAAGGTTATAAATCACATAAAACACTGAAAAAACGAGATGATTAAACGATAACTATGAAATCCAACATAGTTTTTGAATCCAATACGCCATTATTAGAGACGAAGATGCAGAGATGATAAGAGAGTAGACTGGGTAAATGAATAAATAAAATTTATAAAAAGAGTTTTGAAATATATATTTCCGTTTTTTAATTGCAAAAAAAAAATTACATGCGGTATATATTAAAGTAAATAATGAAATTGATTTTAAATAAAAATAAAAATGATATTGTTCCTTTTAAAATTAAAATAAAATTATGTGTAGTAAGGAAAAAAATCTAAACAATGACTCATAAGTGTATCATTTGGATAAAAAGAAATATATATTTTTAGAAATTGTATAATGGTAAAAAATAAAATTAAAATCAGATTAATTTTTTGATATATTTAGATAGATAATTGACAAGTAGAGATAGATAAGATGGTAACCTACTCCCAGGGGTTCGAGTCACAAAGGTCTCAATACACCACAAGGATTCGAGTTACAAAGGTGTCAATACACCACAATAAATGTTGGAATTGTAGTAGACTAGCTGGCGACCATCTACAAGCTAACAATTTGCTTCCAAAATGAAGACGGCGTCCAGGTAGGGGTCCGATCTCCAGTTCTCTTCCTTGCACCCTTTGTAAGGCTACTAGGCCACAAATGTAATTAAAAAAAAAAAAATAGATAATTAATTTTTAATTTACTTGTTGTATTCATGTAGGGTTCATTTCCCAAAAGAGCTCATAACACCTCAAGTCATTTGGTTCGAAATAGAACTTATGACTAGCTTATGACAATGCATATATAAATGGGGAATGGTCTATGTTCTGTATAAGGCAATAACATTATAATATTATATAGTTTCTTCAGGACCACTTTTTCACTAATAATACAAGTATTTGTTTTTATTTGATATCAAATTCAATTTTTTTGTGTAACTAGTGGTCTAGCTTCAAAACCTCCATAATAAAAACAAATAAAGTTTTATAATCATGAAAACGATTTATTTATTCCTCAGTTACGATTGGTATATATCTAAATTCTTATAAAATGATACTTTTAAAAGAATTTGTCCATCAATTTATAGTTCGAAGTTTATTTATTAATTTTTGCTTTAATCAAATACAAAATCAATTTATTAAACCGGGTAATTAATAATTAACCCGATTAGAATAACTATATTTGTTCAAACCATGTGATTTGGGTATAAATGTACGTTATTAACAGAAAACTTTTGGGTTTACAGTATTAACAGAAAACTTTTGGGTTTACACGATTATAGGCCCAGTTACTTCAGGCCCATCAAGAAGAATGATGATCATTATTGTAATCTTTCAGGCCATATTTTACGGGCTAGCCCATTAATAGCATTATCATTCAGACGAGACAATCAGACCTATTTTAAAAGCCTACATTTTTGTATATATATTTGAAGACAGTTGTCGTACGTAGCAGCATTAGGGTTTCTTTGTTTCGTAGCAGCATTAGGTGTTTTTTGTTGTTCATCATCGACCTTTTGTTTCTCAGCCATGGCCGTCGGGTATTTTACTAGATCTGTATCAATAGAAGTATATTTATACGACTGATATCTCTGACCTTTTTCTGTGTAATTGCATTGTAGGAAAAACAAGAGAATCTCTAAGGGCAGGAAGGGAGGAAAGAAGAAGGCGTA
>CM071716.1:29010622-29035107 GCA_036630335.1 Physaria fendleri | reverse complement strand
TTTTTTTTTTGTCAACAAAAAATTAAACTAATCACTCCACGCTAGATAGCACAGGATTTATATTTTTTTAAAATTAAAATTTATTATTTTAATAATTTTAAAATAAAATTAAAAAGCATGCATATTTTTTTATGTATTATTATTATTATATTTTTTATCACAAAATTTTTGATAAACTTAAGAATTTTCTGAAAAATATGTATATATTTTTTTTCTTTTCTAACTGAAAATTTTTGTTTTCTTTGGAAAAATAATAGCCAATGAATGTTTTTTTTTATGTTTTTCCAAAAATTTGAATTTTTTTTTAAAGATTGTGTAAATTTTTTCATTAACATATAAGTATAAAAAAGGATTACCCGTTAAAAATTGCACAATGATTATTTAAAATAAATTCATATTTTAAATAACATTCATTGGCTATTATTTTTCCAAAGAAAACAGAATTTTGTTTTAAGAATGTGTAAATTTTTTCATTAACATGTAAGTATAAAAAAGGATTACCCATTAAAAATTTATGTGAAATAATATCTTGCACAACGATTATTTAAAATAAATTCATATAATAAAAATTTATGTGAAATAATATCTTGCACAACGATTATTTAAAATAAATTCATATAATTTAATGATAATTATTGAAAAAAATACGAAAAAAGAACTCTTTTTATAAAAAATAAATATTCAATCAAACATTTTATTTATAATAATATAAAAAGGAATTTAAATAAAAAATATAATTTCATTTTTTGTTAATATATGTTTCTATGAGTTGCAAAAAAAATAGTATGTTTCTGATTTTTAATATATATATATATATATGTTTATTTCCTTTTCTGCTACAAATTTATATTAATATACATTAATTATTGGTAATAATTATATTATTATCTCTTTAAAAGATTTAATGAATTTTTTGAATCATAATAATTAATGACCTATTAATTACGATGGCAAATGTTGTAATATTCTAACAAAAGGAAGGTTTCTTTTAAATTGGTAGTTTACAAATACTAAAAGAAGATTATAAAACCAGATAAATTAGAAACTTAGTTCAAATATATTACGAAAAAATTGGAATAGGAGTGCAATTATATTCGTAATCTAAGATTCAATTTGGGGATCTGTTTTGATTCATTTCAAAATTTTGATTATCTAGAAATATTGGATTGGAATTCTGATTGCAAATTTTCATAGATTAGAAAAGGATTCGAGTTTGATGTGGTTTGTTATTTGTATCAAATGATTTCTATTAATATATATTGAGTAAAATATATTTACAGTTATTTCATATTATAATTTTTGAATTCTTTTTGGCATTCTAATTTTTCATAAATTTAGATTTGAACTAGATTTTGTCTCGCGATATATTGCGGGTCAGTTTTTATTTTAGTATTAAATTTAAACTTTCTTAGATTATAATAATAATATCTTTTATTCCATTTATAAATTATCAAATATTTATCTCCTATATATTATTTGAGAAGCAAGAAATTGAGGTACTATATATTATTTGAGAAGCAAGAAATTGAGGTATCATCACCACAATTACTCTCACGAACCTTATTTACAAGTTTGTCATTATCAAAAAAATTAAAATATATATATTATAATAATAATTAATTACTATATTTAACTAATTAATTATATTATTATTTAGTTAATTAATTAATTACTATATTTAGCTAAATAATTAATTAATTAGTTATTAATTAATTACTATATTTAGCTAAATAATTAATTAATTAGTTATTAATTAATTAATTACTATATTTAGCTAAATAATTAATTAATTAGTTATGTATCTCATGTATATCAATACTAATTAATTGTTGAAGAAAAAAATCAATATCAATTAATTATTTACTATATTTAGCAAAAAAAATATTATATTTCTTTCTAAAATTTGATATATCGTTCATATGTATATAACTAATAATTAATTAATTAAGTTAACAATTAAATCATAAAAAACTAACAACAAATAATCGCTAAAAAAATTAAAAATAATAATTATCGGCGCTATTAGAATATTATAATATCTCCTATATATTATTTAAACTAATTACAAATATATTTCTTTAAATATTATAATATCTCCTATATATTATTTAAACTAATTACAAATATATTTCTTTAAAAACTAAACTGCACTTGGTGCGGGAAATTATCTAGTTTGAAATTAAATATCAAGTGTAATAATCTTTTTTTTTTTGTCAACATGTAATAATCATGTATCATATTGTTTAATTAAATAGTACATCGATTTTAAAAAGATACGTTTTTATTTCATATCCAAATCTAAGATTTTATTATAACACGATTTAATTTAGAACATTACACGATTATTTCATTGAATTTTGTAATGAAACGATAGTTTATAATTGTTTATTCATTTTTATAATTATATATTAATTTTATAACATTGTTGTATATAATTTAATTTTATAAATTTTTATTTTATTAGTAATCTTATTATTGAATTGAGTTATGTTCCAATTTTTTTTTTTAATTTAGTAAATATATTTAATATTATAATATTATGATACAAAATATTAATAATCAAACATAAATAATTTATCAGTATAATCTAAAAAGTTTCATCTTAATATTCAAAGAAAAATTAACCCGTGATTTATAGTGGAAAATTTTTAATATTCAAGGATATCATATATTTTATCTATTCATTTTTTTTATATATTTGTGATATATTTTTGATATTTTTAAATATTAATTATCATTAATTTTTAAATATGGTAACTATATTTTAAAAATAGATATGAAAATCTTCTATTAAATATATACAATTAATTTATTTTAAAATATAACATAATTACTCGTAAATATAAGGATAAATTCGACAAATATAAAATAATATTTCAGAGAAATACTATAAAAAGATGTCCAAGTGAATATTCAGAAGCCACATAAGACATATGTATTGCATTTTATTGACATTTGGCAAATATATTGGTTGATTACCCATTACATATTAAGATCAGCCTGTAAGACTTCATCTAAATCAAAATAAATATATGGTTGAACCAAAAAAAAGAAAAAAAAAAAAAAAAAAAAAAAAAAAAAAAAATATTTAAAAAAAAAAAAAAAAAAAAAAAAAAAAAAAGACAAAGTATATCTAAAGTTTGGAACTTCATGAAAAATCTTATAGAAGAAAAGTTACGGACGTAATAATTTGTATATGAGTGGCATCATTTGTCTGTATTTGACATCAATTAATGGATCAATTGAGAGTTTGAGTGTTAGAAGGAACCAAATTCACCGTTCCAAAGAAAAAAAAAAAAGGAACCAAATTCAGCGTTAGAAACGTAATATGATATCCCAAAAAAGGAAAAAAAAAATCAAGATGTATATCCTCCAAAATTTAAACATAAAAAGAACCTTTTTTTTTTTGTCAATGAAAAAGAACCTTTTAAAAAATATAATTTTGCAATCATCATTGTACTAACATGTGATCAAAATAAATATATAGATATAGAGAGCAAATAGTTTATTCTTAAATATAATAAAACAAGAAATTTTGTATCAATTTCTATTTTTTCTATAGAATATAAAAATTTGTTTTTTAATGATATAATATAAGACAGAGGATCCTAAAGATCAACCAAGCGGTCAGAACCTAGTTAACTACATTGACTTGGCAAATAAGAAATGCAAAATGGAAATATAACTGACACTTCACCTAGCTGTTTGGAACTGATCCAACCATTTACCATATGATATTCTTGACTAGCCAGACCGAACAAGAATTTTAATAAAAAGAAAATTCACAGCAACGTGTTTGATCATTGAATAGAAGATTGTGTTTGCAGCGTTATCACAAAATATAATTGGGTTGCCACCGATAAAAACACCATCGGTAGAGCTGAATTTGACTAAGAATCCACCGTATATGGCAAAACCACCAATTGATTTTTTGGGCTAAAATTCCATAAACAGGAAGGATTATTCAAAAAATGTACATGTTCTGACATAAAAATATGAGGTATGACCAGTGCCGGCCCTCAAAAATTAAGGGCCGGAAGAAAATGTTTTAAGGCCACTTAATAATAAAACGAAATAAAGATAGTAATCTTGTTATTCAAAGCATCTATGATCACTGAACTCGAACTGGAACAAGCTTCAAAGGTACTTTCTTGACAACTGTAAGAGAACCAGCTTCTTCAACATCGATGTCTTTATGTGTCATCCCATCAGGCACTCTCCAATCAAAAAAGTAAAGTAAGTTCAATAGTCCCAATTCCACAGTAGCAATCGCCATTGGCATCCCAGGACATATCCTTCGACCAGACCCAAATGGCAAGAGCTCGTAGTGTTGTCCCTTATAATCTACAGAGCTATCCATAAACCTCTCAGGGTTAAACTCTTCCGGGTTTGTCCAAAGTTTCTTGTCTCTTCCTATTGCAAAAACATTGACCAAAATCCGTCTCTCTGGAGGAATATCATAGCCTTGAACTTTAATATGACCCATAGTTTCCCTTGGGAGAATAAGAGGAGCTGCTGGGTGTAATCTGAATGTTTCTTTTATTACCATCTTTAAGTATGGAACCTTATTGATATCTTCTTCTGTTATCTTCTCCTTATTGTTGCCGAGTTGTTCTCGGACACTGCCTTGAACTTTCTTTAACAGTGTCGGGTTCCTAACGAGTTCGGTCATAGCCCATATCAAGGTGATGGCTCCTGTGTCTATCCCTGCAAGAACTATGTTCTACAAACAATACATTAAAGTTATGTAAGTTCAAAAAATTAAGATCCATTTTTTCATAATGTGTTCTAGAAGTCTCTTGACTTACCGCGAGAACCCCTTTGATATGATCTATTGTGAGTTTTAAGGAATCATCTTTGCCTTGTGTATGAATCACATGCAACATAGAATCGATGATATCATCATGATCTTTTGATCTTTTAGGGTCCAAATGAAGATCTATCACATGTTGGAACAAAACATCGAATTTGAGAAAAACATGATGGAGTCTTTTGTGTTGTCCGGAAAACCAGTCGACGAGCCATCCAAGTCCAGCTATGGGGAAGAAATCTGAACAAGTGAAACTTGCAAGGGCAGTCTCACCTTCGAACACGAGCTCTTCGATCTTTTCTTTATCGACAAAATTGCTCTTGTGAAAATTCTGTCCCAAGGCAAATCTAAACACGATACTGGCTGTTAGCCAGAAAAGAGATTTGCTCAAATCGACCGAAGATCGATGGACAGCAGATTCCGACAGTTGCTTGACAAGAAAGTTACATTCTTCTTCTCGGATATGCCTATAAGATTGAACCTTTTTCAAACAGAAAAGCTCACGCACTGCAAACTTACGACGCTCCTTCCACTCTTCACCGTACGGAGTGAAACCGATATCTTTAAAATCCCGCGAGAATAACCTTGTCCCGACAAGCTTAGGCCTGCTGCAACAGTCTTGATCATGAATTCTAAGCACTTCTTCAGCTGCTTCTCTCGATGAGATCACAGTTACAGGGACAAAACCAAAGTGAAGAAGCATCACAGATCCGTATCTTTCTGCCAGATGTTGAAGTGACCTATGAGGCAATTCTCCGATCTGATGCAAGTTTCCGATGACAGGAAAACTTGGAGGGCTTGGAGGTAGATTCCATTTGAAGTGTTTAATCTTCTTGACGAGAAGGAATAAAGAAAGGAGGGAAATGAGGCAAAAACAGAGGAAAGTGATCGCCATTTGTTTTTTTTGGTAATCGATACAATGAAAAAGATGCTCTCTTGTTGTGCCATAAATAGTACTAGTTCCATATGGCAAATCGAGATCTAGAACTATCCATATATCTAATCATTTACATGGAGCCATACGTCAACTGGCTATTGGCTAAGACCCACTAGGAAACTGAATTATTAGTGTGAATGACTTAAATAAATACAAACATTTTAATTTTTTTAATATAATTTTATCTTGTAAATGTAAACTATTCTATTAATTAATTGTCTTTATATTTTTTTTTCACTCGAGAACTGATAAATATTTTTTAAAAAATTCTACAAACAAAAACAAAAGAGAATAAAAAAGTCTACATAATGTACATAATGAATAAAAGAGTGTGTCTGGAGTTGATAGCCTAGTTGGTAGGCTCCCTCGCTTTTATAGACACTAGAATCCAGGATCGGAGGATCGATCTCTGGTCTCCACATGGTTGATGTGGTGTTTAGCCACTAGGCCACGAGTTAAAAAAAAAATGAATAAAAGAATGTACGTAAAACGACTTAAGGAATCCCGCCAATTTATTATTTGTTCAAGGGATATATATTCGAAAATAAAAAATACTTGAATTTGGACTTCAAACTGGTGAACATGGTCGAATGAGATCGGAAACTTGTTCAGGGATCAACTTGTGGGAGAAGGTGTACTGTCTCTGAAGAATCCGTCTAGACCTCAACGTTTCTTACATAGCTAGCAGTAGGCACTCCATCGATTAGATGATCGCTTCTACTTCTGTCTGGAGAGAAAGCATCGGACATACCACATTTTGAGCTTCACAAAGAGAAAAGTTCTATGAATTAAATTTGAAACTACTTCCTAACCCTGCAAAAGTTTTTGAGGAAGTCAACGAACACCAGTACAACATAATGGGGTCAAGGGTGAGACATTATCTCCTGAATTCTGAAGGATCACGGTACGTGATGAAGGTTTGGCGAGAGTCATCTAGGCCTTTGACCAAACCCACCATTCAGTCGTTTTTACCTTTAAAATGTATGCAGGAGATCTTTCGATACCTTTTAAAAGTTTGTCATCTCGTACTTTCTAAATAACCAAAATATCTAGAAAAAGCAATCAAGGCAATTTATAGTTAGATCATTTTGAGCACCTATATTAAGAAGATAATAAATATTTGAATAGATCGAGATCAAGGAGAATTAAAAAATTTTGTTGGGATTGTTTACAAAGCCCATGTTTGGCCTGTAGTTGGACATTCGAATAGTGAATGATTGATTGTTTCATCCTTCGCTGCATAATGTGGGCAAGATGCCTTACAATATTTTTTTTGTCAAGATGCCTTACAATTAATCTCCCTTTCTCGTAATTTATCATTTACTGCTACACATCCTGATAGAGATTGACATAAAAAGCGTTTAAATTTAGTCAGCGTTTTAACTTTCTATACCCTCTCTTGGAGTGTCTTTATCGAAGGCTCGCCATGTATGTGTTGTCCGCAAGTTCAATTTGTCGAGCAATATAGTAGCCTGATTTTATTAATCCCTAACTGATACCATCC
This sequence comes from Physaria fendleri, assembly GCA_036630335.1. NCBI lineage: Eukaryota > Viridiplantae > Streptophyta > Magnoliopsida > Brassicales > Brassicaceae > Physaria > Physaria fendleri. The sequence continues at coordinate 29,027,856 of CM071716.1, read as the reverse complement.
ATCTACCTTCTTTATTAATAACCAAGTGCCAAGCCACATATACATCCAAGTGGTGAAATAATTGCTTCAATATGTTGATTTTCTATGTATTAGTTACATGATCAATAAAATCAGCGACAACTAAATCCGGCATAAACATATGATTTGTCGGTTGTACGAGTCGAGGCTATGAGGTCGGACTCCAACCATTCTCACAGACATTAATGATAGTTTCTGAGCCAATTCTCTTGATTAATCCTTTAATTGAGAATAATTTTCGTATATTGAATATTACGCGCCAGTTGCTGACAAAAAAAAAAATAACCATAATATGGGAATATACCTTTTAGAATTCATTGGAAGACGTGTATGGTAATATCTTCCTTTAATTTTCATTATAACAAAAAGTTTCTAAAGGCAATAATTGTACTATAACTTATCATTATTGATTTGTATTTTAGTTTGGTCCACATGTTTCATTAATCGATGTGTTCAACAAGGAACCAAGTTCACACTTGGAAACTTATAAACGCCACAGGATTTAGTGGTTAGCTTGATTGGAAACAAGGTGAAAGACAGTTACGTTACGTAAAAACGTTGACACCGTCCAATCAATAAGATGTATCTGAGCAGAGCCGTGCACGAAATATATTGGGCCACAAGTAAAAAAAATGTAAAAATACACAAATTTTTTTTAAAAAACGTTAAAACTCAGCCACTGACACCAAATTATGGTAGCTCTAACAACTACACGTCACTACGGAACATTCTTGTCAGAAATCGGCCGCTTATATACATCATTATCAACTACACGTCACTACGGAACATTCTTGTCAGAAATCGGCCGCTTATATACATCATTATTTCAAGGTTGCAAGCACAAGCTTGAGTGGTATCACACACGTGTAAATTAACAATAACTGCTTTATTCTCCACTATAGTATACCACTAAAAATAGGAGAGCTTACGAGTCTATTTTACAAAATCAAAAAATAATTATAAATTAACTTTTTCATCATTATCTCTATATATATAATATATATTTATATAGAATTTAGAAATTAGTATGACTGGAAAATAAAAATTATATTGATTTTGTTTACTATTGTTGCATTAATTTTGTACTCTTTAATATTATATATTATCCGCAAATTATAATTATAATTCATAATATATATTACTAGATTATTATCCGTGTTAAATACAGGATGATGTTCGTTTTAATATTTAAAAATTTTGTATAAAGTTTGAAGTAAATATTTAAGTAGGAATATTCGATATATAATATTCAATCTAAATCCTACAAAAAAATTATTAAACCAAAATCCAAACCAAATTATGTAAATATCTGAAATGATATTTTTTTCTTCTATATTCAGCCAAATTCGAATCCACATAGAACTGAATTTGATATTTGTGGATAAAAAATATCTAAATATAACTATAATATAGAATATATTAGATTACTCAATACATTTAGGTGAAAAAGAACTTTGATATTCGTGGGTAAAAAATATCTAAATATAACTATAATATAGAATATATTAGATTACTCAATACATTTAGGTAAAAAAGAAATTGTTAATTACAGAATATTTTAGTGAGTTTTTTTTAATATCTTTGTAGTGACATTGTATAATATTTTATTATTATTTTATATATGATATTTTGTAAAGACATTATATAGTAACTTATAGCAGAATATCTGATATTCGATCTAGATCCAAAACAAATATTTGAAAACGGACCAAATTGTATAAATACCAAGACGATACATTTTTCCAATACCTGAATAAGTAAATTCAATTGTGAATCAAACTTGATATTAGGGGTATCCAAAAATACCCTAGTTATAACTATCGATATATTATATAATAGATATTTGAATATATTTAGGTAAATAAACGAACTCAAACCCAAAGCAAACCCGATACTCATGGTATCCAAATATATCCTAAATATAACTCTATATATATAATTAAATCTTTTTGATATATTTAGGTAAATATACTTAATCAAAAATACCTATGATGAGTTTTTTTAATTGAAAATGGTAGTTTCTAATGAAATTCTATAAAATTTTAATCATAATTTCTAATATCCAAATATATAGACAATATCATGTGTTAAACACGAGTTGATATCTATTTTTAATTTTTTTTTTTTGTCAAGTCTATTTTTAATATTTAAACACAAGTTTCTAATGAATCGCCGATTTTTTTTCTCTCGATGTGCACGTGGATCTAACGCGCTTTGTCCCTACTTCGTCTCTTCTTTGTTTGTGGATGGTTCCTATGATTCATTTTTTTTTGCTTCTAATCAGTCAACATGCATAATAATCTAGATACAAGTTATGATATATATATTGTAAATGGTAATTGGTAAATATTGCCTTAGATGAAATTCTGATTGTTTACAAGGTTAATCTTTTTTTTTTTTTTTTTTTTTTTTTTTTTTTTTTTTTTTGTCAAAGATTTACAAGATTAATCATAAACGGCCGATGAAGTGAAATATGTTTGTGGAGAACAAATTGATGGAGCAGTAGGCAACAATGAAGCGGGAGAAAGTCTAACACTCAGCAAATTTACTATGAGATTGTTCATGAAAGAAAATTCCTAAATGTGTTCTTTAATTTGCTATGAGATTGTTCTACACAGTATTTACTATGATATTGTTCATGAAAGAAAATTCCTAAATGTGTTATTTGCTATAAGGTTTATATCCATATTATGAGATCTACGAATAAAACTAAAATATACCTGATGAGTGTCGTTTAAGAGAGTAGAGGGACAAGGTCGGGGCGTGTGAGAAGGCCGAATCCCAAATATCTCAACTACACCATTGATATGTTTGATTAGTGTATTTCAATTTTAGTAAGTGTTCAGATTAATTTGACTTGCACTATATAAGAATGAGCAAATATCAGACCATATTCAATTCAATTCCGACCATTTGAGATGATCGGCTACATATGGACGAAAAAAAATATATATATATATATATATATATATATATATAAATGAAACATAAAAACCAATGTCTAAGACAACAATCTCAAATTACAGAAAACTTATGTTATACATATATATATAATAAGCTAAATATTATTGTTTTTTGTTTCGTCCAGCCGCCAGCTATTGCAAAAGTTGATCCATGCACGCCATTATGAGTGCTGGGTTGTCACACCACCGGAATTTCATCTGAGAGCGTGTCTCTCGAGAGTTCAACCCATCGTTGGAGTACAAGGGTAAAGTTAAACAGTCTTGTAGCGTAAAAAAAGGTCGATCCTAAGAGAACAAGGTAACAATTCAATCTCGGTTCGACTTTCAAGCTAGTATGGAGATAGAGGGTTGGTTGTTGAATGGTTGTTGTTGAGAATACGAAAAATTAATTAAATTATTAAGGGTTAGGAAATATTCTCAGAGAATTGGAATCTATGGATCTCCTGACTAATGAGATTCAATCGTGTTTTGATCTAAAACTCAAACGAATATTGATTACTCCTTTGTCGTAGCAGCATTCGTCTACCCTAGGACTTGCAAGGTCATATCTGCCAGAATCACTGTTTGATTGACCACCACCGTATAGAGCATTAAGGCACACGGGTCTGATATGTTCACAACCTTATTAACATAAAATTCTCGTGAGTTAAGTTCATTTGCCCACTTATGTTATTTTCAGGTAATCTGTGAACTTTTGGAACTATAGATTTAACCTAATATCAGATAATATTTAGCTAGAAAATTCTAGACATTTATTAAAACTATAAGTGGATATTTTCTAAGCATAACAACCTATTTACGTCAGATCCACACATTTCCAAGTATATTCTCTTTGGATGAAACTCTAAATAACACGGAAAGTACTCAAACATAGAAGCCTAAGGGGGTGTTATTGGTTTGTAATTTTTAAAGATTTATAAGTTTTTAAAAATTTAGTGTTATTGGCTTGTGATTTATAAACACTCTACTAAAATCTTTTGTTATTGGTTTAACACTTACAAAGAGTTGTATAAAGTTATTAAAAATTTTGTGTTATTGGTTTGATATTTTAAAAGAGTCATTAAAAGTGTTGTGTTATTGGATAAAAATGATTTTTAAATACTTTTCAAGTGTATTAATTATAAAGAGTTGTGTAAAGTTATTAAAAGTTTTGTGTTATTGGTTTGATAATTTTAAAGAGTCAAATAAAGTGTTGTGTTATTGGATAAAAATGATTTTTAAATACTTTTCAAGTGTATTAAAGTTTAGTGTTATAGTTTGTGATTCTTTTAAAATTTTGTTCTTAAAATACTTTGAGTGACTTTTTAAAATCTCACATATTTAGGTGATATTTTAACGTTATGAGAATCACTCAATATTTCCTCCTACTTTTTACACCCTCTAAAATCAAAATTTATAATTCATTGAAGTCTATCCGCATCAAATTTTATAATTTATCTCCTCCTATCAACACTGATACCAATAAGAAGAGAATCTCTAAAAAAAAATTATCATCAAGCAATATATTAAGCAATAAACATATACGCTGAAAAATTATCGTCAAACAATATAGTTAATATAAAAGGATGAATAAAACGTATATGGCCAATTGACCATCAAAAAATTAAAACATACATATGATCATCAAACAATTAAAAAAATCAAACAAACAATGAGACACATAAATCAACATATTTTAACATTAACATCGTATTATGCATATGACTTGTTTACGTACTTTTTTCTAAATTGTACTGATATATGTTCTACACCATAAAAATTATGAACAATAGGTTGATATTATGTTATTTTTATAGAAGACAATTAATATAATTTAGGAGTGTTTCCATAAAATTTGAGACACACTTTTGGAATACTTCTAAATTACTCAAGATATTTTGAGATACTCTTTCAAAATTTTTAAAAATATTATGTAATATTTCAAGACAGTCTTTTATAATCTTGTAAGCTCTTTAAAAGTATTAATTTCTATAAATTTTTAAAAAGTGATCAAAAATATTTAAAAATCATAAACCAATAACACCCCCTTAATTTATTTCATACTTTTAAGAGGATAAGTACTGATTTGTTCACATTACTCGATTACTTAGGGGGTGTATTCAAGTTGGAATTTTAAGAGATTTTAGTTTTTTATTAAAATCATATGTTATTCACCTTGTGATTTTAAAATACATTCTTAAATGCTCTGTTATTAAACTTGATATTCATATAAAGATTTTAAAATCACTTAGAATCTCATGTTATTCAAATAAAAAGTTATTTAAGTAATATCAAATCTCTTGTTATTCAAAATAGAACAATTTTTTAAAATAAAAAATTAGTTATGATTTTAGAAGATTTTGTATATCTTTTTAGTTGAAAACATGAATGAAAAGAATCACACATTTATACATGGTATTTGAGTCAAATTGGAAACCTTCACATTTTGTAAGAGAAAAAAAAAAGTTAACGCCGTTATAGAAGAGAAGAGAGAGCAACCCTAATGACAAATAGCTTTCTTATTAGAGATTAGAGAAGAACAAGTTTCACGTTTCATCTCCTTTACAATCGAAATGAGTATTCAATGTTTAATAACTTTATTTGATAATCATTGTTTAAAATATGTCGATGAATACATCACAACTTATATACGGTTTTTATTTTATGGTTAGTTATCTCTCCATCTCTCCACTACTATGGGAGATCCACAAGACGTGAAAAGTAAGGATTCATATGAGCATATGTCCATAGCTGAACATGGATTCAACGAACTCTCTGTAAACCAAAGCCATGAAGTAGAGCAATTTTTTCTTGTTTTTCGAAACATCAATTGCAACGATTCGATAAACGGCTCCAAAGGTTATTAATCGATTGACAAGTCCAACCTTATTTTGATGTCAAAAAAAAAAGATTCATTCTGAAATTTTTGTTCTTCAATATTTTGTTGCTTAGTGGATTTTATTCATCTCACAAAACTCACAACATTGGTTGCATTAAGAATGGAGTATCTAAGATTTTATAAAAAGTATCATTGTTCAGGTTTGATTACACGTCTGGTATTTGAATATGAAACCAACTAATATCATGGCCACAATACACGCCTGTGTTATCACTAATCAAATAACAATTGAATTTTTCTATATTATGTTAAATCTTTAAAAAGTATTTTTTTCTAAAAATCTCTCAAAATCACAAGAGTATTTTTCTTTTTGATTGTATGAATCTCACCAAATCACAAGAAGTTTTTCTTTTTATTAATAAAAAAATATAAACAAATCTACCAAATCTTCTAAAATCTCAATTAAATCTCATGAAATTTTAAAAATCTTAAATCACATCAAATCATATTCAATTCTAAGTTGAATACACCCTCCTTAATATAACTTAAGGGGTGTATTCAACTTAGAATTGTATATGATTTGATGTGATTTAAGATTTTTAGAATTTCTAGAGATTTGAGTGAGATTTTAGGATATTTGGTAGATTTGTTTATATTTTTTAATTAAAGAAAAAAAAAATTCTTGTGATTTGGTGAGATTCATATAATCAAAAAGGAAAAATACTCTGTGATTTTGAGAGATTTTTAGGAAAAAAGAAAATATTTTTGTAAATTTAACATAACATTAACTTCCTTTCCGATTTTTTTTCCTCATCATCGGCCTTATTGGTCTTATCGTATGGATTTGAGTATCTAAAGAGAATGAGAGTTTTTGGTTTTTAACCAAACCAAGTTACAATAATTGGAGTTCTTGAAACATGTTTTGTTCAGGGGATGAATGAAACCGATAGGAAAATATTCATTGCATTCTCCATCTGAATGTTGATCCAAGGAAAGAATAAGGTTTATGGTTATTCCAACTACGAACACTATAAGAAAGCGACTTTTTTTTTTTTTTTTTGAATGAAGGTTATATTTATTCAAAAACTGTTTTTAAATACAATGTTTTTCATACTTCTCTCAACTCTATATTATTTTCCAAACGTTTAAAGATTATCTCGGCTACTTCACCTTTTCACCACGTATTTCAATCTAACACAACAAAGTTACTTCACCTTTCACTTGTTGCAATATGATCTTCAAACCAGAAAGTTCCCATCTCTTCTCTTCAATTAGTTACTTCACCTTTTACCAATAGCATCAATCTAAACTACAAGAAAGTTACTTCACCTTTCACTTTGTTACTAAATGATCTTCAAAACAGAAAACTTCTTATCTTCACTTCTCTTTCAAAAGGCTACTTCTCCTTTCACCTCTTAACAAATTTTTAAAACCAAAATCTCTAAATGGCTTATTTCACCTTTCACCCATTTAGTTCAAACTCATCCAAACAAGCATTGTGTTCTTATCTATCACATCTCTTCCCGCAGTAATTACATTTTTTACATCTCTTCCTATCATTTGGACTAGCCCTCTTGATGTTTTCCCCAGATTTCCATGGACTCTTCTATTTCTCTCAAGCCAAATGTTGTATATAGTCGCCTGCAATGTAGATTGGTAGCGACTAGATTGGTAGCGACTTTGTTTATTATCTATGTTTGAATTCACTGTATAGATTAGAGATTATGTGTTTATTATGTTTACCCAGATCTTGAACGTAGGCTACTTACTTTATTTCGATGCAAATGTTAGTTTTAGTAGTTATTTGTGGATTCTTTGTACTCGAGAATGGTTTTTCTTTTCCATCAATTGAAATGGGCTTTGGCGATGCCTTGTTGGCACAGTGATGGTTGTTTTTTTCCTTTTCCTGGAAATTGTTAATCTTAAAACTATAGGTATCATAGAAGAGAAATGCGACGGATCAGAAACACGGAGGCAATGATTTTCTATCGATTGGTTCTCAGTAAAGTGAAAGGACTTGATGTCTTGTCTTGATTCTGAACATATTTATGTACTCACTTTTTTTAAACTGGTTTCAGAAAGAGAAGCCAACTTTTGTCCTAGTTGTGCTTTTCTTTATCTCTCTATTAATAATGGGCCTTATATGATATACCCCCAGCCCAACAGATTCAGAGATTTGACTTTATTTATAACCTTTGGTTTTTCCATTCGCAGCACCGCAAAAACCCTAATTCGTCTTTCTAGCGGCGTCACAAAAGAAAGTCTGAGGTACTCGATCATCCCCCAACGTTTTTGAATACCCAAATTATTCTTAAATCCTTTGTTTAATTAATTATATCTTGTACGATACACATATTTTAGTATTATTCTCCGCCTCATTTTTGGTTGGTTAACAGTAAGCATTTTGATCATTTTGGAATCTTCTCTTTGTTGTTGTTGTTGTTGTTGTTAAATTTTAAATCTGTTGTGTTTGGTGCAGTGATTGTTGTTGTTGTTGTTAAATTTTAAATCTGTTGTGTTTGGTGCAGTGATAATGTCGACGGTCGGAGAACTTGCTTGCAGCTACGCTGTTATGATCCTTGAGGACGAGGGCATTTCCATTACTGTATCCTTCAAATTCGAAACTCTCATGTTCTAGCTTCGTTTTGTTCCATCACTAGTTTTTGTAGGATGAGACTTCAGAGTTCAGGCATGAAGTCTACTTTTTAGGATTTGCTTTAGGTAAGGTGTTTGTGATATATAATGTTTTTTTGGTGAGATATTTGATTTGCTTTAGGTTTAGGATTTGCTTTAGGTAAGGTGTTTGTGATATATAATGTTTTTTTGGTGAGATATTTGATTTGCTTTAGATAAGGTGTTTGTGATTGTTGCAAAACTTAGTTTTGTTCTGTATTGTATCCTTGACTCTATTGTCAATAGTCTGACAAAATTTCAACATTAGTCAAAGCTGCGGGTGTTGAAATTGAGTCGTACTGGTCTATGCTATTCTCCAAGATGGCGGAGAAGAGAAACGTAACTGATCTCATAATGAATGTTGGTGCCGGTGGTGGTGGTGGTGGAGCTCCAGTATCTGTTGCCCCACCTTTGGTGCCGGTGGTGGTGGTGGTGGAGCTCCAGTATCTGTTGCCCCACCTCCTGCTGCTGGAGGAGCTGCTGATGTTCCTCCTGCTAAGGAGGAGAAGAAGGTACAGATTAAGATTAAAAAAGAAGCATTTTGTTTGGCTAGTTTATCTTCTAATAATTAGGGTTGGGTATTGATGCTCGTTTTGTTTAATTGTTTGTAGGATGAACCGGCTGACGACAGTGATGGAGATCTTGGTTTCGGCTTGTTTGATTAGCTGTCTCCTTGTTTCTTACTCTTTTCCTTGTTTCTTACTCTTTTGGGATGTTCTATTGCTTTAGTTTCTTTGAGATTATCAGTTTTGACATTTCTGAGTTCTTGCTTCTACTACACTTTGGTAAATTTTATATCATATGGTCGATTTATATTTGGCCCATGACCTCTGTAGTCGATGAGAGTGTCTCTTGTTTTGTTGCTATTGAATTTGATTTTGAGTCCCAAATTGTAACTTGCTTTTCAAGTTTGTAGTCTAATAATTAAGGGTCGTCCATCTATATCTAGATGAAGTTTACCATATAACTATTATTAAACACGAACTTTGGCCCTCATCTTATATTCATACAGTTCGGAAGTTAAAAACATATTTCCACACAAAGTTTGGCCCTCATCTTAGAGCACACGGTTCGGAAGTTAAAAGACATTTTAATTCAAATCGTAAATTAAGGGGTGTATTCAATTTAGAATTTTAAAATCGTAAATTAAGGGGTGTATTCAATTTAGAATTTTAAAAGATTTTGAGTTTTTATTAAAATCATATGTTATTGAATTTGTGATTTTTAAAATAACTTATCAAATCCTAACCAAATCTCATGTTATTCAAAATGAAACAAATATTTTTAAAGAAAATAACATGTGTGATTTTGGAAGATTTTGTATAACTTTTTAGTTGAAAACATGAAAAATAATCACACCTCTATATACATGGTATTTGAAAAACTAGAAAACCTTCACATTCAAAATAAAAAAAAACATTCACGTTAGTTAACTCCAAGGGAAAAAAAACAATTTCTCCAATTACTCCTCGATCGTTCTTTGACGTCTTGTCATGTCAATATACATTATTCTGAAAAAGAATAGAACTTTTGTGTCCAGCGTGTTGAATAGATTGATTAGGGTATGTACATCTTCTCTGAGTACACTACAATAAGATCATTTGACTGTTCTTATAAATCTCGGTCCTTGTCATATTCGAAATGATCTTGTCACGTTTCAGGTTGTTCTGAAACTGCATTATCTGAAATTTTTTATCGCTTCCTTTATAGTGTTTGTAGTTGGAATAACCATAAACCTTATTCTTTCGTGCCAGTTTGATCATCCCCTGAACAAAACATGCTCCAAGAACTCCAATTATTGTAACTTAGTTTGGTTCAAAACCAAAAGCTCTCGTTCTCGTTAGATACTCAAATTCATACGATAAGACCAATGATGAGGAAAAGAAAATTGGAAAGGAAGTTAATGTTATGTTAAATCTACGAAAAAAAAAATTCCTAAAAATCTCTCAAAATCACATAGTGTTTTTTCATGTTTTTTCATTTTGATTGTATGAATCTCACCAAATCACAAGAAGATTTTCTTATCTTTAATTAAAAAATATAAACAAATCTACCAAATATCCTAAAATCTCACTCATATCTCTTGAAATTCTAAAATCTTAAATCACACCAAATCATATACAATTATAAGTTGAATACACCCCCCTTACTTAATGATGGGCCTTAATACTCTTTCTATTCTCAGCCCATCTTCTTATTCTAGAATTTCAAGCATACTTCACATGAGTCTATCAAGTTCATATTAATATATTTTTTTTGGTAACCCAGTATCCGGACCACTTGTGGACCGACTAACCCACCGAGCCGAAGCCCACGTCCAGGGATTTTTAAGCCTCCACTTAAGGGCCCCCTGTGGTCTAGTGGTCTGGGAGTAGCCAGATCGCCTGTTACTGGACTACCAGTTTAACTGCTATGAACCTGAATGGTGGTAGCCACCCAGACCCAAGCCCAGACTTCCCGAAAAAATCGTGATGGTATGGTGGTAGCCACCCAGACCCAAGCCCAGACTTCCCGAAAAAATCGTGTGGTAGTTCGCGCTGGCGGGGAATCGAACCCAGATGGTGTTGGCCACCCGATCCCGTACCCAACCAACGTGCCTCGACCTTGCAGGCAAGTTCATATTAATATTTAATAATTTCTTTAACCCACTTAGTTTGTTAACCGTTAGAGTGCCCCTAAAGTTATAATTAATTGTTGTATGAACCTTTTGAGATCTATTGTAATATCAGTCTCTGAAAGGCTGAAATGTTTGGTATGATGCTCAAAGCAAATTAGTTTCTGACTAGTCTAATATCTATTTCAAGGTAAAGAATGTAGAACCATTGGATAGAGGTCTTGCGGAGGACATTGAGAATCGTTGTAAGTATTGACTGCAACAGAAAACAACTAGGTGACTATGATTTTTTGGGCCTGAAAAAACAGGTAAAAATTGCATTGCAGGTATATTTAAAATCCTGAAATCCGGGTGATCTCTATAAAAACGATAGAAATAAATAAAATAAAACAAGAGTAATAAATTTAAATTTGACATAAAAAGTGATTAGTTACTAAATAATAGTATGCAAATATTGCTAAATACATAATCCAAGAAGAAGTCATTATCTGTCGAATAGAAACTTTTCTGCCACAAATCAGGAGATGACACTAACATGCAATTTGAAGCATCATCATGCACAGGGCCAGCTCTATCCTAAGGGAAGGGAAGCAATTGTTTTAGGCCTCACCAATATTAATAAGTTTTGGGGCCTCTTAACAACCAAAATTTTTGTACTGGAGAGGTAGGATAGTTCTTTTATATTTTCCATTTTCTCTTAGAAAGCCATTTCCTTGGCCCCCTTTTTTTTTTTTATCAAGAGTATATATTTTCCATTTTCTCTTAGAAAGCCATTTCCTTGGCCCCCTTTTTTTTTTTTATCAAGAGTAGGCCCGATTATTTAATATCAACACTTTTTTTTTGTTGGTTTAGAGATTTTTCACCATCATTTTTGAAACGTAACCACATTTAATTAGTATTTATATTGAACCAAATAAAAATCAAATTTCAACAAATATATGAATTTATCTGTTCAAATTCATGAAATGACCCGGAAACCCAAATTTAATCAGTTTTATATATGTTTTAATATAATTATTGGATCCCGATTTAAGCAATAAATTTTGTTTTCAAAGTAAAAATTTAGGTAAATTTATATTATCCATACGTTCCATTCCATCCAACTTATTATCACGTAAAAATGGGGACATGAGCAAAGCAGCTGTAAGGCGAGTACTGAGGATAAAAGCAAATCAGCTAATAACACAGAAACAGAGAAGGAACATTCTACAGAACCAATGAACACTGGGAATGCAGTTTCTCCTGTTCAGACCTCTACCACAGCCTCTCAGGAACAATTACCGCCACCAAACACTGAGGATGCGGGTGGTTGGCAAACAGTAACTGGGCGTAAATCGCCTCGCAAATCTATTTCTCCACCACGACCTTCTCTGGATAATGCAGTTACTGAGACTAACGGTTTTAGAGCTCTACAAAATCTGGATGCTGAAGAGGAAGAGGGAGAGATTACTGCTGAGGACAAAGCAGCTCCTGAACAGGATCTCCAAACGGACAATGACAGGGACGGTGAGCCGAGTACGGTTAAACCCGGAACTGATTCTCAATTGGACCAAATTACAAAGGATTTTCCTTACTCTCAGACTGGTGGCACTCGAGGTAGAGGTAGAGGTAGAGGCAGGCCACGGAAAAACATGGTTATGCAACAAGAGTTAAACGTATCTAATAAAAACAACACAACAAGAGCTTCCTTAGGGAAGCACTAATGTGATGTCTCTCTTTCAAAATGCGGTTCGCTCTTGGCTCCGCTCTCTACCTACTTCACCTCTTTTTGGTTGCTTAATTGAAACGCGAGTTCTGGCGGACTCTTTTGATTCTATATCTGCTTATGTCTTTCCTGGCTGGAACAAGATGGCTAATTATGAATACCATCGACTTGGACGCATTTGGTTTCTCTGGTCTCCCTCTCTCAATGTGGTTACCCTTTATAAAGGTCCTCAACTCATGACCTTCTCTATCACTACTCCAGCTGGTGACACGTTCCTATGTTCTGCAGTTTATGCGTCTAATTTCCAGAATGATCGTAGATTACTTTGGACTGAGATGTGTCAAAACCATGCTCTCTTTAACGGCTCGACTATACCTTGGATAATCATGGGCGACTTTAACGAAATTCTTACCTCATCGGAGCATTCTCGTTCTGTTATTGGAAGTTTCCCAAATAGGTATGCGTTTCAAAACATGATCGATGACTGTGGGCTTATGGATCTCAGGCAAGAAGGGCCTATGTTTACTTGGTGGAATAATCGGAAACGAGACCCTATTGGCAAAAAAGTTCTGGCGGACTCTTTTGATTCTATATCTGCTTATGTCTTTCCTGGCTGGAACAAGATGGCTAATTATGAATACCATCGACTTGGACGCATTTGGTTTCTCTGGTCTCCCTCTCTCAATGTGGTTACCCTTTATAAAGGTCCTCAACTCATGACCTTCTCTATCACTACTCCAGCTGGTGACACGTTCCTATGTTCTGCAGTTTATGCGTCTAATTTCCAGAATGATCGTAGATTACTTTGGACTGAGATGTGTCAAAACCATGCTCTCTTTAACGGCTCGACTATACCTTGGATAATCATGGGCGACTTTAACGAAATTCTTACCTCATCGGAGCATTCTCGTTCTGTTATTGGAAGTTTCCCAAATAGGTATGCGTTTCAAAACATGATCGATGACTGTGGGCTTATGGATCTCAGGCAAGAAGGGCCTATGTTTACTTGGTGGAATAATCGGAAACGAGACCCTATTGGCAAAAAATTGGATAGAGTCCTGATCAACTCGTCTTGGCTCTTTCCTCATTTCTGCAGTTTACGCGTCTAATTTCCAGAATGATCGTAGATTACTTTGGGATGAGATGTGTCAAAACCATGCTCTCTTTAACGGTTCTTCTATGCCTTGGATTATCATGGGCGACTTTAACGAAATTCTCACCTCGTCGGAGCATTCTCGTTCTGTTATTGTCAGTTACCCTAATAGGTATGCGTTTCAAAACATGGTTGATGAATGTGAGCTTATGGATCTTAGGCAATAAGGGCCTATGTTTACTTGGTGGAATAATCGGAAACGATACCCAATTGGAAAAAAAATGGATAGAGTCTTGATCAACTCGGCTTGGCTTACTTTATTTCCGTCGTCCTATGTTTCTTTTGAAGCAACGGGAATTTCGGATCATACTAGAAGCTTTGTCCATATCTCTATGCCTCCATCACATAAGAAGACTCCTTTTCGGTTCTTCAATTTTCTGATCGATGATGATCAGTTCTTGCAGGTTGTGGCTGAAATTTGGCAAGAGACTCCGTCTCTAAACCATTCACGAACAGCACTAAACAGATTCTCTATGAAGTTGAAAGCTTTAAAGCCTGCTATGCGCCAGCTAAACAGAACGCGCTATGGCTCTCTTCCGCTCAAAAGGAAGCAGTCTTTTGACTCGCTTATTTTAGCTCAAGAGGAAGCCCTTAAGAAGCCGAATTCAGCCACTTTTCAGGCTGTGGAATTAGCAAATCAAGAGTGGCAAAGATTAGCAGCTGCGGAAGAAAAGTTTTATCAACAAAAATCAAGGATTACATGGCTAGAGCAAAGATTAGCAGCTGCGGAAGAAAAGTTTTATCAACAAAAATCAAGGATTACATGGCTAGAGAGGAAGCCCTTAAAAACCCGAATTTAGCCACATTCCAGGCTGTGGAAGTAGCAAATCAAGAGTGGCAAAGACTAGCAGCTGCAGAAGAGAAATTTTATCAACAAAAATCAAGGATTACATGGCTCGAAAACATTCCAGGCTGTGGAAGTAGCAAATCAAGAGTGGCAAAGACTAGCAGCTGCAGAAGAGAAATTTTATCAACAAAAATCAAGGATTACATGGCTCGAAAGTGGTGATGGCAATACTTCCTTCTTTCATAACTCGGTACGTAATAGAACTAGCAGGAACTCGATCCAGAGACTCACATCTCTCTCGGGTCAGCCTCTCACGGACCAAGATCAGATCAAAACAGAGGCTGTCACTCACTTTGCTTCTTTTCTGCAACAGCCATCCTCCACGACCATGATCGATATGGAAATGTTGGAGAATACGGTAACCTATCGCTGTCCTCAAACCACAGCAGCTCTTCTGGTTGCGCCAATTACAGGTCAGGAGATAAAAGGAGTGCTTGATAGCTTGCCTCGAAACAAAGCAACGGGGCCAGATGGTTTCACAGTTGAATTTTTCCGGGCAGCTTGGTCTATCGTTGGCTATGACTTAATAGTGGCAGTGCAATCTTACTTTCACTATTTCTTTATGCCAAAGGGAACAAATGCAACTCTCCTTCCTCAAACCACAGCAGCTCTTCTGGTTGCGCCAATTACAGGTCAGGAGATAAAAGGAGTGCTTGATAGCTTGCCTCGAAACAAAGCAACGGGGCCAGATGGTTTCACAGTTGAATTTTTCCGGGCAGCTTGGTCTATCGTTGGCTATGACTTAATAGTGGCAGTGCAATCTTACTTTCACTATTTCTTTATGCCAAAGGGAACAAATGCAACTCTTCTAGCGCTGATCCCAAGTCACAAATAGCTTTCATTACGGTCCAACAACTCAACAAAACGACAGTGATATTTCGTATTCCTAATGTTAAATCTCGTGATTGGGTACTGGAGAAGCAAGTTTGGCACACTGGTACTATACCAATGGTGGTTCAACAATGGTCTCCTACTACAGCTCGATCATCGCCGGATATGATAAAAATTCCGGTATGGGTTGATTTCCATTCTGTCCCGGACTCGCTCTATGCTGGGAAGGGACTAAAATTCTTGGGTAAAATAGTTGGAAAATACCAGAAGCTGCATCCGAGTACTGAGAAGTGTCTTCGTATGGAAGTAGCTCGTGTTTTGATTAGGGTTAACTTTGAAACAGAGCTCACACGACAGATTGTATTATCTAGAGAAGTTGCTGGTATCGAGGAGGAAATAATAATCGATGTCTCTTTCCCTTGGGTTCCTTTGAAGTGTTCACAGTGTAACAAGTGGGGACATGAACAAAGTAGTTGTAAGGAGAGTGCTGAGGATAAAAACAAATCAGCTAATACCACAGAAACAGAGAAGGAACAATCTACAGAACAAATGAAAACTGGGGATGCAGTTTCACCTATTCAGACCTCTCCGTCAACTTCTCAGAAACAATTACCGCCAACTAACACTGAAGATGCGGGTGGTTGGCAAACAGTAACTGGGCGTAAATCACTTCGAAAATCTATTTCTCCACCGCGAACTTCTATGAGTAATGCAGTTTCCGAAACTAATGGTTTTAGAGCTCTACAAAATTTGGACACTAAAGAGGAAGAGGGAGAGATTACTGCCGAGGACAAAGCAGCTTCTGAACAGGATATCCAATCGGTCAATGACAGGGACGGTCAGCCGAGTACATCTGTTCCACTTGATAAACCCGGAACTGATTCTCAACTGGACCAAACTACAAAGGATTTTTCTTACTCTCAGACTGGAGGCACTCGAGGTAGAGGTAGAGGCAGGCCACGGAAAAACATAGTTATGCAACAAGAGTTCAACGCTTCTAATAAAAACAACACAACAAGAGCTTCCTTAGGGAAGCACTAATGTGATGTCTCTCTTTGCTTGGAATATGCGTGGTTTTAATGAACTACGCAAACAAAATGCGGTTCGCTCTTGGCTCCGCTCTCTACCTACATCACCTCTTTTTGGTTGTTTAATTGAAACGCGAGTTCTGGTGGACTCGTTTGATTCTATATCTACTTATTTCTTTCCGGGTTGGAACAAGATGGCTAACTATGAATACCATCGACTTGGACGCATTTGGTTTCTCTGGTCCCCCTCACCCCCCTCACTCAGTGTGGTTACCCTCTATAAAGGTCCTCAACTCATGACTTTCTCTATCATACTCAAGCTGGTGACACATTCCTCTGTTCTGCAGTTTACGCATCTAATTTCCAGAATGATCGTAGATTACTTTGGGATGAGATGTGTCAAAACCATGCTCTCTTTAACGGCTCGTCTATGCCTTGGATTATCATATCACTACTCAAGCTGGTGACACGTTCCTCTGTTCTGCAGTTTACGCGTCTAATTTCCAGAATGACCGTCGATTACTTTGGGATGAGATGTGTCAAAACCATGCTCTCTTTAACGGCTCGTCTATGCCTTGGATTAT
>CM071716.1:28946715-28958396 GCA_036630335.1 Physaria fendleri | reverse complement strand
TCTTCAAGTTGTCTCAAGGTGAATATGTTGCTGTAGAAAACCTAGAAAACACTTACTCAAGGTGTTCCCTCATTGCTCAAGTATGTTGTACTTACCACATCTATATTCTTTTTTTTTCTTTTTCTTTTGTCAGTAATTAATTACTGTATTTTGGCTAATAATCTCTATTAATAATTCTGACAGATATGGATCTATGGAAACAGCTTCGAGTCATTTTTGATAGGCGTGGTTGTACCTGATAAAAAGGCTATTGAAGATTGGGCTACACTCAATAACCAATTTCCCAATGATTTTGAATCTCTCTGTCAAAATCTCAAAGCTCAAAAATATTTCTTGGATGAGCTCAACTCTACCGCAAAGCAGTACCAAGTAAGTTACACTTTTGATTCTCTAACGTATATGAATCAATTAAGAACAAATTATAAATATTGTTTTTAAAAAAAAATATTTTGTAGCTTAAAGGATTTGAAATGTTAAAAGCTATTCATTTGGAACCAAACCCATTTGATATTGAACGAGATCTTATAACCCCAACTTTCAAGTTGAAAAGGCCACAGCTCCTCCAACATTACAAGGTGACTGATTCTTTCTCTACTCATTGCTTTCATAATTAATTCATGGCTATATATTATTACATAGGCTAGGCTAGTTCGTAACTGTATTCACGTATAGTATATAAATACATTGCTTTATGTGATTATATTCTAAACTTTTGTGGGCTATATAATTTGGTTATTTAATTATTTCATGGCTATATAAATTTTTACATACCTAGTTCCTCCCTAACTATATTCATAGATTTGTCCTTACTCATATGCTGATTATGGACTTTTTTTTTTGGGGGGTTACTTAGGGCATTGTTGACCAACTTTATTCAGAAGCAAAGACATCCATGGCTTAGACACCGATCGGCTATTCATTTTATGATGCTACTTTGGTTGTATTATATGTTAAAATTGTGTTCAGACCATCCCTATAATGTGATTCTTGTTACATGCAATACACTACTAGAAAATGTTGATTTATCCACAGCGGTTTTGGTTGGAATTTAATCGATATTGGTGTATACCGACTAAATAGCGACCAAAACCAATGGTTGGTTATACACGGTTGGAAATCCAAGAATGGTTGCTATTTGGTCGGTATTTATCGACAAAAAACGACTAACATATTCCGACAAAATCGCGACCAAATGAATCAACATATATGGTCGGTAAATAGTTAGAAATTACATACTAAATTGCAGCTAAACTATGCACTAAATAACAACTACATAATTTGGAAACTACATTTTCTTACTTTAACTAATCAAAAAGTTAGGAATCATTACTTGAACAAAAACATACTTGATCTTTTTTCCAATGAAACAAAACAAATTGTTAAAATATATTAACTTACAATTCAAGATCAATTGGCATTATGTAGAGTGTCAGGTGTATTCTTGTTTTAACTCAGTTATTAAAATGCAAATTCAATTACTAAAATGCAAGTGTATGATTGCTTTGCAGTAGTACTTTAGTATTGAATCCACAGATACCAAAATTTCACTTTAAAAATTTGTATGAAATAGAAAGAAGGTAAGATAAAAAAAAATTTGTATGAAATAGAAAGAAGGTAAGATAAATCTTTTTTTTTTTTTTGGATTTAAAGATACAATAACTAAAACTAAATGATAAACTAACTAAACAATAAAAATATTATAAGATAAAAGTGATATGACCGAAGAGAAATTCGCAGCAACACATTGATTCATGATTAAAGTAACTATTTCGGACTATAATGAAGGTTAATCAATCACGTTGATTCATGATTAAACTAACAATTTAGGACTATAATGAAGGTTATCTTCCTAACCTAAACTTTTGTTCTCGGTCTTTGAGATTGACTACAACTCCTAGGCCGTGCTACCTAAATTTTCGTTCTCAGTCTGTGATTAGAGAAGCATTAATGTGTAAGTTTGATATGTTTACAACCCTTCCAAACCCCATCTACCGATTCCTCTAGTCTCGAATGTACTCGGTGAATCGCATTTAGAGAATTGTCCATCAAATTACTAGCAAGTTCACAACCTCTATCAAGCCCAATACCTCTACGCATGGATGCTATCAGGGTTGGATCTAGAAATAAAATTTAGTTGGGGCAAAAGAAATTTTTTCAAAAAATACTGGGAAAATAATGAAAAAATCTTAAACAAAACTCACATTATAATAAAAATATATAAAGAAAATTGAAAAAATAAATAAAAGGAGTGGGGTCATATGCCCCCACCTTGAACAATGACATCCGCCACTGGATGCTACTCGAAAATTGATAGAGATCAATTATGTATACTAGGCTCAAACGAAGTATGAGCTTTCAGCGCTATAGGTTTGGCTTTAACACGGAGCTAACATATCAATCCGACAAGAAAGCATTAATATTAACAAAGATGGAGAATCATGAGATAGAATGTCCTATTTGTGTCTTATGAAGGCCAGGATAGGTTGTTTAGCAAATACCAAGTCACCCAAGAGAGCGATTTCTCGAGAGTTTAACCTAATCGTTGAACTGTAAGTGCACAATTGTGTCCTTGTAGCAGAGAACAAGGTCAATCCATAGAGAAAAAGGCTACTCTTTAATTTTCATATATCTTTCGAGCTAGTATCAAAGAGGAAGGTTTTTATTTGAGTTTTAAGGAGAGGTCAAAACCCGACTCTGGTTATTTAATTTTATTTGTTATTATTTTAGATGTTGTTCTTTTATTTTAATATTTGTAAGTTCTGCTTGTTATTCTCAAATCCGATTATTTTAGTCCTACATAAAATACTATCCTCAATCCAACTATAGCTATTTGCTACCGCGGATTTGTTGAGTCAAACTTGTAGGACCGAAATAATCGAGGTGATAATAACAAGCAGAACTTACAAAAATTAAAATAAAAGAATAACATCTAAAACAATAGCATAAATAAAAAACTTAAAATTAAATAACCGGAGTCCGGGTTTTAACCTTCCTTAACTCAATAAAAGGTCCACAGTCAAACAAATTTAGCACTTTTTGAGTCCTAAGATAGAACTGGTTGAGACCGTTTATGATCCACTCAAAAATGGAATCTGCGAACACAATTACTACGTTATACTTAGGACTTATGGTTTCCGAACAAGAGAAAACCAAAAATGGAAGAGTGTTGCAACAAAGAATTCCTTGTGAGATAGAAAAAGTGTGTTTTTTAGTAATGAAAGGGACTCTCTTTTTATAGCCCTTTAACTTGAGAGAAAACTATCACATATGTTATGTGAGGCTTTCCTAAATACAAATTAGAAAGTTTTTTTTTGATACCTATTTCTTTTAATGGATATAATTTTTTTTTACGCGATAAAGGCCATATATATAAACACACAAACAGAACGGACTCAGCCCAAGAAACAAAGAAAGACGGGCCGAAGCCCAACAAAGAGAAAATAACAGAAGAAAAAATGAGAAAAATCCTATAGGGCACAAAACATAACTAGAGAACCCTAAAAACTTTACCACCGCCGCCGCAAGTGGCTTGGCGAACATGGGAGTGGCCGGTGGGCGCGGCATAACTAGAGAACCCTAAAAACTTTACCACCGCCGCCGCAAGTGGCTTGGCGAACATGGGAGTGGCCGGTGGGCGCGGTGATACTTAATCGAGATGACGCGAAAGCCG
Source organism: Physaria fendleri (assembly GCA_036630335.1). Classification (NCBI taxonomy): domain Eukaryota; kingdom Viridiplantae; phylum Streptophyta; class Magnoliopsida; order Brassicales; family Brassicaceae; genus Physaria; species Physaria fendleri. Next base: position 28,954,726 of record CM071716.1, on the reverse strand, counting down.
GAGCATAAGTTCTCTGAATCCATAGAACGATGAGAAAGGCTTAAGTTCGTGAACTCTGGACAGATGAAATCAGGAGAAAAAAGATGGAGCCGCCATGGACGACCTCAGTTCCTCAATACTTTGATTAAACCACCACCTTGACTCTTCGAAACAAACAGAGAAACCAATATATCCGGATAAACAGCTAGGGAAGCAAGGCTCAGACCAAAAGGCTAAACGAGAGGATCAAAACTCCTAAAGCACGACCGATTCAGAGATAACGAAACGAGAGAGAGTGAAGGAACCGGCCTCCCTGAGAAAGCAGAGGGTCGAGACCTTACAACAAAAGACACACCACCGCCGTGCCTGTGAGAGCGCACCCGCGGCGGGTGTAAGCTTGAGACAAGTTAACGGTGGTGATTCAAGGAGGAGAGAAGCGAGAGCAAAAATTTAGAGAGAGAAGAGATGATGTCTTTTGTTGATTATTCATGATATAATTAAATACCCAATTTTCATTCAAATATAAGTCTATGAAACATATAAAAGTTGTTCCAACAGATTAAATGCGCCAACCGAACCCTTATAATTCGTTTAATTTTAACAATAGACGGAAATAACCCAATGGTTATTATGAAAGGCCAATTTGCAATAGCTATGGACGTTGGCCAACCACTATTACATGGTTGCACCTCACAGTATGGTGGCGAAGAGGGTAAGATGTGCTCGTGAAGTTGTGAGTTATCTCCCTAAACTATTCTGCTTTTTTTCAATCCGAACAAAACGCGTCACTCATTGCTTCTCTTCTCTATCAGAAGTAATCTCTAAAACCCTGCTAAGTAAGTAATTGGACTCAACTACCAAAGATTGCACTTTCTTCTTCTTCTTATTCTTCCTCTTCGGGCCTTTAACCTTTCTTCTTCAACAACTTTATTTATGGACTTTCCTAATATCAGAAACCAAACTCAAGAATATATTATCCACCGTCCACATTTCCGATCTTGATCCAACGGCTGATAGTTCGCGATTTGCAAACTTATTCATATTTCTGGTTTATTCGGTCATAGTGATAATAGGGAAAAAAAGTTGATTAATAATGAACTGGCAATGACTTGAAAACAAAACTCTTATAAATCAAATGAATAAGGTGGATTTGAACTAGCCCTGGGAATTCGGTCCGGTCCGATTAACCCGAACCGGACCGACCCGATTACCAGAGATTCCAATCCGAACCGAAATTAGAAGGTAAACTGATCGGAATTGAAATTAATTTAGATCGGTTTTCGGTTTAACCGGTTCGGTTCTCGGTTTCCGATTAAACCGAAATTAGAGGCAGAAAGACGAATATGCCCCTCCTTTTACATGAAGCGCGCGACATTTAAAATAATTTGAAGAGATTGCCTCCCCCGCGTGTCGAACTTGAGCCGCCTTACCCAAGGTACAGCAACATAACCAACCTGCCACATTGTCCCTGCTTGTAATGATCCAAAAGTTATAATATATAGCCATATTCGGATTCAAATAAATTCATGAAAACCGATCCGATTAAACCGACATCCGATTAAACCGATCCGAACAACCCGAAAATTCCGAACCCCCAGGCCTAATTTGAACCTCATACTCCACACACTTTAGATATATACACAACCAATGTGCTACCATGACATTTTGTAACGATCACAGATACACAAATATATATCCTATTAATACTAATACTATTTAATATTAATAGTGGGGGTGATTGTAATACTCCGAACTGAAAATATGGTTGTGCATGAGGAGAGCTTAAAAGAATTGATTTGACCACATATGTCACCAAAGTGCACTTATGTTTTCGGTCAAACATCTTGTTAGAACACCATACTTAAGCGTGAGGACAAAACACATGGAAAGATCATGTGATTTGTAGGGTCAGTAACAAGTCTTTAAAGCCTCCGGAAGTGATGCACCGGCCGCCGGACCAGGGTGGGGCCCATGGGCCTTGTGTGGCATGTACGGGCCTAATAAGGGTTGCAGACGGTCGGGGTGTCACAGTTGATATCAGAGCCAAACCCAAGTGCATGTGTAGCTAGTTGAGCTCACACTATCAGGACTGACGATCTGGCTACGCAACGAGGACGTTGCGATTTCTTAGTGGGGGTGATTATAACACCCCGAGCTGGAAATATGGTGGTGCATGAGGAGAGCTTAAAAGAATTGATTTGGCCACCTATGTCACCAAAGTGCACTTATCTTTTCGGTCAAACACCTTGATTTGGCCACCTATGTCACCAAAGTGCACTTATCTTTTCGGTCAAACACCTTATCAGAACTCCAGGGTTAAGCATGCTTGGGCTGGAGTAGTCAAGGATGGATGAGTTTCCGGGAAGTGATTTCCAAAACTGTGTGAGTGAGGACAAAACACATGGAAAAATCATGTGATGATTTGTAGGGTCGCTAACAAGTCTTTAAAGCCTCCGGAAGTGATGCACCGGCAGCCGGACCAGGGTTAGGCCCATGGGCCTTGTGTGTCAGGTACGGGCCCAATAAGGATTTCATGCGGTCGGGGTGTAACAGAAACAAAATTTTAACCTTTTCTTTATGTTTTCTTCCGTCATTCTCGGCTTAATGGCATTTGTATGACGTCGAATAATCCCTTCTCTCACACGTCGATGTAATGTTGAACAACTTACATCCAAAGACGCTGAAAGATCCAAAGACGCTGAAAGCGATCTTAGATTTGTTCTTTTGGATAACGGCGTATCAATAACTTTATTCAAATCAAGTGCGATTCGCTTCCTACCTTAATTCTCTAATTTTCTATTCGAAACATTAACATCACCATTGTTAGAAGTTTCTTTTCTTCGTTTCCAAATTCTTTGCACTGTACAGATTGGTACCGCAAATAAATCAGAGACTTCACGTGTAGTATATTTTTTATTTTTCCATTATATATCTCTCCATTAGAGCATTGTATATCGCCCATCTCTCTTTGTTTAAGAGATTTTTCTTGTTTTTATGTGCTTCATCCACATGACCCATCTCCTGTATTATAAAGAAAAAAAAAATTATAGCCAATATTATACTCCATGATGAACATATTAACACGCATGTCCTCTCCGTGTGTTGTAATGACTTATAATAACAATTGAATAATTTCATGTGTACGTAAGTTATATGTTAATTTACATGAACATGACACCACATACTCTATATTAACAATATAATATTTTATTTAGACTACTACATTGACTGTTAAAAACAATTGTATCTGCAATATGTTCGTCGTTCGTATACCAACTCAACATCGGCACCACTCAAACCTTCTACGTTTGTTGGACTTTCATTTAAATCAAAAAGAGTTTCTCTTTCATCTTCCAAATCAAAATTAAAATATCTCTCATAATTTAAAATTTTTTTTTTTTTTTGGGTAATTAAATTAAAATTGGATGATTCAAATCAAAATTTAAAGACATTATCAATAACTTGTTTGTTAGTTTATATAAGCACATAAATTAGGTTATTTTTGTTAGTTTGGTTCCAATACAAAATTTGAATTTTGTTATAGAATTTTCGATTGTATAATTTGGCTCCATGTTTGAAATTTATATGTGGAAATGTTAAGGATCAGTAATGTATATTGACCATTATATAAATGAATTGTATGGGTACGTGATGTTTTTAAGATCATTCACTTGGGATTGTAATTTTTGACTTTATTATAAAAGGTAATGAAAAACTAAATTGTAAAATATTAAAATAAATAAGGATATAAAAGATTATTTGTTTATCTTTTAAAAAGTGTGATAAATCATTAAATAATACTTATATTGAAACAGAGGAACTATGTTCTTCAGTTCTTCTCTAGTGAAAAGTTCTGTTTACACAGAAAGCTAACTATATTCCTCTGCATATCTCTCTCTTCCTCCCTCTTATGCGTGTGTTCTTGATCTATATGACCTGAATGACAGGAAAAAAATGAGACAGCATATGAAAAAGTAGAGATCCAAGTAGACGAATCCAGGAAGCTGTTTCCTTATATCTTCAGGTTAAAAAATTCTTGTTAGACTTGCGGAAAGAGATCGAAGCCTAAGCTCATCTTTCTATTTCTCTTCTCTCTTATATCAAGTTGCCTCGTCTTTGTTCCTCATCTCCTCTGTTTCCCTTACCCCTCTTCTATGTTTATCATTGGTACGATCCTTCTATCTTGTGTTACAACTTACAAGTAAACCATTTCTATCTTATTCTTTTGATGTTGTTGTCCTAAATTACTTTCACTTCATATGCTTTGGCAGATTCTTCAATTACAGAGATTAAAAATCAGATTTACGAAATCAGACCAGAATCACCCAAGGTGTCGAAAAATGGTTAGTACATAAGCATCCTCTGTTTCTTACTGTTCTTAAAATATCAAGCAGAAAGAGGATCCTCACTGTTTCTTCTGTGATAATGCAGCAGAAGAGAGCATATTTTGTGACTGAACCGGTTATCGTACAGACATATGTTTCATGAAAGGAGATATCAGAACAGACTCTTCGTTTTCCTCCATCGTTCTCTACACATCAAATGATCTCACCAATCATAGATATCAGAACAGACTCTTCGTTTTCCTCCATCGTTCTCTACACATCAAATGATCTCACCAATCATGTCTTGGAAGAAAAAAATCAAACCATACACTAGAAAATGGGAAATAAGTATAATGGACACAATCCGTGAGCTGAAACTTTTGACAAAAAGATGTGAAGCTTTATGGAGACGTGCAAAAATGCGAAGTGATCCATGAAGAACCCCCTGTGGTATTCTCCACCGGAGGTTATACCGGAAACCTCTATCATGAGTAGTTCAACGACGGCCTTATTCCTTTGTATATAACATCTAAACGTTTCAACAAAAAGGTTGTCTTTGTGATCGTTGAGTATCATAGGTGGTGGGAGATGAAGTATGGAGATGTTCTTTCTCAGCTCTCTGATTTTCCTCTTATTGATTTCACCAAAGATGAATGAGCTCACTGCTTTAAGGATGCCATTGTTGGTCTTATAATCCATGGTGAGTTAACTGTTGATCCTGCTCAGATGCAAGATAGTAGAACAAACATCACTGATTTCAAAAACGTACTACATCGAGCTTACAGACCCCGAGTCAACAGATAGTAGAACAAACATCACTGATTTCAAAAACGTACTACATCGAGCTTACAGACCCCGAGTCAACATATTGGACAGGCAAGAGGAACAAAGGTTCCACGCGAGAGTAGTGAAGAGAAGCGAGGCTCAGAGGCCAAAACTAGCATTGTTTTTGAGAACCGGGTCTAGACGTATAACTAATCAGGATGAGATGGTGAAAATGGCTCAGAGGATCGGGTTTGAAGACGAGATTTTGAGACCTGACAGAACAACGGAACTGGCAAAGATATACAGAATGGTTAACTCTAGCAATGTAACGGTTGGAGTACATGGAACAGCCATGACTCATTTTCTGTTCATGAAACCTGGAGGAGCCTTTATTCAGATCATTCCATTGGGGACAGATTGGGTAGCAGAGACATATTATGGAGAACCAGCAAAGAAGCTCGGGTTAGACTACATTGGTTATAAGATTGATGCAAGAGAGAGCTCATTGTGTAAAAAATCTGATAGAAATGATCCAATTCTAAGAGACCCAAACAGCATCACTCAGAAAGGATGGCAATTCACAAAGGGGATATACCTGAATGACCAAAAAGTGAGGTTAGATCTCCCTAGATTCAAGAAGCTTCTCGTTGATGTATATGCAAAATCAATCTATTCTTTTATTGGATAATAAGGTTTTGGCTCATATGGATAGTAGAACAAACATCACTGATTTCAAAAACGTACTACATCGAGCTTACAGACCCCGAGTCAACATATTGGACAGGCAAGAGGAACAAAGGTTCCACGCGAGAGTAGTGAAGAGAAGCGAGGCTCAGAGGCCAAAACTAGCATTGTTTTTGAGAACCGGGTCTAGACGTATAACTAATCAGGATGAGATGGTGAAAATGGCTCAGAGGATCGGGTTTGAAGACGAGATTTTGAGACCTGACAGAACAACGGAACTGGCAAAGATATACAGAATGGTTAACTCTAGCAATGTAACGGTTGGAGTACATGGAACAGCCATGACTCATTTTCTGTTCATGAAACCTGGAGGAGCCTTTATTCAGATCATTCCATTGGGGACAGATTGGGTAGCAGAGACATATTATGGAGAACCAGCAAAGAAGCTCGGGTTAGACTACATTGGTTATAAGATTGATGCAAGAGAGAGCTCATTGTGTAAAAAATCTGTGGGGACAGATTGGGTAGCAGAGACATATTATGGAGAACCAGCAAAGAAGCTCGGGTTAGACTACATTGGTTATAAGATTGATGCAAGAGAGAGCTCATTGTGTAAAAAATCTGATAGAAATGATCCAATTCTAAGAGACCCAAACAGCATCACTCAGAAAGGATGGCAATTCACAAAGGGGATATACCTGAATGACCAAAAAGTGAGGTTAGATCTCCCTAGATTCAAGAAGCTTCTCGTTGATGTATATGCAAAATCAATCTATTCTTTTATTGGATAATAAGGTTTTGGCTCATATGAAGAGAAGAGATCCAAACAGCATCACTCAGAAAGGATGGCAATTCACAAAGGGGATATACCTGAATGACCAGAACTCAGAAAGGATGGCAATTCACAAAGGGGATATACCTGAATGACCAGAGAGTGAGGTTAGATCTCCATAGATTCAAGAAGCTTTTGGTTGATGTTTATGCAAAATCTATTAGATGACCTGAAATGGGTCACATTTTTTTGTTGTACAGCCTGCAAAAACTACAGAATTCTTTGTAAAGATTTAACTGAAACCGTGGTATAAATGAATTTAATATTTCTGAGACACTAATAACACAACTGTTTAAACAAGAGCCATCCATGTTACAGTCAAAGACCCTCTAAAGTTGAGTTCTTATTTACTCAGGAAGAACAAATAAAGATTTCATCCGATTGAATTGAAATTTGAAATTGAAGTGTACATAGTATGCTTCGAGCCAAAGCAAGAGAATGGGTTACTCTTCAATAGCTAGCTTTTTATGTCTATTTCCTCCCTATCTTTGAACCTGAACGCATAGGTGGAGGTGTCTTGGCATTTCTCGAACCAGTTACACCTACAAAAAGCAAAACCTTAGTTATTGATTTGTTCAGATGAGAAGGCGTAAAGAGACACATGGGTAAGATCTTTACCATTCTCAATTGGTTTTCCTCCTATTGAGGACCTACGTGATCTTTCTTGTCCTGGTGGCAATACACCTGTGAGTGACTGCCGTCGCATGGTCTTAGCGTTGCTTGTGTCTGGGGATTTTATATGACTGAAATTATTTGTAACTCCTAGTGGTGATCGTGGATCTGAAGGAATGTTCTCTTTCCTGCTGTAACAAAAACGATTTTGAGTTAACTGGCATATGCAGATTGAAGTATAAATTATATAGTCTTTGTCATCATACCTCTTCTCTGAACCATTTATCATCTTCCCAATGGTTCTCAAAGACTTGCGTATTTGTGAACTTTTTCCATTTGGCTTAGAATCCACAGATATCATCTGTATGTCGTTTCTGGACGCTCCTTTAACAGGTGTTTGCAATAGTTGGAGTTGAGGAATGCTTGTTCTGCCATCTACTTTCACTGCTCGGTTTTGATAAGAGCTTACTGGACTCCGTGGATTCTTGAGCGGGTTCACTTCCATGGTGTGATCTCCTTTACGGCGAGATGCTAAAGGTGATTTAACACCTTTTCTGTCTTCAAGGTTTGTCTTTGTGCTGCTACAGTTTTCGATGCTTAATCTTCTTAGCCGTGGAGGAGTTCTATCTGTTGCTGCGATCGCCCTGCTGAAAGGAGATTTGATCTCCCTTGCTCCACTAATGGAATTATTACACTCTTCATTACCCAAAGACTTCTTCAAGTTTTCAATCTGAAAGAAGATCAAACGTTTGTTGGCACACAAGATATAAAAGAAGTTTGAAAGCTTCTAAACAAGAATTAGTCTCAACGAACC
>CM071716.1:28767590-28783251 GCA_036630335.1 Physaria fendleri | reverse complement strand
ATCGGATTACCCATTTTGACACCTTTAATATAAATATATATCAACAAATTACAAATTTTTTTTTTTTGCTAAGTCCATTTAACTAAAACAATAGTTGAAACCTAAACACACATGGCACGTCAAAAGTGAATTTAGTTGAGACTCAGACAATGAAAATGATCGGAACCAAACTATGTCAAATAATCCGACTTGAAAGTTTACTTATAGGTAGGCATAACAAAAAAAGTTCTGTCCCAATTCAAAGTTTTAACAAATGTTATTTTTGGACAAAGAAAAAACATACACTATAGTTACACAATTTTAGTGAGAATATGCAAATTTACGAACATGGATACTAGAAACCAATGCAAGGATAAAGAGACAAGGAAAATACTAGTGATTTTTTTTTTGGACTATGTATGTCACACAACTTGATCCAAATTATCCCCTAAAAAATGGTTGATCACTGATTTATCATTGTCTCTTTTAAAAGTGTAATATATTTTCAAAATTTATGAATATACAGAACAGATACCCAAAAAATAAGTTAAAAGATTCCTAGAAATTCTTGCCAAACACACCAAGAAACATGGAAATAAACGTACTTAAAAAACAAAAATGGAAAAAGATGGATACATAGACACGCACAAATATGTAATGCATGTAGCATGTTGTATAAGCTGAGTCAGCTCCAGGTGTTTGTGCACATGTAACTCCAGGTGTTTGTGCACATGTAAACATGGACCCTAACTGTTTCTCTTTTTCTCTTTATTTAATAAAATTGATGACTTCATATAGTATATTTTAAAATATATTTTTTTCTATATTTTTTTGGGCTGAAAATATATTTATTTCTTGCACTGAAACATTCATATATACTTGCACAACATTATTCAATAGTTTGACAAAATCCAATTCGTATACTTATAAATAAATTTTAAACAATGGAGAAATACAGATGTGAATTGAAAAAGCATGTAACTAAAAATACATCTGAGTAAATTATCTGCACACTTTCACAATCTATCATTTTCTTATAGCTAAGTTTGTCTTAGTGGTTAGCCTTTTTTTTTTTTTGTCAAGGAAAATTCTCATTCATAAAAACTTAAGTCACAACTACAAGTCTAAGATCAAGAAAAAAATTCTTCAAAGTCTCTTTTGCTAAACTATCCGCAATAACATTAGAAGTACGAGGGACAAAAGAAAAGGATACAGCGTCGAAATGCGAAGAGAGTGAATGAATGTCAAAGAATATTTCAAAAAGATCTCGTGGATCCGAATTGGTGTTGATGGCGTCAACACAGGCTTTGGAGTTCGAGAATAGATGAAGCCTTAAAAAACCTAAGAAAGTAGCTCTTTTCATAGCTTCTAGTATCGCTAACACCTTCGCTCTTTTCATAGCTTCTAGTATCGCTAACACCTTCTCTATAAGGGGTGATACCACATAGTGGTTAGCCGCAAATGCATATTAAAGGATGTTTTATTTTCTACATGTTTCAACTAACTGTATATACCTTGTTTATTATATAACTATATAATTATGTCACTATGTCTGAGAGTATACATCTAATAGGGCACATTGATTGTGATATCGACCAGACATAATGACATATACATTAATCGCATTATTAGAACCAATATCAAATTTCGAATGTTGATTGTAAAAGTTAAGAATTTCATCAATAATATATTTTATTAAAAAAAAAAACATAAGTCGCATGATTGAGTAAGAAATCAAATTAAACAGCCATTGGTCTACAAGAGTTATCTTAACTGCCAAACAAGGACTAATCATTCTCTCATTTGTCCAAATTTAATCTAAAGCATCCCACGTGATTTCTACCTTTCCACCATACCAAAGTTTCCCACAAAAGATTTTTTTTTTTTTTTTCATCAATCTCACAAAAGTTTTAATCCACAAATTTTTTTTAAAATAGTTTTGATTGAGCACCCCACGTTCACTTTGCATCCATCCCCAAAAATTTGTTTCCAAGAGATGGGTATGCTAACTTTTCCTATTCTTATGAAATATAGAAAACATTATTTAGTGATATGAAATATAGAAAACATTATTTAGTGACTCTTCGACTGATTAGATAGTTCTTTGTAAAGAGAACATAATTAAGCGAAATGTGTGGTTAAAGATCATGATGCTAAGCTTTAAAAAGAAGATACATCATATCAACCAAATAAGCTTTAACGAACGAAGAAAAACTATTTAAATAGTTTTCTACAATGTATACAACTATAGTTTGATTTGTCTTTTGCAACCAATTTAGATCATAAGAAATTACTTGGACGAACGATTAATCAATCAATCATACATTTTCTGTACTATTTTTACTTATAATAATGCGATTATAATTTATAATAGACATTACAAATATCACATGGAGCCTTTAGAAACTTAATATTTGTAGTTTTTTGTATGCGTAATGTATTATCCTTCAGATGAACGTACCATCATTATAATTATAATATTTTTTATTTTTATTTTTGACAAGAATTATAATTATAATATATAAAATGTTATTGGAAAACAAAAATTCATTTACAATGATAGGGTGATAAAAATAAAATAAAATTCATTTTTAAAATGTGTTAAACTTAATTAAGTTAAAATTTATAATATAACTAAAAGGTATTTTCTTGATAAATAAAAGTTTAGTCGACAACAAAATCTTGGGCAGGAATGATCACACGTCATCTAATCATCTTTTCTCAAACTAACATCGGTTTGTAAATTATATTAGACTTTAATAACAGAAAAATGCAATAATTTTACTATAAAAAAAAATAAAGAATGAACAATTTATAAATGTAACCAATAAAGTCGGTGAGTATGATGCAAAGTATTGTCCTTTTCAATGCCTAAAGTTTATCATACCATGGTCCCATTCCTTTTATTTATATATTGTTTTCCTCGTTATCAAGAATATACGTTTCTCCCATGAAAAAATATACAAATAATATATACATAACCAGGAGAAAATAATCCATAACATGAAAAGAAGTGAAATTATTTATTATTTTTCTTGTATAAAAAGGAAATGGAAAAATTGAAAAGAATTTACAAAGAATCTATAGTATTCACTGCTAAAAACAGAATATGACAATATTCAAAAATGTTGTAAATGATTAATTAGATTAAGTCAAAAGAAGTTTAAAAAAAAATGCCCAAAAGAAAAAAAAAATATACAAATAATATATACATAACCAGGAGAAAATAATCCATAACATGAAAAGAAGTGAAATTATTTATTATTTTTCTTGTATAAAAAGGAAATGGAAAAATTGAAAAGAATTTACAAAGAATCTATAGTATTCACTGCTAAAAACAGAATATGACAATATTCAAAAATGTTGTAAATGATTAATTAGATTAAGTCAAAAGAAGTTTAAAAAAAAATGCCCAAAAGAAAATAAGTTGATGGTGTTTTATAATAAAGCTGATTTGTTCCTTGTTTAACTTTGTATCGAAATACATATTACTTCGGTTGTTTTGTTACAACTAAAAGATCGGACAACTAACTTTTATTTCAGATGGCTAACTAAAAGAATGAGACAACAAAACAAACAAGATTCAGAAATTAAATTCCAATTTTGAATTCATCAGGGCTCACAATCCATACGTAGAAACAAACTGACCATAATTCAATTATTTACACAATAACATTACAAAAACCACACAAGGCACATGATCAAGAACACCCACAGGCCACAACATTCTATGCCTAGTAAAAAACCTACCGACCTTGGACCATCTTGTCCCCGGCCCTCTTCAAAAATTTTAGTAAATTGCATTTTATAAAATAATTACAAAACATAATTAGTGGTGATAAATAAATCTAAGGTACAAAGGGTGAAGGGTTATGTTGTGTCTATATATGTTGGATGATTAGTTTCAGCCATGTGCTATGGAATCAACCTCTTATGCTTTATGTTCTGTTTAGTTCCTACCTTATACTATAACTTTTAATTATTCATCAATAATTCTATTCCTCCTATTCGTCTTTCTTTTTAAATTATATTCTTTCATATAAATACCCCCTCTCCCTTCTCATTCCTCCATAACATATCTCTCTATAACCACATATTCCATAAAATGGGCGAAGAAGTAAAACAAGTAAGACTCAAAGCTCTTCAATATTCTTAGTTTTGCAACAAAAAAAAATTCCATTATCTAATTGATGTTCTTGTTTTCATTATTAGGAGGCAAAGGAGGCAGTCTCTGCTCCAGAGGCTGTCCCGGAGCCAGCCACCGCGGAGGATGAGAAGAAGAAAGATGTGGCGGAGGAGAAGAAAGTAGAAGCTGAGGAAGAGAAACCAGCGGAGGAAGAGGAGGCGCAACCACCACCACCGCCTCCACCATTCATACTCTATGTTGACTTGCATTGTATAGGATGTGCTAAGAAGATTGAAAGATCTATTCTAAAAATTAGAGGTATGTGCAAGACTGTTCTTACATATATAAGATCATAATATTAGATATTATATAAAGATTGTAAGTGAAATAGATATTTAATGAAATTTTAGTTGTAAATATTTTTATGTAGGAGTGGAAGAAGTGGTGATAGATATGAATGAGAACCAAGTGACGATAAAGGGAGTGTTAGATCCACAAGCAGTGTGTAATAAAATCAAAAAGAAGACTAAAAGAATGGCTAAAGTCCTTTCTCCACTCCCGGCGGCTGAGGGAGAGCCTCTGCCACCGATCATAACCTCTCAGGTCTCCGGTGGTATCACCACCGTTGAACTTAACGTCAACATGCACTGCCAAGCTTGTGCTGACCAGCTTAAGGGTGGTATCACCACCGTTGAACTTAACGTCAACATGCACTGCCAAGCTTGTGCTGACCAGCTTAAGAAAAAGATTCTCAAAATGAGAGGTACATATACCATTTTTGGATCTACTCAAAACCAAAAATTCTCCTTTTTAATAATTTTTTTTATAATATCTAGCTTTAAGAAAGTGTTTTTTTAAAAAAATATATTTAAATGAGGTTAACGGTTCATTTTTTAATTTGGGTATATTAGACAACAGTTAGTGTTAGTATTATTGCTAATTAATCAAATTAAAATAATGGTTAGGGGTCCAAACAACTGTAACGGAGCACACCACCGGAAAAGTAATCGTAACCGGAACAATGGACGCCGAGAAGCTAGTAGATTAAAACAACTGTAACGGAGCACACCACCGGAAAAGTAATCGTAACCGGAACAATGGACGCCGAGAAGCTAGTAGATTATGTCTACCGTAGGACCAAAAAGCAAGCCCGAATCGTACCCCAACCAGACCCGGAACCTGAAAATACACCTGCCGAGGAAGAGAAGAAGGAGGAGAACGGTGAAGGCGATGAAAAACAACCAAAAAACACCGAAGAAGATAAGGAAAAAGAGAATAAAGATGTCGAGGGAGAGGCAAAGGAAGAGGAAGGTGACGGAGAAGAAGATATGGAGGAGGATATAAGAGAGGATATGGTGGAAGAAGAAGGAATGAAGAGAATGATGTATTACCCTTATTATTATCAGCCTACATATGTCATTGAAAGAGTTCCTCCGCCGCAGCTTTTTAGCGACGAGAACACATATGTCATTGAAAGAGTTCCTCCGCCGCAGCTTTTTAGCGACGAGAACCCTAATGCTTGTTGCATTTCTTAATTAATTAGCTTCATAATTAGGTAAATATTTTATTATAAATATGTGTGTTGGGTATGTTTATGTTTCGATGGATACGTTATGCTTTAGTATATACGTAACAGCAACTGTAACAACAATTGGAATGCAAACAAAAAAAATTTGTGCTATTTTATGTAATTTTGGAGTTCTTGTGCTATTGAGTGTAATTTTTCTTTTTGTTGTGCTATTAGGTGTAAAAAATTCTACATAAAATATAATGCATTTCACGCATTATAGGCGAGATATATATAAACTATAATATTTGTATGTTGATTAGAGACAAAACAAATCCTTTGAAGATCTGCATTAATTTATAGATACATAAAGTAGTTAGTCTTACACATGGAATCCACACATGATTCATGAAATTAAAACCACGTTTTAATCGCGTTTTGCTTTGGAGAAATGAGAAATATCTTATAATTTGTTTGCCTAACCACGTAAATTAGTAGCCTTATAATTTTTAAGTACTATTTTGTTTTTCTTGTCGGTCATGTTCTTCAACGACCTAGTTCACGTGTTCAAGCTTATCCTTATGTTAGCCCTGTAGAGACGATTTTGAGTTTTACTAACATGGATAAGAACGTTTTCACTTGGATCAAGCAACGTTAAATAATCACCTTACATTCATTCTCCACTGCTTGTCCAAGACTTAAGATATTATGTTTGAGTTCTGGAAAGTAGTAAGTGTCTTTGAAGAGCCTCTCTTCTCCAGCCTTGCTTATGTCCAAAACAATATCCGGTTTTTTGTTCTTGTGATTGTTTTCAGTTTTTGCCACTATGCATAGAGTTGATCTGAATCGCTGAGTTGAACCACCCATTTATGTTTCTCTATTCATTTTTTAAAATTTTTGGATTTTGGTCATATTTAAGGTGATTTTTAAATGAATTTGTAGAAAAAAAAAAAAAACCATTACAAATTCTCCAAAATTGAAAACTCTAGGAACTCTTAACAAATTTGACCAATTTTGTGTCGTAACTATATATAGTGCCTAAAATCAAGACCGTTCCATGGCATAAGATACACACAAGTCGTGCTTACAATTTTTTGGGAATTTTGGGGCCCCGAATTTCGAAAAATCTAAGTATTATATATAATATATAATTAGGTTTTGTAAATATGCTTCTGACTAAAATTCTTAAGTTCGTTTCCCACTAAACGCAGGTCTCAACGAAACTTGGGATCCTATTATACTATGATTCAATAGGTAAAACAAAACAAAATAAAAGACAAATTGGTTCATATAAAACATGACAAGATCATTACAACATCGAATGATCTATCTTATTTGTTACACATATCACATACAATTAAAAAAAAGAAAAAAGAAATACATCTTTAAATTCAGAAACAGATTCTCTAACTTGTGGAAATCGAATGCTCTGAGCTTCCAAATTTGACCTGAATGACAATGAGAAAAAACAAAAAAGGTAACCAATGTAACATGTAAAATAGGTAACACGAACTCATTCTTTTGTTTGCTAAAGAAAAATAGGTACCTGGATCTCGACACAAAGCTGGTAGGGAGCAAAAAAATCTGGTCTCTCCGTAGAGATTCTGCAGGTTAGTTGCTGTTCAAAACATAAAATGTAAGGATTATGATTGTTTAGGATTAAAACAAAACCAAATCGAACCAAATTACATATGTTTTAGATAGAGTTATTTTACGAAACCGAATTTCGTATAAATTTTATACAAAAAATATAAAGGAATAGTTTACCGGATTTTCCTGAATACCGTGAACTTCCCACTCGAATTTGGTGCCAGCTTCAATCTGATGTTGAGAGTTACATTTACCCCAATCACATACGTCGAAAGAATTGAGATAGTGAGTTACAAACGTGTCTGGGTCTGAGCAGATTATGTTATATCTCCTCGCAGTTATAGTTTTGGCTATGTATACATGAAATATATATATTAGGACGAAAAAATATTGGAAACTATATATATAATGAGAAAGATGATAATTAAAAAAATAAAAATTATTACGTACTTGCAATAGCGGTGAAATGTATCCAGAAAAAGAATTCGTCAGTTTCAGGGGAAATTTCGACAGCAGTTACGTTAGCGTAATAATTGTTTCCATTTCCTGCAACATTAATTGTTTTAAGTTGTAATTTTTTCTTTTCTTTTTTGGGCATTGTTGTACATATTGCAAGTGTGTCTAACCCAAAATAGAGAGATATGGACGTCCAAATGTATCCAAATGTATCCGGCCAACCCCCAAGTGACCGTAGAGGTTCTTGAAAAAAAAAACATACAAAAAACATACAAAAATGAATATTTACCTTCGCAGTATTTGAACTCATCGGCCAAAGATCCTAAGAAAAAAAGTGAAGCAAGAAGGAGAAGGACGTGTTGAACTTTGGTCAACCCCATGAATTAATCTTCAAAGCTCCTTGCAAAGTCTTTAGATGGTGATATATGAAGTATGCATCCATGGAAGCCTTAATTTATAGACTACAATTAATGGTGATACATAAAATATAATAAATTTCTCACATTATAGGCGAGTTACATATAAAATATAATATAAGATGCTAATTTGAGAACAAACAAATCTTTGAAGATAATGTTAAGTAATGGATTAATCTATAAATTACATAAAGTAGTGGATCAGCATCATAAGTGATATATTAGTATATATTATGATCCTCCCAATCATATTTGATTCTCGCATGTGATTGAACAGATGAAAACTAATATTATACGTTCGTTGACAAAAACAAAGACAGGCTTTAGTTCATATAAAACAAGGCAAAATCATTACAACAGCTAATAATCTTATTTTATTTGTTACACATCACATTCAAAGAAATATAAAAATACAACTTGACCTAGGAAAAACCAATGAAAAAGGTAAAAATTAGGTAACACGAAAGAACTTATTCTTGATCGAATAAATCAGGTATTGCGAACTCGATACAAAGCTGCATGACAGGACCCGATTGCTTTGTAATGACTTTGCATTTTCCGTACTTCATCGTTACATGTTCAAGACATACATGAAAATGTGAGGATTATAAACTTTTTTTTTAGGGTTTTACAGATAAAAACTGATATATATGTAGGAATACTTTACCAATAGACCATAAGGAATCTGGTGAAAACTCCACACGAATTTGGTGCCAGGTTCAATCTCTTTTTTAGGGTTACATTTACTCAATTCACATAGGTTATGATACCGGGTAAAGAAAGTTATACCCAAGCTTGAACAGATTATGCCAACATTCGTCGCATTTATATTTTTGGCTACATATGTATACATGAAATATATTAATAAGAAAAATATATAACGAGAAGAGTCGAATTTTGTATTTTCACCTATACTACCAACCGGTTCCCCCAAATTTTAGACCTCTTCAATTTACTATCCAAACAAAGTTCTTACACATTTTAATATTTAAACTTATTTAAACACTTAAATCAAAAAGTGATTTTTTCTTAAATGGCTAATCGGATTTTAGTGTTTATAATTTATGTTTATAAAACTATAAATGCGTATTAATAAGACGAAATCGGATTCATAGGTTATTAGGGGGGAAATCGAAGTGTAAAGAAGTTTGAGTAATAAAATGTGTAGAAACTTTGTTTGGGTAGTAAATTGAAGATGTAGTTTGGAGGAACCAATTGTTAGACGTATAGTACGGAAGAAAATACAAAATCGACTTTCATGACAAAGATAAGAGTTCAAATTTGGTCGGGGATATAATAATTAAAATCATTACTTACTTGCAGTAGCATTGAGATTTAAAGAGAAGACAGGGAGGCCATTTTTAAACCCGCCATAAAAAGTTTCGAGAGCAGTAATGTTAGCGTAATAATCGTCTCTATTTCCTGCAACATTTAATTAACTTATGAGTCTATATATTACTGTTGTTGTAATTCCACATATAAAATTGTTCTTCCAAACATATATACAAACACAATAAACAACTGATCTACCAATTTTACTATCTAAACTTGTTTAAACCATTAACAATTTCTTCATACGTAATTATTTAACTAGTTTGCACAATTACCTGATAGATAGATTGTTAACGGTTAATCAATTTCATATAGTAAAATAGGTAGATTAGTTGTCTATGACGAAATTAAAATAATCTGAAGTATACAAAAATGTTTTTGTTTTCAAAAACATAAAACAAAAACATAAAAAAA
The DNA here is from genome assembly GCA_036630335.1 of Physaria fendleri. Lineage (NCBI taxonomy): Eukaryota > Viridiplantae > Streptophyta > Magnoliopsida > Brassicales > Brassicaceae > Physaria > Physaria fendleri. The sequence continues at coordinate 28,773,431 of CM071716.1, read as the reverse complement.
TGAAAACTTACTTTTGCAGTATTTGAACTCATCGGCCAAAGCCCGTAAGAAGAAAAGTGTTACGAGAAGGAGAAGAACAGTTTGAACGTGGGACAAGGCCATGAATCTTCGAAGCTCCTTAAAATTATATTTTTTTAAAAAAAGTTTATTCAGATGATATATGAAATATGGATCCAGATTTGCGGTTAGGCGATTTGCGATTCTGATTTTCTTCGGCCTCTTTGCGATGAGCCGGCCGGTCTCACCGGCGCGTTCCCAGGCTTCTGGTGATCTCTTCCGGTGACTCCATCTCTTTCTTCTGCAAAGGATTTTCCAATTTTGGACGGATCTCTCAAGCTTAAGCGGGGTCGCGTGATTCCTCTCTCTGTCTCTGAGGAGCTGCGATCCAAGCCTCTTTCGGTTTCTGAGGAGATAAGATCTAAGTTTCTCGTTCCTGATTCTAGTTCCTCTCGAAATTCCCCAAGGATCCAGACTCAAGGCGATTCTGAACCAGCAGCTGTTGTTCTTCCTGATTCTCAAGCTATGGAGACTCGTGATTCGACAAATCTGCTTTCAAACCGTATTCAGTCTCTTGAGAATCAGAATCCTTCTCTGAATTCTCAAGAGCAGAAAGCTAAGACTTCATACTCTGCTATTGTTAACAATTTCTCTAGTTTGCCTAGTTTGGCAATTGATTCCGCTAAGATTGCAGGTGGAACTGTGTTTGATTTACCTGCTGATGTTGTTAAGGACGATAAACCCTTATGGACAGAGTGGCTCATTGGTAGTTTCCCGGATAAAGCGCCTCATCCAGGAGTTATCCACATGATCATCAAGAAGATTTGGAAGTTTGGGTTTAAGGAAGCTAAATTTGAGGTTTATTATATGACCAAGGGAACGGTGAAAATCAAGGTTAACATTCAGAAAATTCGGGATAAGGTGTTAAGTAGAGGAATGTGGATTGCGGATTTGCCAATGGTTCTCTCGAATTGGTCACCTGATATAGAGGAGGTCCAACCAGTCTTAACTCATATGCCTCTCTGGGTTGTTGTGAAGAATATTCCACGGAAACTGTTTACAGTTAATGGTATCAGTTTTCTTGCTAGTGCTGCAGGGAAACCTCAGAAATTTCATCAGGACACGATTTTATGCAACAAATTTGATGAAGAAAAAGTTCAAGTGCTAGTGGACTTGAATATTGAACTTCCTAAAGAGATGCTGGTTAGACATTCTGAGATAGGATTGACTTATGCTATTCAATATGCTTACCCTTGGCTCCCTCCCAAATGTAGTAGCTGCACTAAATGGGGACATCTAAAGGAAAATTGTGTTAAGGAAATCATTGAGACGGGGAAGAACCAGGATCTTTCAATTAAACCTCCTCAAGGAAACTTGGAGATTGAAGAAAGAGAATATCTTTCTGAGCAGGATACTGTTCAACGGACTGATATTGGAGTTTCTTCTGAACAGAAGCCAAGCAACACTGGATCAGGTTCAAAGGTTCAAATATCAGGTGAACAGGATAAGAGTGGGGAAGGAAATCAGATTTCTCAAACCCCTTCTCGCAGATCTCATAGCCCATCTATAGACAGGATTTCTATCAATAAGTTGCCCTCTAGTCCTGTTCAAAAGGAAAGAGTGGTAACTCAAATCTTGCAAAGAAATAGTCCTCAAACAAAGCCAGATGATTGGAGCTTACCGGTTATTCCAATGAGCAAAAAAAAATTGGTTTCTGAAGAGACTACCATTAGAACGGAATCTAGATATGATGTTCTCAAGGAAATGGAATTCACAGATGGAGAATTAAACTTGTCTGAAACTGATCTGGAAGATCATGGGGATAAGGAGATTTCAGATAGTGGATTTGAAGCTAGATGGAACCTGCGGTCTCGTAAAGGGAGAGCTGCAGAAAACAAAGCAAAACTTAAGTCAGATCAGAAAGATATTGGTGAACATGAAGAGAAGGGGCGAAAGCACCGTAAATGACAGGTTTCTTTTGGAACATAAGGGGCCTTAACCAAGCTCCGAAACAACTGGTTATTCAGGATTGGTTAAAGGGGAAAAGTCTAAAGTTTTGTTGTATTATAGAGACAAGGGTCAAAGAGAGCAAGGTAAGGGCTATAGCTGACAATATAAATTCAGTCTGGTCATATATGTTTAACTATTCTGAACATCGATTGGGGAAAATCTGGGTCCTCTGGAGTAGTGAAGTGAGATTAACCCCAGTTTATCAAAGCTGCCAGCTGGTTACTGTTTCAATTCTCCTTCCAGGTCAGGAAAATGAATTCTTCTGCTCGTTTGTGTATGGCTCAAATTTCGGTGATGATAGAAAAGAACTTTGGGCTGATCTGAATCTGCATAATTCTTCTCCTATTTTTAAGAACAAGGCATGGGTTATCATGGGAGATTTTAATGATACTCTTTTTCTTGATGAACATGAGGGCGATAATGAAGTTGGTCTCACCTCTGGAATGCAAGATTTCAGGAATATGGTCAACTGTTGTTCTCTGGTGGATTTAGAAGGCCATGGACCAAAGCTCACATGGTGTAATAAGAGAAGAGAAGGCTTAGCTGGTGGATTTAGAAGGCCATGGACCAAAGCTCACATGGTGTAATAAGAGAAGAGAAGGCTTAGTGAGTAAGAAGCTGGATCGTATTCTTGTCAATGAAAGCTGGTTTGATTATTTTCCAGAATCTTTTAGTATCTTTGAAGCTGGTTGGTGTTCTGATCATCTTCGTGGAAGACTGGATTTTGGTTGTTCTGTAGAAAAGAAGAAATATCCTTTTAAATTTGTGAACTACCTAACAAATTCTCCAAGATTTAAGGAGGTTGTCTCTGATTTTTGGACGGATACTAATCCGCTTTTCATATCTTCTTCTAGTCTCCATCGTTTCTCTAAGAAGTTGAAAGCCCTTAAACCTACTTTGAGAAAGCTTGCAAAAGAAAATGTTAGGCAGATTACAAAGAGAGTCAAGGAAGCGTATGAGACTCTATGTAGAAAGCAATATGAAAACCTGTCTAATCCAAGTATTCAAGCTCTTGAGGAGGAGCAATCCGCCTTCTCCCGTTGGCAGAAACTTTACTATATAGAGGAGCGTTTTCTCAAGCAGAAATCCAAAGTTCACTGGCTGAAAGAAAGAGATGGTAACAATAGGTATTTCCATAGATCGGTGGATCAGAGAAAGAGGAGGAATTCAATTCATGAGCTGCATAAAAATGGCACTGTCCTAACCCAACAGAAAGATATTCAAGAAGAGGCTGTTAGGTTCTATCATCAGTTTCTTAATATCCAGGATAATCAAACAGTCATGGATCAGAATCAGTTGGCTCAATTTGTTCATTACAGATGTTCCCCTTCTGTCCAAACTCAGCTTATTAAAGAGGTCACTGCCGAGGAAATTAAAAAGGTGGTCTTTGGTATGGCAAAAAATAAAAGCCCAGGACCTGATGGGGTCACTGCCGAGGAAATTAAAAAGGTGGTCTTTGGTATGGCAAAAAATAAAAGCCCAGGACCTGATGGCTATACTGTGGAGTTTTTCCAGAGCTCTTGGGACATCACAGGTTCGGATTTTGTCAAAGCTGTGCAATCCTTCTTTGATAAGGGTTTTTTACCGAAAGGCATAAATTCTACAATATTAGTTCTTGTTCCTAAAAAAGACAGAGTTGTGGAGATGAAAGATTGCCGGCCCATAGCTTGTTGTAATGTTGTCTACAAAGTGATCTCCAAGTTGCTAGCTCATAGCTTGTTGTAATGTTGTCTACAAAGTGATCTCCAAGTTGCTAGCTAACAGGTTAAAATCCTTCCTCCCTGATATGATATTATCTAACCAGTCGGCATTTATTAAGGATAGATTGCTAATGGAAAATGTTCTTATGCGACTGGAATTGTAAGAGATTATAATGCTCCAAATCAGAGTCCTGGATGTGCTATGAAGGTAGATATCACTAAGGCTTTTGATTCTTTGAGCTGGGATTTCTTGTTTAATATGTTGCAATGTATGGAATAATATGTTGCAATGTATGGAATTCCCTCCAGCCTTTATTCATTGGATCAAGTTATGTGTTTCTACTGCCTCCTTCTCTGTTCAGATTAATGGGGAACTTGCAGGCTATTTTGGGAGCAAAAGAGGTCTAAGACAAGGATGCTCTCTATCGCCATATCTATTTGTCCTTAGCATGAATGTGCTTTCGGGAATGTTGAATAAAGCTGCCAGGGAGAACTTATTTGGCTATCATCCCCGATGTGAAAAGATGGGCATATTTATCCTTTGCAGATGATCTCCTGGTTTTCTCTGAAGGAGGTTTTAAGGCCATTGAGAATATTGTTCATGTCTTCAACGAGTTTTCTAAGATTTCTGGACTTAACATATCCATGGAGAAGACAACAATTTTCATGTCTAATATTGAAGACACGGAGAAAGAGAGAACCCACCAGACTATTGGGTTTACTATGAGAAATCTTCCAGTAAGGTACTTGGGTCTCCCTCTATTAAGTAGACGTATGACTCATGCTGATATTCAACCTCTGCTTGATAAGATTACGAACAGAATAAACAGTTGGAAGAATAGATCTCTTTCTTTGCTGGAAGAAGGCAGCTTATATTGCCGGGGATATCGGGTTTAACTAATTTCTGGCTTAGTACATTCAGGATTCCTAAAGGTTATTTGAAAGAAATAGAAAGTATATGTGGAGTTTTTTTATGGTCAGGGCCAGAGCTTAATACACACAAGGCAAAAGTAGCTTGGAGAGAAGTTGTAAAACCAAAAGAAGAAGAAAGTTTAGGGATAAGAAGCTTAATTGAGATAAACAAGGTTTGTGCTCTTAAGCTAATTTGGAGAATTATTTCTAGGAAAAAGTTCCTATGGGTTCAATGGGTTTGGGATCATATTATTAAAGACAAATCCTTTTCGTCTGTATCAAAATCCTCAATTGTTGGATCTTGGATGTGGAGGAAAATCCTTAAATACAGATCTATGGCTAGACGATTCCATAAAGCAGAAATTGGTAATGGGGGTTTTGTTTCTTTTTGGTTTGACATCTGGTCTCCTCTTGGGGTTATACACGAAATCACAGGGGACAGAGGCTTCACGGACTTAGTTTTAAATTAATGGGCAACAGTCTATGATGCCATTCATTCTAAACGCAAAAGGAGACACAGAACTGATATTCTTATGAGAATTGAAGAGGTTATTCATCTAGTGCGGGATCAGGCCGATAATCAGATAGAAGATCTTCATGTCTGGAGGTTTAAAGAAAGTTATAAATCTTCTTTCTCTTCCAAGGATACATGGATGCAAATAAGAGAGGAAGGAGAAGGGCAGAAAGTTGATTGGTATAATGTGATATGGTATAAGAGGCATACTCCAAGATTCAGTTTTATTTCCTGGCATACTCCAAGACTTGCAGTGGGTAACAGAATCAAGAAGTGGAATAGGAATTATGACTCCAATTGTTATCTGTGCAACAGTGAGGAAGAATCAAGGGATAATCTCTTTTTCTCCTATTCTTACTCAAGCCAAATCTGGTTTCAGATTGCAAGGAAGTTAATGGGAGAGAGATATTCTACTACTTGGAATGTTATTATCCTGAATTTGAAGCAGAACAATACTCTGGAGACTTTTCCTCTCTGCTATGCATTTCAAACAACAATTTACCATTTATGGAGGGAAAGGAACGAGCGGAAACACAACAACCTTTGTCATTCCACTAATAGTCTTATCACTTGGATAGATAGGGTCACAAGGAATAATTCCTTGCCCTTATAGCAGAAGGGGACTGTAACACCCCCAATCTGGGTCCTCGACCGGATGGGTCAAGAATGACTGAGAATCCAAGGGTGAAAGGAGTGAATCCCAAACAA
>CM071716.1:28716444-28728652 GCA_036630335.1 Physaria fendleri | reverse complement strand
TTAGTCTGAAACTGGTGTTACCTACACTTTCTTCATACATAAACATGTCCACACAAGATTAGTTTTGGTAGATTCCTACAGTTTGGAGACTGTATCAGGCGACCTTAAAATTCCTCGAGGAGTTTCAGCAGCAGGCGCAAAACAACCTGCAACATCCAAACCCAGAGTTATCAAAAGATTAAAAAAACGGATCGTATTAACGAAACCGTAGAAATTAGGGTTCTACAAAAACAAAGAGTCTTTGCTTTTTTTTTTACGCAGTTTTGCATCCAGAAGTTCGATTCTGATTTAGGGAAACAAAATCAGAAACGAATCGGATCATAAGAAAACAGAGAATCGATCTGGAAAAATTTGAAAAAAAAAAAAAAATTTGGACCATTTCTCGATTTGTATCAGTGGAGTCCCAATACTGTATCAGTGGAGGATTTTGCCCTGATTGTACAAGAACACGCTGCAAAACTATAAAATGCTATGTTGTAGTTTCAAGCTAGTGTTACCTACATTTCTTAATACATAAACAGGTTCACACAAGATTATTTTAACTAGGATTTTGAATAGATACCTAGAATTTAGAGACTGTATAAGGTGACCTTAAAATTCCTGGAGGAGTTTCAGCAGCAAGCGCAAGACAACCTGCAACATCCAAACCCAGAGTTATCAAAAGATTAAAAAAACGGCTGCAACATCCAAACCCAGAGTTATCAAAAGATTAAAAAAACGGATCGTTTTAACGAAACCGTAGAAATTAGGGTTCTACAAAAACAAGGAGTCTTTACTTTTGTACGCAGTTCTGAATCCAGAAGTTTCGATTCTGATTTAGGGAAAGAAATCACAAACGAATCGGAACATAGGAGAACAGAGAATCGATGTGGAAAATTTTCAAAAAAAAAAAAAATTTGGACCATTTCTCGATTTGTGCGTGTCATCCTTGCGCAGGGGCCATGCTAATCTTCTCTGTATCGTTCCAATTTTATCGGATGTCCCCGAAGGGACAATCTCCTTCTTCCTCCAAACGCCATATAAAATCTGCTTCTTCCTGTTGCGTAACCGGTGTGGGACTAATCCTATTGTTTCACTTATACATGGGCCTTCCTCTTTATTTCGAATGGGCTTTTTAAAGTGCCGAGGCCCATTAGTTTGCAACTTGTCACATACGTCAAAATAGCCAGTTAAAGTCATCGGTCTAAGCTGCCACATCATCACCTAGTTACCTTTTTGTCATACCGTGTGTACTTCTACTAACCAAAACTTTTAGCAGAAGAAAAAACCAAGAGATAGGTAATGATAATTTTTATTTATGTTTCAAAACGAGAATACTGACCGTTTTTAACCAAAACTGTTTCTATGTAACAATAGATTCTATTAGAGTTCAAAGACACAAAACCCAATCATAAGCCAAACATGTTTAGGGTTTTCATCATGATAAATTCATATATATGTTTTGTGTAGTTGAACATGAAGATTTTATATCGGAGTTGTCGTATGTGGGGATTTCATTTTTGTATTTTTATGATTATTCTAAATTCGTGTTTTTGTTTGGTGACTACGTTAAAAGGTTTTCCTATTTCTATATTTTATCATAGCTCTAAATGAGCTATTTCTATTTCAATTTTTCTATTTCTCTAAAACTAAATAACGTTGGATCTATCATTGATTTTGAGATTTCTCACATGGTATCAAAGCTTAGGTGATTGATTTGCGTTTTATTTTACAAACTTCTAGATTCCGCTAAGCTCTTTAGATGATAATGCAAACCACTTTGTCAATGAACAGAAGTTGATGCTAAAGGAGATCAAATATATAGAAGAGAGTGAGAAAAAATGAAAGCTTTGATCCTAATATTGATGAAGAGGAGCAAGAGAAAAACATGATGATCTTCACAGTGATGGAATATGTGATTAGAAGAACTTCTTAGAGAATATTGTGGAAAAGTTCAAAGAGAGTAATAAAATAGTGTATTTTCACACATTCCAATTAAAAGAAAGGTCTTTTGCAATAGTGTATTTTCACACATTCCAATTAAAAGAAAGGTCTTTTGCAACACATATTTTTTTGAAAATGCGTTTTCGTACTCAATGTTTTATACCGTGCGAATTCCAACCTAAATCTTCAAAAATTTTACGTGATCTAATAGAATCGTGCAATTTATACATTTCAATTAATACCATTAAATCACTGTAAAATTATCATTAATCATCTTAATATGTTTAACATTTTTTAAAAATATTACAAGTTTCCAAAATGTTAACTTTCCAATTTATAAAATCAAAGGTAAACAATAAAATGTTAAAACACTAAGGTAAACAATTTAAGGTAAATATTTCTTGTCTTGGACCGTGGCTGCTTCTGAGAACAGTGACTGTCCCAAGTTTTATCTGATATTGCTTGTGGTGAAGGAAGATTGGGTCATGTTCCTAACTGTTTCTCTCTGTCCCTAAGACTAATAATATAGTACTCCCTTGGTTTCAATTTATAGAGGGTTTTTTAAAAACTGATGGTTTTTAAGAAAATGTATTAATTATATGTTTTAAGTAGTTCCTATCTAATTATAAAGTAGTATTTGAAGATAATTAATGAAAATGTTACTTTGAAAGTTTAAAACCTCTTATATTTTGAAACAAATTTAAAAGCCTAGAACATATAATATTATGGGTTCTCGGTCCAAAATAGAGATCTAATAATCAGGGTAAGTCCGACCAATCCAATCTAAAGCATTTTTAAAATACGTAACCCTTAATACTCAAAATAGAGATCTAATAATCAGGGTAAGTCCGACCAATCCAATCTAAAGCATTTTTAAAATACGTAACCCTTAATACTGTTTCAAACAATAATTTTATTTTATCATGTACACTTTTATTATTTACCATTTTATACATATATATATTTTTTTCTTTCGGTGACAAATGTGAGTCTTTGCAATCCATCCAATTTTTTTCCTTTGTTTTCCTCGATCAGAAAAGTCATTTTATATTGTTTGAACAACAAATGTTAAATTTTAAATAATTTTTTGTAATCCATGATTTTTCTTATAAGACTGATAGTATCGATTCTGTATACTATGAATGTGAATGGTTGGTCAGTCCGCTGCGGATCGGACTGATTTTTATCCGAACTCATGCGGACTAGTATGGAGCATAAAATTGTCCGGAATTGTGCGCACAAGAGTGTGTGAGGAATAAAGAAAACAAATTTGGTCCGATGTGTATGGAGCAAAATTGTTACGGACGGAAATAAATGCGTACCATTAAATAATTTGATGGTATGGAGAATTTTTTTTTTTTTTTTTTTTTTTTTTTTTTGTAAATAACAACTTTGAAAATTGGATAATGTAACTCCGTGACAAAAATGAAAAAAAAGGACAAAACACAATGTAATTAAAGTGGCAAAAAATTCTCACAAACTTGATTACAAACAATATAATTAATAAAATTATTGTTGGCTCATTTAAATATTAAACTTTTTTAGATCAGAATACTTACAAAACATGATCCAATGTTTTTCAAAAATCAAATTATTATGAAAATATGGTCCCAAAAATGTGAGGCCTAAATCAATGGCTCCATTGGCGGCCATGCTAATAATGTCACTGACATCTCCGTTTGGAATCAGCACACATTATTTCAACAACTCAAAAAAAGAAAAGAAAAAAAAATGGAAGAAGAACTTCCGGCACACTTGAGAGAAGACAACTTAAACGAAGAGACCAAGACTTTAATCTCTTCACTTCCTTCGGACAATCATCCTGTGGGGAAGTTGTACAAATACCAAGGATGTTGGTACTTCCCCAATACTCTTCAAGGAGTTCTTAATTTCCAAAAAGGTTTTAAGCCTCAAGACACTGACATAATCCTCGCTTCTTTACCTAAGTCTGGCACCACTTGGCTCAAAGCTCTCACATTTGCCCTCCTTGAAAGATCCAAGGACCGTGATTCTCATCCATTGCTCTCCAACAATCCACATGGCTTAGTACCATTCTTGGAAAGTGTTCTGTATCTTAAAAGCTCAGAACCGGACTTAACCAATCTCTCATCATCTCCAAGATTGCTGGCGACTCACATGCCTTTGGATACACTTCAAGTGCCTTTAAAGAGCTCTACTTGCAAGATCTTGCAAGATCGTGTACGTGTACAGAAACGTCAAAGACGTGGTGGTATCACTGTGGCATTTCAGGTGTGCTTATCTTAATAAAGAAGTAGACAAAAGCATTCTCGAGTCTGTGGTCGAGTTGTTTTGCAAGGGAGGTGGCTTCTTTGGACCCTTTTGGGAACATGTATTGAGCTATTGGAGAGGTAGTGTGGAAGACCCCAAACATGTTCTTTTTATGAGATACGAGGACATGAAAGCAGAACCCATAGATCAGATTAAGAGACTTGCAGAGTTCTTGGATTGTCCTTTCACTGAGGAAGAAGAACATGGGGGAACTATAGACAGGATTTTGGAACTTTGTTCTCTGCGTAAGTTGAGTGGTTTGGAGATCAACAAGACAGGTAAGACTTCTAACAATATGCATCATTCCAACTATTTCCGCAAAGGAGAGGTTGGTGACTCCAAGAATCATCTAACTCCTGAGATGGAAAACAAAATCGATATGATCACTGAGGAGAAATATAAAGGTCAAGAATCATCTAACTCCTGAGATGGAAAACAAAATCGATATGATCACTGAGGAGAAATATAAAGGTTCCGGATTTAAATTCTGAGTGATTTGCTTTGTGCCTTATCTTCAAATGGATTTGTAATAATAAATGGCTTTGTGCTTTATGTAATAATAATTGGCTTTGTGTGTTATCTTTAACAATCATAAAGTGTTGAGCAACGTTGAGATTTCTATTGGTAAGTTGTATATGATGATGGATTTATCAGTGATGATGGATTTATCAGTGATGAGGATGTCATAGGTTTTTCCTTGGAACGAGCATGCTCTTGCAAGAACACCAGTGAGTTATTTTAAATTGCTCTGGAAAGACTCATGATAATTAATGCGTCTTTATACCCTCTCTTAAACTGTACCAGTGAGTTATTTTAAATTGCTCTGGAAAGACTCATGATAATTAATGCGTCTTTATACCCTCTCTTAAACTGTACATGGAGGAATGATTAGATTTAGGCTTACAGGTTTGGAATCAAGAAGTTTTGAATGAAATAGGTTAGTATGGTGTTTTCGACAGAATTCTTGAAGGTGAAAAGAAGAGAAGAGACATTATCGTTGATTCAAAGTCGCATTCAAAACAGTTAAAAAACGAGTCATTGTTTCACAAATAGTATGGGAACACTTTTATGAGAAAATATTGTAACATTAGAAACTGATTTTATTTTTATGTCAAATAGAGCAAGAGAGACAAATAAAGAATGACACATGCTCACAAATGTTACTTTTATGAGAAAAAATATATTCAAGAAAAAATTACAACTAATAGCGCAAAAGACAAGAAAATTACACTCAATAGCACAAGAACTCCAAAATTACACTTAATAGCATAAATTTTTTTTGTTTACTCATGCTTTTTTTTTTTGTTTGCAAAGGAAAAAATCCTTGTGCTACTTTTGTAATATTATAGGGTGATTGTGCTATAGGGTGTAAATGTCTCTATATTCAAACACTAGAAACTGATTTTTTGAGTGATAAATGCAACCACTAAATTCACAACTTGAAACGACAGAAGATTTAACGGACTGCATACAAGAAACACATAATTCATTTATATATAGTTTCTGTGAAGTCAATTATATTTTGGTTCTTCTTTTATAATTTTCTTTTGTTTTGTACTGTGGCTGCTTTGAGAAAAAGTCAATTATATTTTGGTTCTTCTTTTATAATTTTCTTTTGTTTTGTACTGTGGCTGCTTTGAGAAAGTGACTTGAATTCTGATCTTGATTGGGTCATGTTCCTAACTTCTTCTCTGTCCCTTAACTATAATATGTTGGCTGTTTGGCCCAAGAACATATATTTAAATAATGCCACTGGCGATCTTGCAATCACATATATTCACTTAGCGTTGACCACATTTTTTCAACAACTCCCACCAAAATGGATCAAGAACTTCCAGCACACTTGAGAGAAGACAACCTAAGCGAAGAGACCAACACTTTAATCTCTTCACTTCCTTCTGACAAAGATTCCACAGGGAAGCTATACAAATACCAAGGATGTTGGTATTACCCCAATACTCTCCAAGGAGTTCTTAACTTCCAAAAAGGCTTTAAGCTATACAAATACCAAGGATGTTGGTATTACCCCAATACTCTCCAAGGAGTTCTTAACTTCCAAAAAGGCTTTAACCCTCAAGACACCGACATAATCCTCGCTTCTTTACCTAAGTCAGGTACCACTTGGCTCAAGGCTCTTGCTTTTGCCCTCTTTGAAAGATCTAAGAACCGTCCTCATCCTTTGCTCTCCAACAATCCTCATGCTTTAGTACCGTTCTTAGAAACTGGTCTGTACCTTAAAAGCTCAGAACCGGACTTGACCAATCTCTCATTATCATCTCCAAGACTGATGGGGACTCACATGCCCTTGCATACACTTCAAGTTCCCTTAAAGGGCTCTAATTGCAAGATCGTGTACGTGTGTAGGAACATAAAAGACGTGTTGATATCTCAAGTGGCATTTCATGTGCGCTTATCTTAATAAAGAAGTAGACAAAAGCATTCTCGAGTCTGTGGTCGAGTTGTTTTGCAGGGGAGGTGGCTTCTATGGACCTTTTTGGGAACAAGTATTGAGCTATTGGAGAGGTAGCGTGGAAGATTCCAAACATGTTCTTTTCATGAGATACGAGGAGATGAAAGCAGAACCTGTGATCAGATTAAGAGACTTGCAGAGTTCTTGGATTGTCCTTTCACTGAGGAAGAAGAACGTAGCGGATCTATAGACAGGATTTTGGAACTTTGTTCTCTGGGTAAGCTGAGTGGTTTGGAGATCAACAAGACAGGCAAGAATATGAACAATGTGCATTACTCCAACTTTTTCCGCAAAGGAGAGGTTGGCGACTCCAAGAATCCTCAATGTCTGTAACTCCATTTTTTTCCGCAAAGGAGAGGTCGGTGACTTTAAGAATCATCTGACTCCTGAGATGGAAAATAAAATCGATATGATCAATGAGGAGAAATTTAAAGATTCCGGTTTTAAATTCTGAATTATTTGTTTTTGTGTTTTATCTCTAAATGGAACTGTAATAATAATTTGCTTTGTGGTTTATGTAATAATAATTGGATATGTGGTTTATCTTTAAATGGATTTGTAATAATAACTGAAGAATTTGAATCATTGTCTGTAAAACTAAAAAGGAATAAAGAAGAACTGTGATAGCATTGAGGATTCTTAACCGGATACCTTTTTCTATATTCAAAAGAACCGAAATCTGAATTACCTAAACTAAACCGATTCGAATATCCAGAGCTAATGAAACTTACCTATTATGTCTCACAGACTCACACTTTGGCCATTTGGTCATTTGCATGTCAAATAGAGAAAGAGAGACAAATAAGGATGACACATGCTGACATACGTTACTTTTACTTTTATGAAAAAACATATTCTAACACTAGAAACTGCATTTTTGAGTGATAAATTCACAACTTGAAACGACACAAAACACTAGAAACTGCATTTTTGAGTGATAAATTCACAACTTGAAACGACACAAGATTTCACGGACTACAGACAAGAAACACATAATTCAATAATATATAGTTTCTATGAAGTCAGGTTTATGTTTTTGATTTCGTTCGTTTATATTTTTCTTTTGTCCTGTGGCTGCTTCCGAGAACATTGACTGTCCCAAGTTTGATCTGATCATGTTCCTAACTGATTCTCTCTGTCCATAGACTATAACATATTGGCGGTTTGGCCCAAGAACATATATTATTATGGGTTCTCAGCCAAAATAGAGACTTAAATAATGTCACTGACATCTTCGTTGGCAATCACACAGATTCATTTGGCGTTGACCACATTATCTCATCAACACCCAAAAAGATGGATCAAGAACTTCCGGCACACTTGAGAGAAGACAACTTAAGCGAAGAGATCAAGACTTTAATCTCTTCACTTCCTTCCGACAAAGATTTTGTGGGGAACTTGTACAAATACCAAGGATGTTGGTACTATCCTAATACTCTCCAAGGAGTTCTCAATTTCCAAAATGGCTTCAACCCTCAAGACAATGATATAATCCTCGCTTCTTTCCCTAAGTCAGGCACCACTTGGCTCAAGGCTCTCACTTTTGCTCTCCTTGAAAGATCCAAGAACCGTCCTCATCCTCTGCTCTCCAACAATCCTCATGCCTTAGTACTCCTTGAAAGATCCAAGAACCGTCCTCATCCTCTGCTCTCCAACAATCCTCATGCCTTAGTACCGTTTTGATCAGATTAAGAGACTTGCAGAGTTCTTGGATTGTCCTTTCACTGAGGAAGAAGAACATGGGGGATCTATAGACACAATTCTGGAACTTTGTTCTCTGCGTAAGCTGAGTGGTTTGGAGATTAACAAGACAGGTAAGGCGGCTGTGGACAGTGTGCATAACTCCAGTTTTTTCCGCAAAGGAGAGGTTGGTGACTTCAAGAATCATCTCACTCCTGAGATGGAAAACAAAATAGATATGATCACTGAGGAGAAATATAAAGGTTCGGGCTTTAAATTCTGAGTGATTTGCTTTCTGCTTTATCTTCAAATGGATCTGTAATAAGAATTGACTTTGTGCTTTATGTAATAATAATTGGCTTTGTATGTTATCTTTAAGTAATTAGTAAGTAGGAGGTTAATGTCTTCAAGGATATAGTGTCGATGATGTTTCTGTCAAAGCAAATTCGAATCCTCTCGAATCAAAGGAGACATCACATACTAAGCAAATTTTATCAGCACAATATCTAAAGGAGACATCACATATTTTAAGTAAAAGATGCCCATTTTGACAAGGTCTCCAAGCTCTTTGCATTCTAACATGTCCTCTCTTAAACATGTTTTCCAGGAGGTTCTTTTTGTTTTGATTCATAACAAGTAAGAGATAGTTCCACTGACTTGTATGATTTCAGCTCCCCTCTAGACAAAAGAGTCCCAATATTGTATCAATGGAGGAGTTTACCAAACTTGTATAAGAACACACTGCAAAATAATATAATGCTATGTTGCAGTTTCAAACGAGAGTTACCTACATTTCTTAATACATCAACATGTTCACATAAGATTAGTTCTGCTTAGAATATTGAATAGATACCTAGAATTTGCACACTCTATCAGGTTTCCTTCAGGAGTTTCAGCAGCCTCTTTGTACTTTGTTTGAGCAAACAAATGTTGAAACCACTTAACAACCTGCAACATCCAAAGTCCAGAGGACTAAAAGACTGAATGGGGAAATAAAATTACTGGCCATGAAAAAATATATATATATCAGTTAATACGGATTATACGGAAACTCTTTACTATAGAGCTGTATGAAGTGGAAAATGACGCTTGCTATTATCAACATCACACGTGTCTACAACATTTTCTTTTTATATAAGCGTTACCATCAACACACCATGACAATAACCTTATTGTGAGATCTGCGTTTGCTATCACACACTCTCAAAAAGAAAAATGGAGCAGGAGCTTCCGGCTAACTTGAGAGACGACAACTTAAGTGAAGAGATTAAGACTTTAATCTCTTCACTTCCTTCGGACAAAGCTTTTGTGGGGAAGATATACAAATACCAAGGTTGTTGGTACTTCCCCAATACTCTCCAAGGTGTACTTCCCCAATACTCTCCAAGGTGTTCTTAATTTCCAAAAAGGTTTTAAACCTCAAGACACCGATATAATCCTCGCTTCTTTCCCTAAGTCGGGCACAACTTGGCTCAAGGCTCTCACATTTGCCCTCTTTGAAAGATCCAAGAACCGTCCTCATCCTCTGCTCTCAAACAATCCTCATGGCTTAGTACCGTTCTTGGAAACCGATCTGTATCTCAAAAGCTCAGAACCGGACTTAACCAATCTCTCTTCGACATCTCCAAGATTGTTGTCGACTCATATGCCCTTGCATGCACACCATGTATTGAGCTATTGGAGAGGTAGTGTGGAAGATTCCAAACATGTTCTTTTCATGAGATACGAAGAGATGAAAGCAGAACCTGTTGATCAGATTAAGAGAATCGCAGAGTTCTTGGATTGTCCCTTCACAGCTATTGGAGAGGTAGTGTGGAAGATTCCAAACATGTTCTTTTCATGAGATACGAAGAGATGAAAGCAGAACCTGTTGATCAGATTAAGAGAATCGCAGAGTTCTTGGATTGTCCCTTCACCGAAGCGCAAGACAACCTGCAACATCCAAACCCAGAGTTAACCGTAGAATTTAGGGTTCAACAAAAACAAGGAGTCTTTGCTTTTTTTACGCAGTTCTGCATCTAGAAGTTCGATTCTGATTTAGGGAAAGAAATCAGAAACGAATCGGTATATAGGAAAACAGTGAATCGATCTGGAAAATTTGAAAAAAAAAAAAATTTGGAAGCTAATCTTCTCTGTATCGTTCCAATTTTATCGGATGTCCCCAAATTTGAAAAAAAAAAAAATTTGGAAGCTAATCTTCTCTGTATCGTTCCAATTTTATCGGATGTCCCCGAAGGGACAATCTTCTTCTTCATTAATCTTCTCTGTATCGTTCCAATTTTATCGGATGTCCCCGAAGGGACAATCTTCTTCTTCATCCCAACGCCATATAAACTCTGCTTCTTTCTGTTACATAACCGGTGTGGGACTAAATCCTACTGTTTCATTTATAAAGGCATCTTAAGGGTTCTGAGATCTTCCCTTCTTCTAAACTTTAATCTAAAATCAAATGTAGACATACCACAGAAGCAGAAGCCTCTTTGCTCCCTCCATAGAGCATTCCTGCAAATACCCCAACAACAGTTGCTGTTCCCCAGTTTGGATTTCCAGCTAATCTTGAAGAATTCTGTTCCATATTGATAGTACCAACACAAGCAATCAAAAGACAAGAACCACTCACTTAAAAACCTAATTTTGATCTTGATTCCTAAAATGATAATCAATAAAGAACACATATTTTGGAAGCTCTGCCTCAAACAAGGATCTTATCACAAGCAAATCGACAAGATATACAATTTCACTGAAATGCTCCCCATTCGTACGATCTACTCTAATTCATTTGAACATTAAAACTTTAACCAGCTTCTAGCTCCCATTCGTACGATCTACTCTAATTCATTTGAACATTAAAACTTTAACCAGCTTCTAGCTTAGGGAATCATGGAAATAGAACAAAAAAATCTCACGCCTGGGATGGGTTCTTCAGGTTTCTCTACCGCTTCCATTAATCAAACAGTATAAAGTGTCTACACTAAACGAGAAAGATGAATTTTTCCAATCTTCCTCACCGCCGCAAAATCTCTTTCTTCTTCAGTCCTAAATGTAGAAGACGACCAGAACGATCTAATTAATCATCGGCGATCAATCTTAACCGGTCTATTAGACCAATTTATTTTTTGGCTTTGAAACGACGATCTTAACCGGTCTATTAGACCAATTTATTTTTTGGCTTTGAAACGACGTCGTTCTCTTATCCGACGTGGGGAAAAAAAAATTTGGACCCTTTCTCGATTTGTGCCTGTCATCCTTGCGCAGGGGCCATGCTAATCTTCTCTGTATCGTTTCAATTTTATCGGATGTCCCCGAAGGGACAATCATCTTGTTCACCAAAACGCCATATAAACTCTGCTTCATAACAGATAAGAGCTTTTGGGGAAAGTAAAGTACATCCAAATAATTGCTTCATAACAGATAAGAGCTTTTGGGGAAAGTAAAGTACATCCAAATAATAACTTATTTTGTCACCGCTTAAAATTTTCTTTTCCAAAAAATTTATCTTTAAGAATCCATAATTCTTTGTAAAGTGTTCAAAGAAATAAAAATTCCTTTGAAAAATACCCAACTTTAAATAAAAATTCCTTTGAAAAATACCCAACTTTATCCTCTTCAATGCTGAAAAACACAATTTAAAGAAATAGGTTCCGGTGATTATTACTCTTAAACTATAATTCTTTATTTCCATAAACTATAATTATTGACTATTTCTATTTTTTTTAAAATTACTTAATAATTACTAGAGAATAAATAAGGAACTATGTGGCTTTTTAAATTTCAAATCAATTTTTTTCTTTGTATTTTTCCTTCGTCTCGTCGTCATTCTATAGTATTTTAAAAAAAAAAAAATAA
>CM071716.1:28648299-28664534 GCA_036630335.1 Physaria fendleri | reverse complement strand
TTCTAATTATCGCGTTTGACACGTGGTACGCTCACATCGCTCCAACCCAACTTTATATAATAAGATAGTAGGCCATATGTGAATATATTTCACATGGTCAAATCCTATGTGATTTCTTTATTGAAATTGTAAGATGCTATTAACTGAATTCATGATTTGAATAATATAGCATGATGTTTAAGTTTTCATGATTTGAATAATATAGCAAGATGTTTAAGTTAACAAACATTGTACCAAACAAATGGAATGTATTGTTACTTTTAGGCTTTATTGGTTACAAATTAGGAAGGTCTCATAATGGGCTTTATTGGGCATAGAATTTGTATATATAGGCCCAATAGTAACAAGTGTAGGGTTTTTTTTGTAGTCATATATATATATAAAGGAGCAATATTAGTGAAACCAACAAAATCTCTCTCATTAGCCGGCCGCTCATTTTCGTGAAATCTTCATAGGATCAGAGAAGTAAAGAGTTTATCTTCTGGAAATTCGCCATGAGAGCTAAGGTGAGTAATGGATTTCAATTTGTTTTTCGTTTATGGATGCTCTAATTTGTAAGAATCGGAATAGTATTGTTTTTGGGGCAAGATCTTAATGGTGTGTATTGGGTTAAATATCAGTGGAAGAAGAAGCGTATGAGGAGATTAAAGAGGAAGAGACGAAAGATGAGACAACGATCTAAGTAGACTTTCGAATAATCCTGTTTTGTTGTTTTTTCGTATTTAAAACCAAACTCTTGTGTTTGAGTGTTTCGTTGGACCAAATTAATGGAACTTATTATGTTTTGTCTGTTGAGAATGCTTTTGATGTTGGCTTCGCTATATTCGTTTCCCTGAATAATGTCTAGTCTTGTTCCCTCTAAGCATTAAATCTAGTCTGGCTCTCTGGTTTGATCTTATCACCGTTTCTCTACTTGCAATATGAGATTGGTTCATCTCACAGCAAATTACCCAAGTTTGTTTTTGTGTATTTTTTAGTTGATGTTAACACATTTTAGTTAGTTTGAATCCGATTCTATTTATCTCTGACCCGTATCCTAATTGTAAATCCGTCCAAATGCATATCGTTAATCTCATCAATCAATCCTTTCCACCGGATCATTCAAATTTCATGAGATACCATCATTTTTTTGTGGGTCAATTTAACTCTTACTGGTCCTTCAAGCCTCTTTCCTTATATGAGATCTGAAATCATTGCCTTGGAGTCATCATACAATGTAGTAGTGACCAATAACCTTCTACAGAACATACACCAACTGGATCATAACTTGTTAAAATGCTACTACAAGTGAAAAACAACACTCAAAGATGATGACTACTTCATTTTGTATAGTTGTATATGTAAAGAACTAGGCTTACCAGAGTTTTGCAGAGTCGTTATGGCAACAGACTACATTTTGAAGTGTGCTCGTAATGAGTCTGTTCATGGCATAAACTAAGATACTTGTACCGTCATTGCTTCAACATAGAATTAGTAGTGCCATGATCAGACTCGTTACAAGTACGCTTAAAAACCATAGTTTTATCTTCCATCTTTGGATTCTCTGGTTGTTTGATCCAATATAAAATGGACGTGGAGGTGTGAGTAAAACCGAAACAGAGATGTTTCGTTAAACAATCTTGATTTGGAAAATTGCAGAAAGTAAAATAAGTTTAAAAGGTAAGGTTGTGGCCTATAGCAGCAATAATTATGTGTTTACTGAATCGATTTTTGATTTTAATAAATTGGATAACAAGAGTGAGAGATTAAATCTTCTTAAATAGGGGGTAAAAAGATGATTCTGGATACATAGTGGTTAGACTAACTCGTCATTGCCTAGAGATCCATTAAAAGAATCATTATCAAAGATGCTCTAATTTATTATTGACGGTGGGTGAGATATATATATATAGAAGGAAGAAGAAGATGTTAGTAGGTTGCAGAACAATTTGTCACGCTGTGCATAAGCTTAATGGACCTTTGTTTACTTTGTTAAAGTGGCACATGTATCAACCAACCTCTATGTAACGACATGGTTTGATCTTTGTCTCTCTATCTTTCTAAATAACCACATCACTTGTAGGTAAATGTGATGGATGTTCGTGTGTTTAGGCAGTTTCAATTCCAGTCATAGAGCCCTACCTTCCTGGTGCAAACAATACAACATGAATTGTAAAACATTTTTATACAGTTTAGTTCATGATTTCTCTTGCATATATATATATATATTTTTTGGTCAAACAGATTTCTCATGCATATCTAATCACCAAACAGAACTTGAACCGTATATTCAAAAAAAAAAGAAAAAGATACTGAGCTTAGTTTACCAGAGCTTGGAGAGTGTTCATGGCACCATATCAGAGAATATTTATAGATTACAGTTTTAACTGTGCTCGTAATGAGTCTGCTCATGGCAGAAACTAAGATATTTCTAGCGTCAACTTAGAATTAGTAGTGTCATGAAGAGACTCATTACGAGTACACTTAAAACATAGATTTATCTTCCATCTTATCATTTGATTAGTTGTTTGATAACAAATATATATATATATATATATATATATATGTGGAGAGTTTATAAGTTTGTATTTTGATGAGACAGAGCTTGATTATATATTCGTTGGTGTACAATTTTAACCACAAACTTTAAGAATCGTACGTTGTGTGGGGTTTGAAGAGGGGAAAGATACTAATCTATGTGTGTGTGGGGTTTAGGTTTATTCATTGTCGTAACTGTTATTGTCTTTGTTAAAAACATGAGTATGAGATATCTTTCTCAACAATTCTATGAAACTCCAGGGTTCAACACCAAAATTCAGATTCTGTGATCATCCCCAAACAACAACACCTAGAAAGAATAAAAAATCAGCAAAAATAGAACCTCAAATCTTAAATCAGCCTATAAATTTAGAAACCTAGTCAAAATAGGAACATGAGATCGAAAGAAAATCACAAACTTTCCCCGTTACAACAGCCAAATATCCCCTTTTATCTTCTTCTTCCTTAAAATCACAAACTTTCCCCGTTACAACAGCCAAATATCCCCTTTTATCTTCTTCTTCCTTAATTATGTCCTTTGTACAATCTAACCAAAAATTCGAAGTTTCGACGATTCTAATTCTGAAATACTCGGAAGCGAAACCAAGAAGAAAGATGCACTCTTTCTACATATAGAACCTTTCATATTGATTTCAGACAACAGAATAAAACCAACAAACAATGGTTTTGGGATATATATAAAAAGAAAAATACGATTGTTCTAAAAAATCAATAATCGCAGATGATACAATTAGAAAGGTCAACAACAGACATACCCAGAACAATTAATAATGTTAACGATAATTATGTATTTGACTTAATAGCTAATGCTTTGAAGTTGAGCCATGGAGCCATGGAGTTTTTTAGAGTTGTTGAGATAAATAGATAGTTCGTGTATTAAATTGGAAAAACGGATAAGTTCGTGTATTATTAGACAAAATAAAAGAGAGAGTTTTAACGAGTAAAACACACCGTTTCATTTAATAGCTACAGTAACGGAGTATTAATGGAGTCATTAACTTCCGTTTACGGAATTAACGACATGTCTTAAAAAGCAACGATTTTAAAAATTTGTGAATAAATTTGATTTAAGACAAAAAATTTAAGATTGTTTATAGGGACATGATAGTGCATGTATTAAGTTGGGAAAACGGAAAACTTCGGGTATTATTCGAGATTTTTCCCTAAGAAAATCCCCATTAACTCAAAAGAATGTCGGAGGCTAAAGTTAAAAATGATAAGCTGAGAGACAGAAAGAAAACTCATGAGAGAGAGCGAAAATCTCAAAAGTAAAATAATGATAAAAGACCATAAAGAAGTTCGCATCTCCTCCAAAAGATAAAACACAGCAAAAAAATGACTCATCTAACAAAAAAAAAAACACCCAAAGAATATTACAGAAGAAAGCAGAGGTTTATTATCCACATATACCTATAAAAAACGAAACCAGAAAGAAAAACATTACTCAAGAATTTCTGAAAGGTTTTTTTCTATTTTCATTTCCCAATGGTCTTTTTAGTAGCCGCCCATCGGTGGCATTCCAAATGGTGGCATTGGAGGCATTCCGCCCATTTGTGGTGGCTGCCCGTAACCACCGCCTCCCATCGGTGGTGGCGGACCATATCCACCACCTCCCATTCCTGGCATTGGTGGTGCTGGTAAAGCAAGTGGCAATAATTGGGCGTACATGTTCTGTTTCCCAAAAAAAAAAAACAGAAAGAGACATAAGTGTGGTGCAACTGATTTGTTTTTAAGACAATAATATGGTATGATGTCTGAATGTAGTAGTACCTGTTGTGACATGACCTCTTTCTCTTCCTGTTCTTTGGCCTTCACTTCTTTTTGTGCCTCTAGCTTGTCCTTTATTAGCTCATCAACTTTCCCAGAGTATTCTCTGATAAACTGCGATGATAAAGGACACACGTTGATCAGCGTTAGTATGGTTCCTATCACATCAGATATAGAGTTATCTGAGGATAAGTTACCTGGAGGAGATACGGGAAGGCAAAGTCGACCATATTGTTGATCCAAGCAAGTTCTAGAGCTACGTCTGGTCGGATTAAGTCATAACAGACAAAGAGACATGTAGCAAAGCATTCCTTCTTCCCCTGTATAATCAACCAAATCCAACATTAATTTCATCTTCAAGACCAATTAGTTTGTTTTACCATCTATGGTGAAAACTAGAAAATGATTTAATGGCTTTCGATATAAACTTGCTTGAAACACATTTTTATACCTGTTCAATGAAGTAGACGAGAAGTTGTTCTGCAAGATCATGGTCGCCGGACTGTGAAGCAGTTTCCATACAGTCCTTGTACATGTTATCTTTCTTCGACAAAGCAATTGATGTCTTCCATCTACCAGCTTTCTTGTAGATATAAGCAGCCACACGTCTCATTTCCACAAGCTCGTGTTTCTCAATCTGTTTTGCACCATCCACATGAAGATAAATTAGTATACAAGGGATAAAAAATGTGTACTAGATAGATAGATTAAACTCTTACCTTCTGAGCGAGACCTATCTGGTCAAAGCTGTCATGCAAATCGATCGACTCGCGCAACCTGTCATAGTCTTCTTCTTCTACGTATATCTCATTAAGAGCTTCATTTACAGCAGAGACATTGTTGCTCTGAACTGCAACCATGTATGGCTTGATAAGACGCAAGTGACCAGCCTGAGATCAGAAACAAAAAAAAGAATAAGAAATCGATTGTTAAGACACTGCTGATAGGTTGCAACAGAGAATTTAAAATCATTGGTCAGGCTCTAACCTTGCGCATAATATCAACGACACGAGTGTGATCTAACCGCAGAGCAAGCACATTAAGCAGATCGTTGATTACATCAGGATGCTCTTGCAAGTAGAAGTGAACAGCCTTATAGTAAAGCTCAACATTTGCGACCTTGGCAACAATGTCTTTGAATTGCATGTGCTCCCATGCTTCAGGAGAATGATTCATGACAGTGGTTGCAGCATTATCAAACTCATCATATTGAATGTAAAGATAGGTAAGTTCCTGCCAATGCTGTTGTTCATCACAGGCCCTGATAAGCTTGGGAATATTGAGGCGAGTCGAGAACAACTTGATGTGTTCCGAATATTGAGGCGAGTCGAGAACAACTTGATGTGTTCCATAAGCTTCTCGTAACGATATCTGGCGTACAGTACACCCAACTCGGTGAAGATCCCCATGTGAGCACGCTCCAGACCAAGTCCACTCTCCATAAGTGAGATCAATTCATTGAAGCATCCTCTGTTCTGGTAGTACTCGCTCACTTCCTCAAGGTCATCCACCTATTAAAGCACAAAAGATTACAAAAATGCATACAAAATTAAAAACTGAAATCCCACTATAATTAAAAACTATTTCAGGTGCTAGGATCAGGTATTTATCCACCTGTATGATAACGTTAAGTCCACAGATTTGAGCCAGTCGAAATTCCTCAGCATCAACACAAGCAAAGCAGACTTCCTTCCATGTCTTTGCACTGTTAGCTTTCCTTGCAGCATCAACAGCACCTTGGAACTGCCCTAACTTCACAAGTGTGACGGCTAACTTTGCCCAATTCGATGTGAATGCATAAATTATCTTTGCAGCCTCATACAGAGCTTCGTCATACAAGCGGTCACCAACATTTGGAAGATTAGCGACGTTTGGCATCAGAATAAATTCTTCAATCTCACCTAACCACCAACATTTGGAAGATTAGCGACGTTTGGCATCAGAATAAATTCTTCAATCTCACCTAACCTTTCAATCTTCGCATAAGCATAGATAAGCTCACTGTCGACCTTGGGTTCCTTCACCTTCTGTCTAACCATCAGAAGGTATTTAACCAAGTCATCATACACATTAGTATCTTCAGAGGCACGGATGACCTCCAGGAAGTGAGTGGCATCATCAGCTCGGATAAAGGACTCAATAGCATCACTGACTAGTCCTTCTCTGAGCTGAGCCTTAGCAACTTGACTCCAAACATCATCTTCTTCGACCCGGAAAGCAAACTCAACAGCACGTTCAATGCTTCTGACATTATCCAGCAACACATTGACAGCTTGAATATTTAAGTTAAACTTCTTGAATATCGCAAATGCTTCCTCATACAATTGGGCATCAACCGCCACTTCTCCAACAGCTGGGCCATCAAAATTATCCAGCCTGTTAATGTAATCCATAACTCTAGACGGATCTGCCTTAATAGCAGTCAGTATAAGCAGATTTTGCAGATTGAAATTTCCACTGAAGGCAGAATTTTGAAGCACAATTTTTTCAAGAAGCTCAATAAGTTCATGCGGTAGATCAGCAGTCATGAATGCTTTAACAGCTGCAGAAACTTGCTCTGGACTCTTGCTTTCTGGTAAAGCAGTAGACACAACTTGGTCGATAAGCTGCCTCCTATATTCATTTTCTTCGGTAAGAACCTTTTCCCAGAGGTCACCATCCATCCTCTCCACTACATACCTGCATTTGTAAAACTGTGAATAAGCAGGCCTACAAAGTAACCAGTCTGGAATAAGTAAGAACTCTGGTAAACAATAAATAAATACCTGGCTTGTAACTTGAACAAAGAGTTTTTGTTGGTGACATTGATGAGTTCATCGTCACATTGTCCTCTTCTGTATGCCACAACAGCCAGTGTGGGATCACGTTTCTCGCAGTACTTACCCACAACCTTAGAGTCGTAGTAAGGATTGGTGGTCAGGAAATGCTCAGGGTTGTTATTACTGTCAATGATAATTTTACCCAAGGCATTGTGGACATGCACATCTTGGCTTCCTTCACTAACTAGATGCTCCAAGAACTGAGTGAGGAGACGGAGTCGATTTCTGAAAATACATACATATTAGAGCGTCTGGGACAAAAGAGCATAAAAATACAGAAACACCAAGTTGACTATAATGATTTGCACCTCTTTTCACATTCTGCAACAAGGGGTTCAACAGGAAGTAATGAACGAACAGACAGAATGAGGCCTTTTATAAAATCTTCAGGGCATTCGTCATCAAGCAACTGCCCCACAACTAAGGGAGCATTCCCAGGATTCACCTACAGAAGCAAACCCATGTATAACTATGGAATAAAAATCCTACCATATTTAACAATCATCTTAAGAAACTAGATACCTTCTGAACATAACCTTCAATGTAACGCAGCATGTTGTTTGAGTAGAGGTAATGAGTCAGATCAGGCACAAAGCCAAAGCGATCACAGACATTTATCAAAGGTCGGGCATCAGGAAGCTTAGCTTCCATCAAAAAGTTCTTCGTTTTTTCAGCATCATAAAAGTTAGACTCTCTAGTCACACGCTCAACCTCCTTTATTTGACCAGTCTTGGCAGCTGCTTCAATGTACTTGAAGTGAATCTCAGGATGCTGCTTCAATGTACTTGAAGTGAATCTCAGGATCCTCACTATCACACAGAGGGAAGACATTAAGTCATCAGAATATAAACACAAGGATTGTGCTTGTTTGCAGGATGGGAGCAGGTTCTTGATAAATTACCTCATACTCAAATATGAACCTAGGAAAAAGTACAGCCCTTCGTATGACTTGAATTGCTCAAAGAGTTTAATGCATGCATCAACCC
The DNA here is from genome assembly GCA_036630335.1 of Physaria fendleri. Taxonomy (NCBI): domain Eukaryota; kingdom Viridiplantae; phylum Streptophyta; class Magnoliopsida; order Brassicales; family Brassicaceae; genus Physaria; species Physaria fendleri. Next base: position 28,656,424 of record CM071716.1, on the reverse strand, counting down.
CAAGTTGCTCACAGTACTCCTTGCAAGCCTGCAAAAGCATGGAAACGTCAGTGACACATTAAACAATAAAATTCACATGTTACGACAATACAGCACATACCTGAACAATTATTTGAAGGTTGCCTCTCAGGTTGACCAGCAGGAGATCTTTCATACATTCCATAGCCCACTCGCTAGAAAGAGTACCGAAAAACTCAACAAGAGCCTGGAAATTTGTGTAGAGATTCAACAACTCGAACACCCAGGAGTTTAGCAACCAACATTTAGTTCAGAGGTAATACCTGTGGTTCAATTGCATGTGTGTTTACAATTACACGTTTGATATCTGGTAACTCTGAGTAATGCTGCAAAAAGCAAAAAGAAACGAAGTTAGAGATGAAAACCAATGCATATATTAGGCCAAGAAGACATTGAGCAAAAACCTTTAAGGATTGGATGTATAGTCCAGCCTTTTCACAAAGCTGAGCAATACGAGGCCGGTCATAATGGCTGAACATCCCGTTTGCTAAGATTGCATCAGCTACATTAGGAAAAGTTACCAAATTGATCTCCAAAACCTGTGTACAGAACACTAAAAGTACTTAGAACGGAGGGTGAAACGAGAAAGCACAAAGAAGTACAAGGTGTGAACTCTTTTCAACCTTAGTTTGCAGAAAAGCATGCTCTGGTAAATTTGGCTTCAGAACATCCAGAAGGAATGCAGTCGCTTCACGGATCAAATTCCTCTGAATATGCAAAAATATAAGTAAGTTAGCACATGATAGCTCTCTTGTACTACATAGATTCAGTATATAGAAGCTGAACAAGTAATGACCTACAAATATTGATGTATACGATACATCCTACGTGTTCACCTACCTGAAGAAAAAGATCAGTGATAGTGTTGTAGTCAACTGGACAACCTCCTTCCATTTGAGACATCATTAAAGCAAAATTCACTGCTCCCTGCAATTAGCATAATAACGATTATTAATTTTACAGGGTACAGCTAATCAACAAGAAATGATTTATGACTCAGAGCAAGAATCTAGTTTAAGATATTGCAAGTATCAAAAGTGCCTCACACTAACCTGAGGATCTGTTCGCAGTATCGTTTGCAGAAGAAACATGTAATCAGGTGTGTACCCAACCTAAATTCAACATGAAACAATGGTACTTCTTGAGCACAATGACCTTTTTAGGGTAAGCATAACAACAGATGGGGAAAACTTTAAAATTTAATTGTTTACCTGCTTTGAGTAAATCAGTATCTTGTCAAATTCTCTTCTCTCTGCAAAAGCTGCAACGACTTTTGGAGTAGCTCTAGCTTTGATGTATATTTTTAGAGCCAGGTCATTATCTACAGTCTGAAACAGAAAATACTACTGATAAACAAACTAATGGAGCCATAGGACACGTTTTAAATGAAAATGGTCATTTTATGATTACCTTGACAAGGTCTCCAAGTTCTTCACTGCATTCTAACTTATCCTCTGCCAACCAGTTTTCCAAGAGGTTCTTCTTTCTTGTTTTGATTCACAACAAGCCGAGATAGTTCCAAAGACTCATATGTATTGAGCTTTCCTCTAGTCAAAAGGGTCCCAAAATACTGTAACAGTGGAGGAGTTTGCCCTGCTTGTACAGGAACACTCTGCAAAATTATAAAGTGAGATGTAATAGTTTCAGATGGGTGTCACCAACATATATCAGACATGTTCGTAGAGGATTATTTGCCTTAAATGAAAAAGATACCTGGAATTTGGCCACCGTATCAGGTGTCCGTAGAATACCCTGAGGAGATTCAGCAGCAAGCTCAGCAGCCTCTTTGTACTTTGTTTGAGCAAATAACTCTTGGAACCGCTGGACAACCTGTAACATCCAAAGTGCATCAACAAATGTGATACAAGCAGTGCCTATTTAGCAAGTGTTCTAAAATTACTAGTGTTTAACCATGGTTTAAATATGTTATGATGCAATGAATCTCTATCTGTATAAGATGTCTTAGGAGTTTGGAAGAGGTTTATCATCAAATTCCTCAGGTTTTCTGTTTCGTAGTCCCAACATTATCATCTACTCCCTTCGTTTCAGAATAGGGGTCACTTTGCGATTCAATGTAAATTTTTGATATGATATATCTATTTTACTCCTATTTAATAGTAGGTAACAACGTTAAATAGAATACAAATCCAAGAGGCAATTGTTATCTAGGGATATAATGAATCATTTAATAAATCCTTAATTTGCTTGAATAGCAAATGAAAAGCGCCACTTGTATACTGAAACAGAGGGAGCATTAAATATCAATCTCTAGAGTTCTATATATTTTTTCCATCACAATGACCCTTTTCGTCTAATTGGCATTAATCAGCATAATTAGTTCACCAAGCAAATAGATCTACACATCTGATCCAATATAAAGATCACATACCAGATTTTCTGCACCAGGGAGGTTTCCTCTCTTAGCAAGATTGACAGCAAGTTCCAAATTGTTCAACTGTGATACGAAAGCAAACATTCCTTAACATGTGAGTATGAATAGATAGATTATATAGAGAAAAAGTGAAAAACAGAATAAAAGCTGAACATACTTGACCACTAATAAAAGGTATTATGGTGGCCTCATTTACTGTTGCCAAAAGAACTTGTCCTCGCCTGTTAATGGCATAGAAACCCCCAGCTGCGGAAGCTTCAGATGTTAAAAAAATTGGGTCCGGACTTATCCGATTTCTGTAGATAGCAGAAGCTGTCTCTAGATCATACACAAACAGCAGGCCAAGCTTGGTGATGACATATATCAAGTTAAACTTGTGAGACACCTGCCCGGAAAAAGAAATGTCAGTGTCACAAGAAACTCAGGAAGTTAATTGACATCTAATGCAATTACAAACCTGCATGGCCACGGGAAAATCATCAGCAAAATCTGGAGGGAAAAATAGATCTGCCTGCTTTTTTGTAAATGATGGTTTTCCTGCCAAGAAAAAAAAGTCGCACACCTTTAGATATTAGACAGATCTCAACTAATAATAACCATTAAAAGATAGAGCAGTTAAGGAAGCTAACCTGGTTGGGCACCAAGTTCAATAACATGCAACTTTGATGTTATCTGACCAGCATTAAAACTCTTGCTTGCAAAGGATATAAGAATAGAAGGATTCTCATTCCCAGGGATGCAAAGGATATAAGAATAGAAGGATTCTCATTCCCAGGGACCTATCATCAACAATGAGGCTTGTCATACTACAGTTTAAAATCCAACCAGGGAATAAACTAAAAAATCAACCACTTAGTTACCTTAAACTGCGCAAATGAAGCAGCATGTGCTTCAAGGGCCTGGCTCCGCTGTTGATCCACAGAGAAAAGCTGCATATTTCCTTTTACCAATTGTGGTCTCTACAGAAGATAATAATGAAAGATCACGTCAAGAAAAATTACAACATCACTATCACCATAATGATGTCTTAATTCAACCTAATACGTGGTGCAGGAACCCTACCTCAGGAGAGCCAGGAGCAATTCCAATCAAGACCAGCCACTTCTCATTAGGAGAGCACTTATAGTTTATAATTTGGTTGTTTGCCAAATTGGCCGTTCTATCAAACATCTTAACTGGTTCAGAATCACCTGGAAATATCAAAGCAAAAATGAGAAACAACACATACATGATATGAAGACGATGACAGTAAGTTTTGAAGATACTAAACCTTCAATCGACCAATGATACACGGAAGTTTGTGTGACCAGCCCCAACATCTTTGGTGTGATCCACTTCCAAAAAGCAACCTATCAAAAAAGGTGATTAATATTCAAATTATGATTCAGAGCAGTAAAATCAGAGTGTTTTTGAAATGTACAGCATGAAAGATATTGGCTTACAAAATGTAAGCTTTAACACTCACCTGCTCAGGCATCTGATGTGATTTCAACTTTGATTTTGCTTCAATATTAAATATCTGTAGGTGATCCTGAGTAGTTCCTGGAACTTGAGCTATACAAGAATTTAAGGAAAAAGTGAGGAACAAAGTAATAAGTCTAAGGAGGAAGTAAGTAGTAGCCAATATAAAGAAACATCCACACTAAATTCTAATTAAACTACACTAAGCTTGAGTCACAATACAGCCACGAAAAATATAACACATTGGAAAACATATAATTCAACACTGAAGTTCACGACAATATCAAACATGCTATCAAACCCAAGTCCAGAACAACAGTATATGACTAAAACATAAACTCGATTGATGTAGTTACTTTTTCATACTGAATACTAATTTGATAAATTTGTTTTTTCATCAAGTGATGCATCACAACATGGAGAGAGTCATTTATACTTCAAATCAATCAGAAAATCCTATCCATAATAAATAGCATATCTAGTTAACAAAAAAGAAGAAGAAGATTGATCAATGGTAGTTCTGGGGGAAACTTCAAAAGGAAACACTTAAGGGTGCTATAACACATGATACACTTCAAAAGGAAAGTCTTATGTTTGTTATAAGTGAGACTACGAAACAAGTTTCTTTGGATCAAAGGAAACAATTAAATACCTTTTAAGGCAAGGATCCTCGAGTTTGGGTTCATAAGAGCAGAATCAGCAGTTATAGGCCTCCTTAAAGGCTGCATCGGCATATTCATATCAATAATTACGACACTGTTCTGCGGTGCCGTCTCTCGTACACATATGTACTTATCAGACTCCATAGTCACATTTGTAAAGGTGATGAATTGTTGGTTGATCCCAATGCTCGGAAGCTGGAAAATTTTCAAAACAAAAACGTCAATTGGCATAGTTCATTAACTCAATTACAAGATCCGAGCAATTAAGTTCACTGCATAACACAATAACTTGAAATTCGGGCTAGATAAGACAGATCTGAGGGTAAGTGTAGAAAATCTAATCAGAGAGAAATGAATCATTAACTGATTTAACAGTAAAATGGAGCAGGATTTAAAAGATTATATAACAATGATCAGAATCATAAATCAGAGAATAAAGGAAAACGGAGAACTCACCGTTAGGACCTCCTTCATGATGATGGGGGCGTTCGCCGCCGCCATGATTAACCTCAGATCGCGGTAAAAGAGAATCCAAAGGCAAAATCAGATCCAAGGCCGGGACGTCAACGGCCAGGAGAGAGAGAAGTGATGGGGGAGAAACTAAACTAGATTTGAAATCGTAGACAGATCTGAAGCAGTGAAGGAGAAAGGTGATGGAGAATAGAGAGATTCTTTTGTTCTTTCAAAAGTGAGAGGAAAATGACGAAACAGTGATCCAATCGGAGTCGTCTCTCGTCTAATATAAAAGGAGACGACGTGCCACAAGTGTCTGAGCTGTATATGATTATGCTTTTGCCAAAGTAACGGGCCGGGTTATAATCGGGTAGAATTTGAAACCGCGTAATCAACGGGTCGGGTTCTTTAAGTTTGGTTGATTCAAGTGTTTCATGAAGAAAAATAATTTGAATAATGGTCTAAGTCGTTTATTATAGATGTCCATACTCTGTAACTCAGAACTGAATAGAACATAATCAGAAATGTCTCAATACCAAAATGCTAATAATCCACTTAAGTAAAAACAAGACCGGACTTTAGTACCAAATCAATCCAAGAAACAAATTTCATCAAGTTTTTCAATCTTTCTCAGATTTGATTCTGTATTTGTCAAGTGGATCCATGAGGTACAAACGTTCAGGATACACTTCCCATGCATACTCCTCGAAAGAGAAAGACCTAAATGCTCCTTTCTCATCACTTCTTGCTCTTCCATCTTTCACCTCTTCCTCTGCATACTCTTCTTCTTTGTCTGCATCACCGATCATACCTTTCAATGGTGAAACCATAGTGTCCTTTGGAAGTGTAAGCATCACTGTCATTGTCACAATCTTTTTTGGACCACCGTTTACTCCAGAACACCAGAATGGTCGATATTTCACTCTTTTGACTTCTCCATTACTCCAAACCTACAACAAAGGTTAACTTGTTTGTTCATTTCTAAAGTTGAGACTAGACAAGAGTATACAAGTTTTGACCTATAAAGTAGTATTAAAATTTCCAAAGTTCTATTAATCTTTCCCAATACAGCTTTTGACATAAAACACATTTCTCTTTGTTGTCAACACTTTTTGATCCATGCGTATGTATTTTTTTAATTTTTATTTAAATGAATAATCTTAAGACAGCGAGTTAAAGATATAGTGGAACAAGTTGGGTTCCATTATAATGGGGATTATTGTCTGAAGCTTTTTAGAATAATAAAATATTCCAATAGAAGAGAACAAACCTGAGCAATGTCACCAAGGGTCACAAGAACCGAGTCAACTTTTGGCAAAACATTCACCCAGCCAGACTCAGTCAGCAAACAAAACTTCTCCTCTCTAAGCTGATACTGAACACAAACAACAAAAGGATAAAAACCGTTCGTTCTCTCCGGTTCATGATCAAAAACACCTTTGTTAAGCCACATCAGAGTAGTAAATCGGGTCGAATCATATCCAAACCCAAGTGCACTCGTCAACATCTCCACCGTCTTCACTCCAACTTTCTCAAGAACCCGAGTGAACTCACGGAGAGAATTCAGTTTCAACTCACTAGACTTTGTTGAACAGTCAACGTCAAGGCACAACGCCGTCGTTTGGCCATCAGCGTCGTATCCCAACGGCCAGTTTTTGGGAAAGGACGATTCTTTTTTCTCTTCATTGAGTTTAAAAAGCGAGAACGATTCAGTCTCAGCTGCTTCAGCGAGTCCAAGAGGGATAACAACAGTATTAGTTTCATCATTGGTGAGTTGAAAATAGCCGAAGTTCGTTGCAGCAGAGATAAGATCGGATTTATCTTCTGCGGGTGAGAGAGAGACCATTGGAAGATAAGCAATGGGGATGGGGGATGATACAGTGTCGGAGAAGTTAGGTTTGGGGAGTGAAAGCAATGGAGGGAGACGGTGGAAGAGGCTAGAGAGATCGTTGACTGATGTCTCTGAATTGTTGCATGACGGAGTTGGTGGAGGAGCCGTGGTGGCTCCGTTCTTGTGGTTGGTGAGGTGAGATGAAGAGAAAGCCATAGAAAGATGAATGTGGTTCTGGAAGAGTATAGGATGATTATGTGAGAGTAGATTACTACTTTGTCAAAATATATATAATAAGTGCAGGCCCAAAGTTTAATGTATAATAATATTCTAAAAAACTAAAATTAGGCCCAAAAAAAATTAATTAAGAATACTAAACCATGGTTTATGTGTAGGATTAAGAACACTAATCTGTGGCTCTACAATATAAGGCTTTACTGACAGAGATATCTGGGATCTTGTAAAAACTTAATTTTCTTGATTTGTGATTTGCATGCGTGTATTTTTTTTTTTTTTTTTTAATTTTTTTTTTTTTTTTTTTTTAATTCTTTGTAAAGTTGTGGTTGGTTGTCCAAAATATTCTAAACTCTTTTGCAGATATTATTACCAAATGTTCCTTACTTTGTGGGAGTTGTGTGTTTGTATCTTGTACTATTCCATATTAGTTGCATAATTATTGTTTTCTTTTCTTTTAACAATTTGCTTACTTAGTATTTTCAAACAAACTAGACAGTCAGACTTGATTTTTTCTCTCTTTTTTTTTTTTTTGGGTTAAAACCAGGATAATTCTTAGTTGCATTACTAGCCTAGATCTTAATTTTTTCTTCAAATGGTATATTGAGTTATAAAAAATTTATAAAGCATGGGCTTTTATTAAAATTTAATAGCTTGAGAGTTGTGGCTTAGACCATTTACAACGGGGGTGTTGAATGTGACATAGATTTTTTTCAACTACCTAAGACCTTCTACAATGAGGTAGTGAATTATTAGATAGAATTACCTAGTTGAATAACTTTCACTCCGTCAAAATGCTTTTCTCTCTCTTCTTTTGTGATACATATTTGTTTTTTGATTGGTTCATATTTTAATTACAAAATAAATAGGATTAATTATGATGCATACCCTCATGTTTCACTAAATTATGGTGAATACCCCCTTATACTGTTCACTTTGACTTGTCAAAGTGAAGTAGCTTAAACTTTTCTTAATGACCAAATTATCCTTATTTCTCCCACGTGACAACTAACTCTTCTCCACACAATCTCTTTCTCTTTCACCAAACATTTCTTTATCTTTCTTTATTTTTTT
>CM071716.1:28537444-28548258 GCA_036630335.1 Physaria fendleri | reverse complement strand
TAAGTACTAACCTTTCAATGTTGTACGGTGTAACTGGTTCTGGATATGTGAGATTCAGGGCAATACTCCACGGTACACCAAGTTCATCTATATTTATTGTTGGATCTGGTGTAATAACAGTACGTGCTGAAAAATCAACACGTTTTCCCATCAAATTTCCCCTGATTCTGCCTTCCTTTGCCTTAAGTCTACTACATATTGATTTAATAGGCCTCCCTGATTTCTGAGTAGCCTGAAGAAAATAAAGCCAATCCAGATAAAGCATCACTCGTATGTATCATACCAGATATCTGGAAGGATGCAAAAGCATTACCCTTGGCTGTCCAGGTAACTCATTATCAAAATATGTGGCTATATGAAACTGCAAGAGTTGTGTAAACTCTGATATAATATGAGCTGGTGCTCCATTTTTTTCCTGTCTTTTCAAGCTCTCATTGTGTCGAATAATCATGGCTAGCTGATGTGTCAAATCATCCTGCATCAGTAATAAGCATGAACTTAGCAAAGCACATTAAGTTACCATAGCTGAAAAGAAAATAATAATATAATATTGTCAGTCAAGACTAACTCTGTACTACAAGCTAAACAAAGTCCTTATTCAGTAAATCAAAGTCGACTTGCCTCACTTCGGGAAGTGGCATCCATCATTACAGATGGTCTGACAGGGGGTGGAGGAATAGGAAGGACTTCAAGAATCATACAGATCATACAGATGGTCTGACAGGGGGTGGAGGAATAGGAAGGACTTCAAGAATCATCCAGTCAGGACGAGCAAACTTAGGGTTGAACCCTAAGAGCTGACAATCATCATCACTAATTCTCTTTAAAACACTCAAAACCTGCAATAATTTGGGTTGAACCCTAAGAGCTGACAATCATCATCACTAATTCTCTTTAAAACACTCAAAACCTGCAATAATTTCACACCCTAAGAGCTGACAATCATCATCACTAATTCTCTTTAAAACACTCAAAACCTGCAATAATTTCACACGCCATCAGATTACCCCGAACATAAGGAGGTAAGTTAATTCTAAAAAATTGACGAACCCTATCAGCACCAAGTGTCTGTTTCCTTTCTGTAGGTTCTGGAAGCTGGTCCTGTTCGTCATTTTTCTTCCTTGTCATTTTATACTCTGCAATCATCTTCATACCCTCAATTGTAAGCTTTGGTTGTTGTGCACCACATCCACCACGATTCTTCTTTACAGGCTCGTCCGTGTCCTTATGTATATCATCAATATCATCACCACCTTCACATTTGGTCTTGTTTTTGCAGGCATCTAGAATTTTCTTAAGCCTATTCTTTGGATTCTTTATCTTCATAGCCTGCTTAAACTTATGCTCCTCCTTCATGAAAACAACCAAATGGGTTATCACTTACATTAACATATCCACACAGTTCCAATCTATCGTCTCTAAGAAGCATAATCCTATTGTAAACTCAAGAGGACAACTAAGTCAAACAAAGATGTAAGGAAAACAATGGGATGCAGTCAGGAGATAAGTTCCTGCATACCTCGTCAGCTAGAATCTTGGAACAATTGAAACAGACACATCTCATAATACTTAACACCGTCTTCATAAAACCAACATGATACATAGGCTTAGCGAGCTCAAGATGGCCAAAATGCCCAGGACACTCGGCCATATTAGCCATACAAGTCTCACACTTCACTTTCCGATCAATCGTACCAAGCCGAACATCACTTAATCCTCCCACCTTAGGTTTACCCTTCTCGGTCGTCTCACTATGTTCAACATGTATAACAGACATTTGCCTCTGAACAACAAGCAAAGGCGAAACGCCATTAGAAAAAACAGCCCAACGAACATCAATACATGGAAAGAGTATGCTCCTCAACTAAACCGATCCATTTCTATAATACTCTATGCAATTATGGAGCAATGAGCAGAAAGAGTTAGAGAAAGCGAAAGAGAAAGGATAATTACAATCTCATCGGGACTGATTATGCCAAACTGAACAACCCGAACTTTAGAGACCTCGGCTGGAGAGAAAGGAAACCGTGTATCCATGGCGGCTAAACCCCGATGAAAGACAAATCAAAAATCGAAAAACCTTAACGTGTGTGTAAAATTGAATGAAAAGAGAAATAATCTAAGCCACAATTGTTCACTTCAGAGCTTCGCGTTTTCGCTCTCCCGTTAGCGACGACTAGATCTGGGATCTTCTCTCGCCTTGGAGAGATAAGCTAAAGACATTTCTCAATGCCCTAAGGGTTATATTTATAGACGAAATGGCGGCTCAGAGGCCAGTTCTTCTTAACTGGGCCGTTAACCAAACCCTAAGAGCTGACAATCATCATCACTAATTCTCTTTAAAACACTCAAAACCTGCAATAATTTCACAAGCCATCAGATTACCCCGAACATAAGGAGGTAAGTTAATTCGAAAAAATTGACGAACCCTATCAGCACCAAGTGTCTGTTTCCTTTCTGTAGGTTCTGGAAGCTGGTCCTGTTCGTCATTTTTCTTCCTTGTCATTTTATACTCTGCAATCATCTTCATACCCTCAATAGTAAGCTTTGGCTGTTGTGCACCACATCCACCACGACTCTTCTTTACAGGCTCGTCCGTGTCCTTATGTATATCATCAATATCATCACCACCTTCACATTTGGTCTTGTTTTTGCAGGCATCTAGAATTTTCTTAAGCCTATTCTTTGGATTCTTTATCTTCATAGCCTGCTTAAACTTATGCTCCTCCTTCATGAAAACAACCAAATGGGTTATCGCCTACACTAACATATCCACACAGTTCCAATCTATCGTCTCTAAGAAGCATAATCCTATTGTAAACTCAAGAGGACAACTAAGTCAAACAAAGATGTAAGGAAAAAAATGGGATGCAGTCAGGAGATAAGTTCCTGCATACCTCATCAGCTAAAATCTTGGAACAATTGAAACAGACACATCTCATAATACTTAACACCGTCTTCATAAAACCAACATGATACATAGGCTTAGCGAGCTCAAGATGGCCAAAATGCCCAGGACACTCGGCCATATTAGCCATACAAGTCTCACACTTCACTTTCCGATCAATCGTACCAAGCCGAACATCACTTAATCCTCCCACCTTAGGTTTACCCTTTCGTACCAAGCCGAACATCACTTAATCCTCCCACCTTAGGTTTACCCTTTTCGGTCGTCTCACTATGTTCAACATGTATAACAGACATTTGCCTCTGAACAAAAACAAAGACGAAACGCCATTAGAAAAGACAACCCAATGAACATCAGAGTAAGCTCCTCAACTAAACCAATCCATTTCTATAATACTCTATGCAATTATCACCGCCGGCTAAACAGACGGCGGAGCAATGAGCAGAAAAAAGTTAGAGAAAGCGAAAGAGAAAGGATAATTACAATCTCATCGGGACTGATTATGCCAAACTGAACAACCCGAACTTTAGAGACCTCGGCTGGAGAGAAAGGAAACCGTGTATCCATGGCGGCTAAAACTCCGATGAAAGACAAATCAAAAATCGAAAAACCTTAACGTGTGTTTATAATAGAATGAAAAGAGAAATAATCTTAAGCCAGAATTGTTCACTTCAGAGCTTCGCGTTTTCGCTCTCCCGTTAGCGACGACTAGATCTGGGATCCTCTCTCGCCTTGGAGAGATAAGCTAAAGACATTTCTCAATGCCCTTAGGGTTATATTTATAGACGAAATGGCGGCTCAGAGGAGCTAAAGACATTTCTCAATGCCCTTAGGGTTATATTTATAGACGAAATGGCGGCTCAGAGGCCAGTTCTTCTTAACTGGGCCGTTAACCAAATCATTAAGCATATACTAAGCAAAATTGCATACCACATTTAATTTTTCTTTTTCTTTTGATCGGCAATTAATATGACTATATATTCATTATACATTCTAAAAAAATTATGATTCAATTCATTTTGAGGACTCTGTTTTTTAGAGAAATTCTCTCACAGATGAGAAGAGTTCCCATTATTATTTCAAATTTTTAAAAATGACTAGAAAGAAGTAAAAGAAACAGAGATTGGAGAGGGAACAGCCATTGATGCATCGAATGCTAGTGCAATAAGACTTGATGAAGGCGGGATAACGGCACTTGCCTTCAAGCTTGAAACTTCTTGCCCCTCCATCCTGCCTTTAATAGTCTAAATCTTCGACATCTTCAGCGGAATCTTTATCTTTATTCTCCAACTGATGATGCATATTCATATTGAATTTCAACCAATGTCACTTGCTCAACAACTGCCTTCTTCCACAGTAGCTTCCTCTCCATCCTGAGGCGAGTCCACAAATCCAATTTTGTCCATTTCTTCTGCCCGTGCCGTGGTTGACTTCTTGGAGTATACTCAATTTCCCACAAGAGTATACTCATTTCCGTAACAAAATGGAATTGCCTTTGATGCTTCGCTCCTCTCCTTTCTTTCTCTTAGCAAACAAAGTGGGTTCAAGTCCAAGAACCTCCTTATTCTTGTCATCATCTCCTCATTCAAGTCCAAGTCCAATAACCATTCTTGTCATCATCTCCCAAAACATTTAACCTTCTGGATAAAGCCAAGAATTTTAAATAACCATTCTTGTCATCATCTCCCAAAACATTTAACCTTCTGGATAAAGCCAAGAATTTTATTGTTTGATCAGGTTCCTGATTACGTATTTAATATCCCTATAGGATTGAAATAAGCCAACTCCACCTACAATTCCCCACAGACTCCTCTTGGAAAAAATCAAAACAAAAAGAAACGGGACGACAAAATATTATACAGAAATGAATCTTGAAATCTAAGCTTTACCTCTGTGTCCAATCAGAGTGTACAAGTGAAAAATTTGCCATCATTTGGTATTACCTCTGTGTCCAATCAGAGTGTACAAGTGAAAAATTTGCCATCATTTGGTAGCCTTCACTTCTCCCTGTCAGCAGCAGCAAGCGTTAGTTTTCCTCAATAGTCTTTTTATCTTTTATTTTCTTCAGCAAAGTTTTTAGTGCTTGGGATTTTGGTTTCCTCTTACACAATCGCTATTTTAGTTTGTGGAAATGGTCACATATCCGTCAGCTAGAGTTCTCTTAATCCGCTATGGTTTAGGTCTAGTTTTATGCATTAGGCGGACTTTTAGTTTTCCGCGGTAGTCGGACTTTATGTAGTAAAAAGTATTCCACCTCTGCTTAATCTATAATATTTTGGAGAACACAAAGTCTATCTTGTTTAATTATTTATCTTTTTCTAACCGTCAAAGATATATTTATATTATCGGTTAACCCATAATTTTTTTACAAAAGAGAATACAAACACGAAAGGAAATGACATTAGTAAATTCAATAAAGTAGCCTTCCGCTGCAATTTGACGGTTTCACCAACACACTACCATCGATTCCGCTGCAATTTGACGGTTTCACCAACACACTACCATCGAGCAAGATCGAAACTACACCATTAAAAAAAGCCTTATTGGGCTTGTTGCTTCTTTAAAGAAGAGAGAACAAAGTCCAATCTAAAATCCCCAAAGATGATGACTCATGCTCTCTAGATCTTTCTCTTCTCTTATATAAAATGAATGTACTTCCCATGATAATCATCCAAAAAACATCAAATATAATCAAAAACAATACAAGTTATCAAATCTTTTTTGCAGTTTTGAGAGTCTCTTAAATCTCTTTAGTTTGTTTTTACTTTCTGCATTTTTAGGGTTCTTAATAAAGTTTCAATGAAGCTAAATAATCTGGGTTTTGTTCTCTCTTGTTTACAGCTTTGTCACTAATTGCTTGGACTCCATATTTTAGGTAATTACCTAATTTTGATCCACGCTAAGCAAAAATCACATTGTTACTGGCCTCTTCGACAAAGAACACATGAAATCATTAAGAAATCTAAATGTCGCCTTGAGATGGCCTCTTCGACAAAGAACACATGAAATCATTAAGAAATCTAAATGTCGCCTTGAGACCAGTTAGTGACATATCACTTTCATTGCGCGAAAAATTAAACGGATAGGTACTCACTGTAGCAAAAAATTTACACCAAATGGATTCAATCTATAAGGAGAAAAAAGAGCCATCATAGTCCCTCACGATCGAAGTAGAGATCGATGGGAACCAAAGCCTGGTCTATCCCATCTCCAGTCTCTGCCCTGAAGAAGTTTTACATTATCCATCCAGCGAGATACACAAAATCTAAAAATTAAGGAGGCAACACCACCGAACAAAGAACTCGTTCGACGTTTGCATTATAAAACATAAAAAAGTCTACACCGATGCTATGATTGTATTCGCTCAAAAGCACTGACCGGTAAACAAATAAATTATTTTTTTTGGGAGTTTTGTTGAGAAAGTTGAGAGAATGTACAAAATGACTTCACCAATTTTAAAATGATCTATATGTAATATGTTTATTCAGGGCTGACCCTCCCATATAAGGGGGGAAAAAACTTGCTTTAGGCGAAGAGAAATATTATAGATTGGAGAACCAAAATATTGTTAACTTGGTGTAGTGGTGTTAACATAATAAGTTTTACCATGATTCATGAAGATATTTGTCCAATGTCCTTGTCTTGGTGTAGTGTTGCTAACGGCATAATTTCTATCAATGAAGACATGAGTTCAATATCTTTTAAATGCCGAATATTCTTCATGGGTTCAATAGCTTTTGAACGCTGAATACTATTTTTTTCTCCTAACTTCCAACACTTTTTTTTAATGCTTTAGGCCTCTCAAAAATTAGGGGCAGAGCCGGCCCTCTATAACAAAATTTGAGGTCATTGCCTAGGGTCCCAAAATTTTAGGGACCCGTTTTTCTTTATAAAAAAGAAAAAATTGTTAAAAAAATCTGCATTTATTTTTTAGGGACCCGTTTTTCTTTATAAAAAAGAAAAAATTGTTAAAAAAATCTGCATTTATTGCTTTGGAGACTCGAACAAGTATCTACAAGGGCATTATTATCTGCATTACAACTGTGCAGATAGATTTTGATCGTTTTCTTCACATGTATCTTAAATATCCGTTGAATCATTGTAGAGATTTAGTTATTTTGAATTGTATATTAATAATCATATGAAATATAAAAAGATATTTTAGGACCCCAATATTTTAAAATTGCCTTGGGCCCTGTAAATTACAGGACCGGCCCTGATTAGGGGCTGCTCTGTGTTAATTAGATGTCCACGGTCTACCAAGAAGAAAAACAAAGGATGAGAAAGTGGTGATCACGGTTGAATTATGGATCACGTCAATACAAAGACGCACTAGTAAAAACGAGACATGAGTCATCGCGTAGATAACCTATCCATCACACTTAAACCTTCTCTAGTTATTTGGCTCTTTCCACATTTTATTGTATAACTAGGTTTGGTTTACCCGTGCATGCACGGATCCTAATAATTAAATAAGCAATCTAATTTTATTTATTTATTAATGATTAAATTATAATATATAACTATTTTTTACAATTATATTTTTTGAATTTTTTTTTATATTTTTACTTATAATATGAATGTCTCATTTGAGAAAAAAAAATATTCTACGTTTAAATTTAAAATTATATTTTTTGAATTTTTTTTTATATTTTTACTTATAATATGAATGTCTCATTTGAGAAAAAAAAATATTCTACGTTTAAATAGCTCAGATCCATCTTTCTCTTTGAGACATTTACCCCTCTAAAAATTTTGGTGTTTGAAAATATTCTTTTATTTCAATACAAAGCAATATCTTCCTTTCCTTTTGTTAATCTTTTATTTCTTGCTATTTTATTTTGATTCTTTTATTTCAACAAAAAAATAATAATAAACATGTTTTGAGTTAAGAAATGTTTTGTTCATGTTTTTAAGATATAAATTTTGATAATAGATTAGTAAACTAAATTTAAGATAATAATATTCTTAAGAAAAAATTATCTTAAAAATGTTTATTTTCAGATTTCAAATTATTTATTTTACTCTATTTTCTTATGATAACAAAACTAATATTATTTGCTTGATATCTTACCTTTTTTTAATACTGTCTTTAATACTGATGATATTTTTAAACATTCGCTCTTCTTTTAAGGAGTGCACCAGCAACCTTAAGCACCATGCCTTCCTCAATCTACTCATCAAGATAGCCTTTAACTTAGTATATATGCATTATCGATATGGTGAGATAAATATAGTAGATCTTAAACTTGCACAAACCAACTCTCACCAGTTTTTCGATAGTTTCCTCGATTATTTCATTGAAATAGATCTGTTAGGTAATAAGTTACATCATCAGCTGTAGCTACATATTCCACAAATAGTTAAAAACAAAAAATCTCAACTCTAATGAAATTGCAGAATTACAGTGTTTACCTCCACTCTATCGACGCCTCCTCTTCTGAATCCTGTTTTCAGATTTGTCACAACCACATAACTAACTGTTGATGTATGTCCCTTGGAATAATAGCCTGTACTTTTTGAGTTTGAGATATGTAACTGCTTTGAGCTGTAGTAAACTACCTCCACTCTATCGACGCCTCCTCTTCTGAATCCTGTTTTCAGATTTGTCACAACCACATAACTAACTGTTGATGTATGTCCCTTGGAATAATAGCCTGTACTTTTTGAGTTTGAGATATGTAACTGCTTTGAGCTGTAGTAAACATGGAAGAGAATATGGAAGCTTACCCCTTATGTACTCCCTTGCTTCGTCCACACTTGAGGGTTTCTCTCTGACAGTATCTTCATAGACTACCACCTTCATACAATTGAAAACATTAAATCCATGTCTCGCATAGACTATCCAATATCACCAAAAAATATGTCCCTAGAATGCCCCATTCTTTCGTTTATCAACTCCTATAAACTACTGCACGAAATAACAATTTATAGATTCTTAAGCTCTTTGGATAATAATATTCATTAATAAAGTATACCATTTTTAAAATTTATTATAATCTAAATGGTAATTTTCAATTAATATTATTTAAATATTAAATTTTAAATATTGGAAAATGTTATTTTTCTGAAATCAATATTTTTATGAACATATAACAATTTTATTAAGATATTTAATATTTAGTTTCCAAATTTTTAATATAAAATCAATTATTAATAATTTAAATTAGGAAATTATAATTTAACGGTTAAGATCTAATTTAGTAGACGGCCCCAAAATTTTGGGAGTCCATTTTTCTTAAAAAAAAAAAAAAATTGTTAAAAAAGACCTGCACTGTTGCTTTGGAGACTCGAACAAATATCTACAAGGGCACTATTATGTGCATTACAATTGTTCTGAGGTAGATTTTGATTGTTTTCTTCACATGTATCTTAAATATCCGTTGAATCGTTGTAGAGATTTAGTTATTTTGAATTGTATATTCATAATCATATGAAATATAACTTAAAAAAATATTTTAGGGCCCCAATATTTTAAATTGCCTTGGGCTCCGTAAATTACAGGACCAGTCCTGATTAGGGGCTGCTCTGTGTTAATTAGATGTCCACGGTCCACCAAGAAGAAAAACAAAGGATCAGAAAGTGGTGATCGCGGTTGAATTATGGAGCACGTCAATACAAAGATGCACCAATAAAAATGAGACATGAGTCATCGCGTAGATAACCTATCAATCACAGTTAAACCTTCTCTAGTTATTTGGCTCTCTCCACATTTTATTGTATAATTTCTTTTACGTTAAAAAAATATGTACATTCATTTACCCATTTTTCTTAAAAATATATATCTGCAAACGAGACTTGAAATTTGACTCACATCCGAGAATCTTAAAAATTTTGGCCTGGGAATTCCAAAAATAAAGTCTACAAAATTACGAGTTTCTCAGGATATGTTAAAAATTTAGCATTCTGCGAGATTTTAAAATAATAATAATTATAACTAGTTTAATATATTTTTCCAGCTTATAGATTACTAATTTACGATTTAACGAATTGTATATTTGAATTTACAGATTATAAATTTTCAAATTGCAGACTCATTAATTTACGATTTAACGAATTGTATATTTGAATTTACAGATTATAAATTTTCAAATTGCAGACTCATATTTAAGTAATGCAGATTTGTGGATATGATAATTTGAGAGGCATGTGGAAATCTAAAACTTGATTATTTGCGTTATCCTGCTAAAGCTGTACGATATAGATTAAAACGTTGATACAATTATTTTAAAACATGATTTTATATTTATTTGCTATCAATATAATCAAAAATAAAAGATAGATAAATCAACTTAGAAATGCGACTTCTTTTGTGGAGGAAAACTACTAAATACAGTCGACAAATTTCATTACATTTATATATTAAAAAAAAATCACACTTGACGCACTAAGCAAATCGGCCTGTAACGCCCTGTAAATTTACCGACAGGAAAACCTACTCCTGTAAATTACAACCGTGCTATCAGCACCCCATATATATACCTTCGTTTAAGTCCGTCTACCCGAAGATATCCCTGTTGGCCTGTAATTCCGTTGACTGTCAATTAATTAAGTTGACTAACGGAATTACTCTTAACAGCATACTTAGCCATTAATAATGATGATTTACGCTAAATGAAGTCGTTTTCTCAAAACTTAAATGGATTGGGCCCAAAAATTATTTTTCTGACCCAAACTCATTCCCCATCGTTTTTATAAAAACGAAACGAATGAGGGTCCTAACGAATGAGAACTCCCCAAATTATATTAAAAGTTTATTTCTCATATTTTCGTAAATAATACTACATAACCAACTCTAATACAATTTTGGATTTCGGTTAAACCAGTTCAACAACCGGCTTTTTTTTGTTTGTGTTGAAGGCCAGTGATTAATTTCTTTTAATGGACGAAGTCCTTTACTTTCAAA
>CM071716.1:28492568-28503689 GCA_036630335.1 Physaria fendleri | reverse complement strand
CCCTTCAAGAACTTCGAGGTAGTGAACAAAAGATGGAACAACAATGTCAAGCCTTCCATCACTGTAACAAAAAAACAATCCGGCTTTTAAGCACAAAATATGGAGCCAGCACTGAAGATCTTCAACAACAAAAAAAGAACTAAACATCTGACTGTGACACAGAATCAAAATAAAATTGGTGGGAAAGAATAGATCCTACCTGTTAATATCAGCAATCAAGGGTGTAGCATAAACGCTAGAAGTGACTTCGGTTTGCCATCGTAGCTCCAATTTTCTCGGGCACTGACTATTTAACAAAGCATCTTCATCGCTGCACAACGAAACCAGACAAATAGTCTTAAGAGAAAGGAAATATATCTTCAACAATCAATACTACGGGTTCATAAACAAAAATACGCACAATTCTATCAAATTGAGGCGTTGCATGTCTACTCATAACTCAATACAGATCGAAACTTACATTTCAGGGTAGCCTAGCTCGTCATCAGTGGCTTTTCGCTCCCTGAACTTGTTTTCCCCATTACAGAGATTCGTTAAGGTAAGATAAAGCACACAAATCAGCAGACACCGTAGCACACGAGATTTCATATGATCACACTCTGCAAATACCAGATGATTCCCTTGGCACAAAACTATAATTGAATCTAGTGCAAAAAACTCATTCAAGATCTAAAAACTCGTAATAAGAGTATAAGACTAGGGGTTTGGGGATTGTGAAGGAGAGTAAAAGGAGAGATCGAGAAGGAGAGGAGACGAAGCTAAGACTGTGGACGGCTCGGGAAGATCGAATTCGTTTGACGCAGGGAAGAGTGAACTGCTTGTAGTTTTGACCAAAGTAACCCACACGAAACGGCTCGCAGTTTAGTTACAAATTTGAGAAACGTCAATAATTTTCTTTTCACTACGAATGGTTGTTTGTAATGTGGAACAATAAATAGCTGCTAATAGTAAAAAGATACAACAATATCCTTTCCTAGTAACCATTACTTGTAGTTTTACAACATCTCCATCCTAAACATATGAATCTCTTAAAAAGAGTAATAAACACACCTCTTCAAGCTAAAACCATCTTTGGGGATTTTAATAAAAATCCTAATGCTTCTCCAAACCGGGATTCTAACTTCTTCCAGAAATGCAGTGTTCTTTCTTTCTTATTACGTATAGTATAGAAGGACCCTGGGATTTGCATTGATGAAAGAACTTCGAGGTAGTGAACAAAAGATGGAACAACAATGTCAAGCCTTCCATCACTGTAATAAAAAACAATCCGGCTTTTAAGCACAAAATATGGAACAAGCACTCAAGATCCTTAACAACAAAAAAGAACTAAACATCTGACTGTGACACAGAATCAACATGAAATTGGTGGAAAACATAGATCCTACCTGTTAATATCAGCAATCAAGGGTGTAGCATAAACGCTAGAAGTGACTTCCGTTTGCCATCGTAGCTCCAATTTTCTCGGGCACTGAGTATTTAACAAAGCATCTTCGTCGCTGCACAACGAAACCAGACAAATAGTCTTAAGAGCAAGGAAATATATCTTCAGCAATCAACGATACGGGTTCATAAACAAAAATTCGCACAATTCTATCAAATTGAGGCGTTGCATGTCTACTCATAACTCAATACAGATCGAAACTTACATTTCAGGGTAGCCTAGCTCGTCATCAGTGGCTTTTCGCTCTCTGAACTTGTTTTCCCCATTACAGAGATTCGTTAAGGTAAGATAAAGCACAGAAATCAGCAGACACCGTAGCACACGAGGTTTCATATGATCACACTCTGCAAATACCAGATGATTCCCTTGGCACAAAATTATAATTGAATCTAGTGCAAAAAACTCATTCAAGATCTAAAATCTCGTAATAAGACTAGGGGTTTTGGGGATTGTGAAGGAGAGTAAAAGGAGAGATCGAGAAGGAGAGGAGACGAAGCTAAGACTGTAGACGGCTCGGGAAGATCGAATTCGTTTGACTCAGGGAAGAGTGAACTGCTTGTAGTTTTGACCAAAGTAACCCACACGAAACGGCTCGCAGTTTAGTTACAAATTTGAGAAACGTCAATAATTTTCTTTTCACTACGAATGGTTGTTTGTAATGTGGAACAATAATAGCTGCTAATAGTAAAAAGATACAACAATATCCTTTCCTAGTAACCATTACTTGTAGTTTTACAACATCTCCATCCTAAACATATGAATCTCTTAAAAAGAGTAATAAACACACCTCTTCAAGCTAAAACCATCTTTGGGGATTTTAATAAAAACCCTAATGCGTCTCCAAACCGGGATTCTTACTTCTTCGAGAAATGCAGTGTTCTTTCTTTCTTATTACGTATAGTATAGAAGGACCCTGGGATTTGCATTGATGAACATTTGCATATAGCCAAGAAAGCTTTAACTCTTCTTTGGTCATGGAAGATGAAAAGGGAGCATATGATAAGAAGTACAGACCTTTCGATAAGTATTGATATCATTTGGTGTTGATTTATCGAACCTGAGCCGCATGCTTACCCAGACTTTCTCATCCTGATCCCAAGAACACTCTACAATCTTCCCAGAGTATTCGGCGCTTACCCAGACTTTCTCATCCTGATCCCAAGAACACTCTACAATCTTCCCAGAGTATTCGGCTGGGTCTGTATCATCATCTGTTGCAGTTTCAACATTAGCAGCTTTGTAGTTCTTAAAATAATTGTGTTTATTACTAACTATAATATAAGCAGGGATAAGAAACCTCTAAAAACAACAGAATTCCCATCCATAGGCTTCTTCTTCCCTCTTTCAAACAAAGAGAGGATTCCACGGCCATTCTCATCTTGCTCGTAAAGAAAGTCAACCGAGTTCATCTCTGGATACTTCCACTTCAACAGACCTTCATGGGTGCGGGCAACATAAGGATCATCCCAACCCTTTTAACAGAGAATTAGGTTTCAGATATTTACTTGGAAGACAATAGTAAACTCTGTCATACTAAAACTTCACTTTCTCTGCATTTGTATAAAATAGACCTTAAGTCTAACATCTAAGATCCACTTCAGTCCCATGGTTACCTGAAAGATTAGGCCATCGGCTTCATGTGAAAGTGATGGTATAAAACCCTTCAAAACCTTCTCAACCGCAGAAAGCAACCAAAAATCCTTTCTCCGCACCTAAGTGAGACAATAGTTATCGGCTCCGGACAAAAAATATAAGAATGGAAAAAACGTGACAAAAGAATTGTAACTCTTTACGCACCCTAAACGGCTCAAGGTCATATCTATAAATATGACTTCTGGCCTCCTCATATTTACGGGGGTCTATCACCTCCTTCTTGAGCATTTCCCATCTTTCATAGAAAGGCCGCTGGTCCATTTATTAATTGTGCAACTTTTCATTAGTAACTTAATAAGCAATTGATACATGATACAGAGAGCCAAGCACAACTCAGTTGATATTCTATGCTAATAATACTGACAGAAGTGTATGTTGTAAACAGACTATGTCAAGGAGAAAAATGATGCAACTTCTTTGCATAGAATACGAATGACCAGAACCAGATGCTCCCTAAGAGATAGAGATCTCATATGTTCATGATTTCTAAACACATTTCTTGCATCACGATAAAATCAGACATAAAAATCAACAAACACTAAGATAAACACGACAGTAAGCTGGCCTAAATACTGTTTAGTTTCTAGACTGTTCTATTATGGAGGTAATAGAAGCTGCAGTAATTACGTTGTGCCTCAATACAAACTCAGATCTAGAACTAAAGAGCTTAAGATCCTTTGAGATAATTTAAAACAAGGGTTGATCGGTACCAATCCAACCACCATTGATAAATAAGCAAATAATGATAGTTCCAACCTCTACGACTGACTGGCCGTTGATTGCTACCATATCATAGATTAGGTATCTCCTCTCCTGCTTTTGTTTATCTGGCAAAGTGTCGATTATCATTTCTCCGTCAAGCAAAGTGAAATGGTGCACTTTATCAGATATTCCCTGGCAACCAAAACAATTAAGCAATGAAAATCACTAGTGCTGTGTATCAATACACAATCAGTTGGAAAATTACTCACTTCAGTTGGGTGCCTGAAGGGGAACCGCATCTGTAACCTAACCTGGAAATTGTGAACATCCTCTTCCCTAGATTAGAGAAAAATGAATTCAGTAAGAACATGTTAGATCCTCTTCCCTAGATTAGAGAAAAATGAATTCAGTAAGAACATGTTAGCTTGCGTCTATGAAAAGGAGATGGAGAAAAACTGATAAATAAAAACCAGAAAGTATTGAACTAGCCACATGAGGAAAAAATCATACGAAACAAACCAAAGCAAACTAGTAGCGGAAAACAATTCTTACAAAACCAAAATCTAAGGAAAAGTGCCTAATAGTCAAGAAATGTTTCTCACATGTTCACAAAGCAGAGAACAAAGTTGATCAAGATCACATTATAATTTCAAGTTACCATATTATCCTTTTGTGTTCCCTAATATAGCCCAGTATAGAAGGATGTGCAACAAGAAGTTTAAGAGCTATCAATAACGAGAAAAAAGGCAATTAAACCAAAGCGAACTGAAACTGAACATCAAGCGATAGATACTCATAGAATTAACTACATAATATTCTGTGCGAACAACATATAACAAGATTTCAAATTTCCTACCCCAATGTTCAGAGATAGCATCCTATAAAAGAAGTGTCGGTAACCTTCCTCCTGGTCAGGGGGTATTTCATCACCCAGAACGTCATCATTTGTCATCTTGACATCCATCTGATGACTTTCCTCCTGAAACAATAAGGCAGTAAGAGAAAAATAATTTTATAAAACCACCATAACAGCACAACACCCAGATAACAACTTTATGAGCTTTGTCGCCTTGGATAGACTCAGTTACACTCATCCCAGTAAATAAATCTTTGGTACATTGATTTGAGTTATGGAACCTACCTAAACCCATCTTAGAGGTTATCTTTCTTTAGGTAATATCAATAAAAAATTTCTGTGATCAGTACCGAATATAAAATGGCATAGAAACAATGATTGTGAAGCTTAAATTCAGATTAAGCTGTACTTCAGATGGTTACACCTAAGTCTAAACCTATGTCTAACTTACAAAGAAAAAGACGGCGGAGCTTAAAAGTGTCCAGGAAAATCTTGGAATATAGGTGAACAGCTTAATAGATATTTGTTAGCACTGAGCTTACTTGCACAGGAGCAGTCGGACCGCCATCATCATCATCATCATCTGGCAAAGCTTCACCATATTTGTTAGCACTGAGCTTACTTGCACAGGAGCAGTCGGACCGCCATCATCATCATCATCATCTGGCAAAGCTTCACCATTTAAATCAAGCTCAGTAGACCTCTTCCACTCAGGAGTTGATGGGCAGATGATGCTTTCAGGTTTTATTTCATGATAAAAGGAGTATAAAGCTTCAATATAATCTGGTTTATAGATACCAACAAAATCCAACTTCAGGTAAACATTCAAGGTTCATTTGGCTGCAAATACCTCATTGACAAACGTGTTGACAGACACATTATCTGGCACTGCATCACGACCCTTGCATGCAATCTACAAGCAAAGAAAACAACAGATAAAGCAATCTGCTACAGTTGTCAGTTGTCACAGAGGAT
Source organism: Physaria fendleri (assembly GCA_036630335.1). Classification (NCBI taxonomy): domain Eukaryota; kingdom Viridiplantae; phylum Streptophyta; class Magnoliopsida; order Brassicales; family Brassicaceae; genus Physaria; species Physaria fendleri. The sequence goes on along the minus strand of CM071716.1, from coordinate 28,498,062 downwards.
ATGGGTACAGAAAAGTATGTAATACATTTACCTTCACATATTTAATGCCTTCTTTCTTTAAGTCTGTCGTAGAATAGTAACGATTTGTGTTTGTCAAATCAATCACCAGACTAAGCTGAAAAGGACAGTGACATTGTGTTTGTCAAATCAATCACCAGACTAAGCTGAAAAGGACAGTGACAATACACAAGAATTTAGATCACAGACATACCAGTCTTGCATTGACGATGATACATAAGGCAAGAAAAAGAAAGCCCACGAATTACCTTTCTCCCAGCTATCCTCTGGTTATGGATCACCTGTTTAAAAGAGTATCTACTTCCAGGAGGTACATGAATATTGTAATATTCATTCAGGGGAACTTTTGAAGGAACGATGCATCCTATCTCATTCCCAGAAGGAGGACAATCAATATTCATTCAGGGGAACTTTTGAAGGAACGATGCATCCTATCTCATTCCCAGAAGGAGGACAATCTAGCCAACCTGTTGATATCAGTCAGGCTGTCAAATACTCACCTTATTTAAAGAATTGGCGTAAAGGAAAAGAAAAGAACACATACTAGCTAAAATCTTTTGAAGCCGATTACAGTTTGGAATAAATAATAGCACAATAAGCATTAATTCAACAAAGAACCATCACCTTGAGGGACCTTGTATTTATCATAAGCTTTAGCATTCTGATTCTGATAATAATGATCACGGAAAACTGGCTGAGGGTTATGTGTTGGCTTGTCATATCTCATTCGTTTCCTTCTCTCCTCACGTTCCTGAAACAAAAAACAAAAGAAAATCACTCAGATTATGTTGGGATCAATTATTAGATATGCTACACTAAACGATCACAGTGGTTATTTTTTCTTAAAGGCTCCCATAATATAGTGGCTACAGCAATCAAAGTCTAGTGTCAAAAATAAGTAGTACCCGTCTTGCGATTTCAACAGCAGACTCCATCCTGTCATCCCTCGAAGAATAATCTTCCCGATGTCTAACATAGGGTTCATCGTCTTCTTCGGGTTGGGGTGACGCATTTAAGTCCATCGTAGCAACCATTCAAGGGTAACTGAACAGCATTAACTTAATACCTCGTTTCTCTGCAAGAAGCTACCTAAGTCATGTCTGAAGGCATGAGAAAAGCAAGATATTAGCAGCCGAGATAAAGCCTAAAGGCAACACAGACATGTCTGAAGGCATGAGAAAAGCAAGATATTAGCAGCCGAGATAAAGCCTAAAGGCAACACAGAACAGAATGCTAACTCAAAATATTTTCCCAATTTTCTCTACTAGAGAGAAACATAGCCGTAAACTGAAGTAAATAAGATTAAAAGCAGAGCAAGAGATCCACTATAGTCTCGATTCCTTTCTCCAACTTTATTTGACTACCAAACCGAAGATGTTAAAAACCCTAGAAGCGACGAATTAGCGAAATCTCAGCCGGACATTTCAAATTAGTCCCCTTATCGAAAACATCTCGACACCAAATCAAGCGTATCATTAACAAGTGAGAAAACTAACCAAGAGTATCCAAAATCCGAGGAATCACCTAAAGAACACAAAGCTTCCGTAGAATCGGAGAGAACAAACAGGTAGGGTTTTTTGAAACAAGCTCTGTTGTGAAGGAGGACGGAAGTTCAGTTTCAATCGTGGGTTCAGTAGAAAAATTGTAATCGAAACCCTAGAGAGAAGAAATAAATCGATAGGAAGAAAGAGAATTAGACCAGTCTTTTCTATATATACTGGTCAGCCGAACGAAGCAAAAACTTATTATCAAGGTGTTGTTATTTTTTTTTTGTCCTGAAAAAAAAAATTAAAAATAAATAACACCTTGATAATAAATTAGAACATAACTCAAGGCTAATTACTTTGTTCACACCTTGTTTACGGGCGTGATTGGTTGGGGCTTTAACTTTTTCTAAAGCCACTTTTCTATCTGAAATCTGTAGTCTAAAGCAATCGAGCTTTATAAATCTTTGAGTTCAAAGCAATCAAGCTTTATAAATATTTTTCAAAGCAATTATGTCTTATTATAATCTTCTAAAATAGATTAAATAGGCTAACCCAATTAGGCCCACTGGATACTCATTTAGTTAGGCCCATTTATTTTCACCTTTTTTTTCAGTGTCCTTGTATGCAATAAACGACGGCGTCTTGGAATTCACGATCAGACTAGACGGCAATAAACGACGGCGTCTTGGAATTCACGATCAGACTAGACGAGTCTTCTCTTTTTCACACTCCTAGTGCCGCCATGAGCGACGTCCCTCTTTACCCGCCGCTTGATCCTTGTAATTACGATCTCATTGTCGTCGGCATGAGCCGTTGATTATTCCGCCACGCGTCTTAATCTTGAAGCCACTCGAGACCTCTTAAGACTTGAACGCCACGCGTCTTAATCTTGAAGCCACTCGAGACCTCTTAAGACTTGAAACACTCTGGCTTAAATAGAAGCATCTCCACACTTAATAAATCCTGCAACATCGGCACTGGTATTTCCGAGTCCATAATCGCTGCCGCTGCTTCCTCTTCCGGTCATTCTGTTCTCCATCTCGACCCTAACTCCTTCTACGGTTCTCACTTCGCCTCACTTTCTCTTCCCGAACTCACTACTTTCCTTCAATCAAACTCCGTTTCTTCTCCTTCTCCGCCGTCGGAGAGTAATGATTTCATCTCCGTGGATATCGTCAACCGGTCCTTGTATTCTTCCGTCGAGATTTCGAGCTTCGACTCAGAGATCCTCGATGAACAACACTCTAGAAGATTCAACGTTGACTTGTGTGGTCCTAGAGTTGTCTTTTGTGCCGATGAATCAATTAATCTCATGTTGAAATCAGGAGCTAACAATTACGTTGGGTTTAATACCATTGATGCAAGTTTCATCGGGGATTCGAGCGGGAAGCTACGAAGTGTCCCTGATTCGAAAGGTGCGATTATGAAGGACAAGAGCGTTACTCTGTTGGAGAAGCCTAAGCTGTACAAAGTCACCAAGATTGTTGAAAATCACTTGAAAGGCGATGAGACAATATCCGAGGAAGACATGGAGAGTCCATTTGTTGACTTCTTGACAAAGATAGATTTGCCACCTAAATTCAAATCGTAGAGCCTTTTGAGTTCTTTACACTTTTGTATGCTTATTGTTTCTTGAGTATGTCTCAGAAATGTTGATGGTAAATCTTTGTTTTCTCTCTTCTTCTGTTTAGGATCATCTTGTATGCCATTGCTATGGTAGATTATGATCAAGACAATATGGAACATTTGATTAAGACTTCCTTCTCCGCCGTCGGAGAGTAATGATTTCATCTCCGTGGATATCGTCAACCGGTCCTTGTATTCTTCCGTCGAGATTTCGAGCTTCGACTCAGAGATCCTCGATGAACAACACTCTAGAAGATTCAACGTTGACTTGTGTGGTCCTAGAGTTGTCTTTTGTGCCGATGAATCAATTAATCTCATGTTGAAATCAGGAGCTAACAATTACGTTGGGTTTAATACCATTGATGCAAGTTTCATCGGGGATTCGAGCGGGAAGCTACGAAGTGTCCCTGATTCGAAAGGTGCGATTATGAAGGACAAGAGCGTTACTCTGTTGGAGAAGCCTAAGCTGTACAAAGTCACCAAGATTGTTGAAAATCACTTGAAAGGCGATGAGACAATATCCGAGGAAGACATGGAGAGTCCATTTGTTGACTTCTTGACAAAGATAGATTTGCCACCTAAATTCAAATCGTAGAGCCTTTTGAGTTCTTTACACTTTTGTATGCTTATTGTTTCTTGAGTATGTCTCAGAAATGTTGATGGTAAATCTTTGTTTTCTCTCTTCTTCTGTTTAGGATCATCTTGTATGCCATTGCTATGGTAGATTATGATCAAGACAATATGGAACATTTGATTAAGACTAAAGAGGCATAGGTCGCTTGGCTCTATACATCACATCTCTGGGCAGGTCATTCAGGTCATTCATCATTTCGTCTTTCTTGGCTTTAACCGTTTTTTTATTATCTACTTTAGGTTTTTTAAGACGTCTAGGGATTTGAGGGCGATGATCTACCCAATTTATGGACAAGGAGAACTTCCACAAGCCTTTTGTCGTAAGGCTGCTGTCAAAGGATGTACCTATGTACGTTTGGAACAATTTGCTGCACTGTGTATTGTGTTGCTGCAGTGTTATTTGTTACTAATCTGGTCTTTCATTTTTTGCAGGTTCTTCGGATGCCTATTAGTGCTCTGCTTTTAGACAAGGCTAGTGAGTTTGACATTTATAGCTATAGATAAAGTTTCATTGACAACAGGATTCTAACTTGATTACAAAGGGTTTAGATTAGGATTCTAACTGTTTTTTTGGCAGGAAACAGGGGGCTACAAAGGGGTTAGATTAGTTTCTGGTCAAGAGATATTCAGCCAAAAGTTGATACTGGATCCATGTATTACTGTTGGATTGGAGTCTCTGTCTTCATTGTCAGATGAGCAAAATGAAACTGTCAGAGTTCTTGTCCCAAAGGCGATTATCAATAAGGAGAAAATAGCAAGAGGAATATGCGTCATTAGAGGTTCTGTGAAAGCTGATATTTCAAACGCTCTTATCGTATATCCACCTAAATGTAAGATAATTTTTGAAGACCCTCCAGTTAGTTAGTTAGTTGTTTCACGTCGTTTGCATTTAGAGGTTTCTGACATGATTAGTTTTTTTGCAAGTTTCTGACATGATTAGTTTTTTTGCCTTTTAGCTTTGTTTCCTGAACAGCTAACTGCAGTTCGGGTTCTGCAGCTTGGTAGTGGTTTCGCAGTTTGCCCTCCTGACATGTAAGTTATGGTTTAACATAAGATGATCCTTCCTTCCCATTTTTAGTTCTGTTTCTATCCATTTGGTTATCTTTAAAACTGTTCTCTGAGTCATATGCAGGCATGTGGTATATCTTTCAACTTTGTGCGACAACGATGTCCAAGGGATAAAAGCATTATCTTCAGCCATAAGTAATCTCATCAAATTGCCTGTTCCAGAGAATTGTGAAAGCGATTCTGCTGTAGAGAATGATAATTCAGATACAAAACCTATTCTACTCTGGAAAGCACTATAGGTGCAAGAGCTAATCAAGGTGGGAAATGTGATATTGGCATTTTATATCTTCATTTCGACATTGTATAATGTTTTTTTTTTTTTAGGGTGAATTTGGAGGTGCAATCAGTTCCATGCCTAGTCCAGATGGAACTTTGAACTACAATAACATAATGGCATCAGCTGTGAAGGTTAGTAACAAAAGAAACAAACAATAATGCTCTAAATCTCATTAAGTTATAAATGGTTTTGATAAATGTTATGTGATCTTGGATTTGGTAGCTATATGAACAAGTAATGGGGAGTGAAGAATTATTTAGAGAAACCTCACTGGAGAACACAACCGAGGTAAACGATGGTGGTGTTGAAACAGAGAATGTCGAATGATGAACACATTGGTTTTTAGAAAACTCGTAATACTCATTTTTTTTTTTTTTTTTTTTTT
>CM071716.1:28440949-28455091 GCA_036630335.1 Physaria fendleri | reverse complement strand
TGATTTAACACAAATAGGGAACCCTAATCTGTAAGAGTCTTCATCTTTATCTGTTCTTAATGCTTAGGTTTCGTTAGCCCCTTAATTTATGAATTTAGGTTAGATCTTAGAACCCCGACAGGTCGGATCTGCTGGAATAAGGTATAGGTGAGCAATCTTCCTTCTGAGAACTGACCATTCTTTAAAATGATTGTGAACAAGATCAAACCTGCTAGATAATGCATGTTAGTCTATTAAAGTCTTTGCATGTTGAAAACACTTGTTATTGGTGTATGGGTATTCTAGTAGAGTTGGTATTCACCGTGACCATCGGGTTAGCATAGTTAGTATTTATGTTTGAGTTCTAGATGGTTCTTAATCAGTCTCTGAATAGTTGTTAGATCTTTACAGCCAATTCCCTGGAATCATCATATCCCCTAACGTCTTTAGTTTATTGTTTTAGATCTTTATTATTTACGCTTTAGTTACGATTCTTTAGTTTATTGTTTTAGATCTTTATTATTTACGCTTTAGTTACGATCGCTCTTTACAACCAACTCTCTTTGATAATCTTAGCTCTTAAAAGAACTTTAGGATTAGATATCTAAGTAACCTTTGCATTTTCTGTGGATCGATCCCGCTCTATACTATTAACGCATTATTGTGCACTTGCGGTAGTTCAACGAGTTAAACTCCTAGACCACTTTATAGTATTCTCTAGGTGAAACCTAAGTAAACCATTTGGCAGACATCACATCACCGGCCTTAACTCCATCTAGAATACGTCCATGGTCATCTAGTTCATTAATGGATAAGACAAGACCGTCCCTAAGCTCAAGACCATCAACTCCAACTTCTAGGCCACAATTTTCAGCAAACTCCCCATATATAATTGCTTCCATACCAAATTCTCATCCTTCGACCCCTACCCGTCGAAGCCCATCAACCTTGGTGTCTACAAAATCATTAACCAAACCAAATTCTCATCCTTCGACCCCTACCCGTCGAAGCCCATCAACCTTGGTGTCTACAAAATCATTATCCAATAATTCAAGTGGATGTGCTGCATCAAATGGTCGAACCGCACCTTCATTATCTAGGCAAAGCTCTCCTGGACCTAGAGCTAGATCCATCCCGCAACAATCAATTGTGCTAGCAGACTTCCCTCTTGACACACCACGTTTCTGACATAACTTCACGGAGAACCTTGAAGACCTCGCCAACTGTCACAGACAATAACAACGGACTTGGGAGGTCATTTTCAAAAAGTTCACTCGATATGGCCATTAAACACATGGTACGTATATATCTCATCTCATTATGAGCAAGTAGCTTTTAACCATGCTGTAAATATCTCAAGCATCTTTTATCGTGTGCGTAGGCCTAAGAAACGGTAAGACCAATGGTTGCACACTATCAACCACAAAATTATTTCCTCAGAACATCAGACCAGTCTCATCTAAGATCTAGCCAATTCGTGCAGAGAACAATCACTCGGATTCTATCTGCAACAGCGAGACAGAGAACGGAAATGAAGAAAATGCGGTTAGAAGACTGAATGAGAAGTTGAGTGGCATGGACATGTATGAAGGCTCAAGGTATGATACGTTGTTGCTGAAAGAGGACGTCAAGAACAGGAACTGGTTACGTTCATCTTTAGTCTCATCCCATGTCAGACCTTCATCCCTTAGTTCTCGTTCATCATCTTCAGCTAGGCCTTCCACTCCCACTCGTACTTATTCAGCATCATGATATACCTATGAATTCGCCCATTCTAACGCTTTATTTACAGGTATATTATATTATTTTTGTGCATAAATGAATCTTTTACAGGTCAGAACGTGGCTAAAGACAATACGTTGCAAGTTGGAAGCATAAACGAAGAAAGAACGCAAACTGCCATAATCTGGAGGAGACTCGGACCAAACTGGCCTTTGATCCGGTCGAACTGAAGATCAATCCGACCATGTACGATCACACAAACGAGGCAGTACCCAAAGTTCTTGGCGGAACATTTATTGCATCTACAAACGGCCAGACCAGAGGATAATTTGACTGGACTGAAGCCTCGAAGAGCCGAAGTAGAAGTCCCGATCCGATCGGACTGATGTATATCTGAGCGGACAGTGCACACACATCAAGATGCCCTTATTTATCTTTTGGCGCGAGACAAACCCTTCTACCCTAATTTTTAACACAAATAGGGAACCCTAATTTGTAAGAGTCTTCATCTTTATCTGTTCTTAATGCTTAGGTTTCGTTAGCCCCTTAATCTATGAATTTAGGTTAGATCTTAGAACCCCGACATGTCGGATCTGCTGGAATAAGGTATAGGTGAGCAATCTTTCTTCTGAGAACTGACCATTTTTTAGGAGGATTGTAAACAAGATCAAACCTGTTAGATAAGGCATGTTAGTCTATTAAAGTCTTTGCATGTTGAAAACACTTGTCATTGGTGAATGGGTATTCTAGTATAGTTGATATTCGCTGTGACTATCGGGTTAACATAGTTAGTATTTATGTTTGAGTTCTAGACGGTTCTTAATCAGTCTCTGAATAGTTGTTAGATCTTTATAGCCAATTCCCTGGAATCATCATATCCCCTAACATCTTTAGTTTATTGTTTTAGATCTTTATTATTTACGCTTTAGTTACGATCGCTCTTTACAACCTTATTTACGCTTTAGTTACGATCGCTCTTTACAACCAACTCTCTTTGATAATCTTAGCTCTTAGAAGAACTTTAGGATTAGATATCTAGGTAACCTTTGCATTCCCTGTGGATCGATCCCGCTCTATACTACTAACGCATTACTGTGCAATTGCGGTATTTAAACGAGTTAAACGAGTTAAACTCCTAGACTACTTTATAGTATTCTCTAGGTAAAACCTGGCTAAACCATTTGACAGACATCACATCACCGGCCTTAACTCCATCTAGAATACGTCCATGGTCATCTAGTTCATTAATGGATAAGACAAGACTGTCCCTAAGCTCAAGACCATCAACTCCAACTTCTAGGCCACAACTTTCATCAAACTCCCCATATATAATTGCTTCCAGACCAAATTCTCATCCTTCGACCCCTACCCGTCGAAGCCCATCAACCTTGGTGTCTACAAAATCATTATGGTGTCTACAAAATCATTATCCAATAATTCAAGTGGACGTGCTGCATCAAATGGTCGAACCGCACCTTCATTACCTAGGCAAAGCTCTCCTGGACCTAGAGCTAGAACCATCCCGCAACAATCAATTGTGCTAGCATACTTCCCTCTTGACACACCACCTAATCTTAGAAAAACTCTACCAAACAGACCAATATCAACTGGCAGGTCCAGGCAAGTTGCTGGTAACAACACGACAAAGGCAAGTCCAGAACCCAAACGTCCAATCACTATAAGGATTCATCTCCTGTTGTGACGAGAGGAATTGAGACACAAGGAAAAATCTGTTTTGGTAGTAATGGGCAGCATCTCACAGATGCACAAGAGCCCCAAAGAATTTCAAACGTTTCTGACATAACTTCACGGAGAACCTTGAAGACCTCGCCAACTGTCACAGACAATAACAACGGACTTGGGAGGTCATTTTCAAAAAGTTCACTCGATATGGCCATTAAACACATGGTACGTATATCTCATCTCATTATGAGCAAGTAGCTTTTAACCATGCTGTAAATATCTCAAGCATCTTTTATGGTGTGCTTAGGCCTAAGAAACGGCAAGACCAATGGTGGCACACTATCAACCACAACACTATTTCCTCAGAGCATCAGACCAGTCTCATCTAAGATCTAGCCAATTCGTGAAGAGAACAATCACTCGGATTCTATCTGCAATAACGAGACACAAAACAGAAATGAAGAAAATGCGGTTAGAAGACTGAATGAGAAGTTGAGTGGCATGGACATGTATGAAAGCTCAAGGTATGATACGTTGTTGCTGAAAGAGGATGTCAAGAACACGAACTGGTTACATAGTATTGGTGACCAGTCGTCCATGGACTCATGTTTGACAATAAAGAATTTGAGCTACTTCCAGAGCCCTTACTTCCAGAGCCCTTTGCCCCACTAGAACAAGAAACAACTTTTTTCTAGAACCACTATTCGTTTATTTATTTATCTTTATTCAAGTTGTTTGCTTCATAATGGTGGGATGAGATGGAGTATCAGATATAAAGGCTCTAGCGGTTCTTTGGATCTTGATTCTTGGCTCTCGCCAGAACCAAACTCTAAACCCTACTTATTCATACCTATTTCAGACCTGAGATACTGTTCATTATAACTTCCCAAAAAAAATAGAACAGTACCCCCACAAGAATTTTAACACAATATTTCGAAGAAATTATCTGCCATAATGTGAAAATTCATCACTAGACTTTGAACTTTGCATCCCAATGTTGAAAGATTAGTAGTTGAGTTAACAATAAAAAAAAAACTATCCTTTTTTTTAAAAAAATCTGAAGAAGAAATGTTGATTATTATCTACAAGACCACAAACAATTAACTAAAAAAACATTTTTTAATATCTGAAATCCAAAAAACAAATCAACACCAAAAAAAAAAGGAAAAAGAAGAAGAAATGAAGAGATATATGAACAAATCAAAACCCTTCGAGACTAGTCCTCCTACCACTAGCTGAAGACGATCTCCGAACTTCAGCCCGAGCCAGTTCATCCAGCGTAGAACACGCTTGCTGTTGAAGCACTCTCTGAAACGCAAGTGACTGTGCCCTTGTGGATGACACGGACGGTGGAGGCGACGGTGAAAAACTCGACCTTTGTGGTACTGATGTTGGGGTCCAAACAATTGTGTTCAGACTGCTTGATCTTCCCATATGTTTCCTTACCGAGGCTGGTGCTGGTTCTCTTAAGGGGAATCTACACGAGTACTTCATGTCTTGTATGATCTTGAGTTGAGTACCTGAAATGGCCCTTCTTCGTGCAAGAAAGCTAGGCCCTGAGCTGCACCCAGAGCGATCTTCATTCTAGTGTTCCAATCAAGTGGAGGACCATCTAATCTGCCATGTAGCAACCTATCCAAGCTCCCGTGAGCAAGCCTCTCATACACCAACATTCTTGTGTCAAAACCATCATGTTCCAATCAAGTGGAGGACCATCTAATCTGCCATGTAGCAACCTATCCAAGCTCCCGTGAGCAAGCCTCTCATACACCAACATTCTTGTGTCAAAACCATCACGGGCATGAAATCCTAACAGTTTACATAGATTCTGGTGTTGCAGAGACGCCAATGTGTTCACTTCATTAATGAACTCTCTAATGCTCTGCAGATTCATAATAGCATCATTAATGACACAAACACATTGATATCCTTAGAACTAAGGGTATGATTGGTTGTGGCCACTCTGTGTGTTTGAACCACAACACTAAAAAAAATCAGATTTGTCTTTCCATACCTTTCAATATCTATTTTTCTTTCCTGCTTCCTTAGACCTACGACCTAAATTCTAAAGCTACTACATACAAAATTTTACAGCTAAAAACGTAAGGGTACACCTACAAACAACAAGGCCCTAAGATGAGACGCAACCACAAATGTTTATTTACCTGATTGGTTATGTGAAGTCGCACAACAGTTGCGTCAAACTTCTTTGAACCAGAGGACAAAGCTTCATCACCAAAGGAAGCCAAATACATAACAGATGAAAGACCTTCCGATACACATAGGTCTGAAGAAAAAGCGTTACACGCAGACACCACTTCTTCATAGAGAAGTTCCTAACAGAACAACTTGGTGGTAAAGGTAAAGGTCCAGATACAGCAGCAGATGCAGATAAACCTACCGTTTTTTTCATTAAACGATTTAAAGCTCCCCCAATTCTTCAAGGAAGAACCTGTTTTTGGAGATGGTAGAGGGAGCGGTTGAGGGCTACATTCTTTTGTAGAAAAACGAGGATCTCTAGGTTGTTCATCTTGCTCCTCGTGGCTAACTCCAGCAGCCATATCCCGTTCTACTGCACTGTGAATACTTGAGGGAGCAGACATCACTCTTGCCCGGCTAATAGTATCTCCGGTTCCAGAGACAATTGGCTTCACACGAGTTCTGAAACTGGGAGGAGCTGATTGTAAATTACGACCTGGAATCGTTGGTGGCTGAGGTAAAGCAGTTGGCTGACTTTCTTCGACATCGAATCTCCTCGTAGAAACTGAACCACGTTTCTTCTTGCTTTTCAAAGGGAAACACCCCAAAACCATCTTTTCAAATCTGTTTTTCATCACTACTTTAATTGATTCTGATGAATAGAATACATAAGCTCGAGCCTTCGGAGTATTGACAACTTACTCTGCAAATCATTCAGAACAATAAGAATCAATTTTTAGAAAACCCAGATCTGTTTTCGATAGAATCGGTAGACTCAATTTTCTATAGAATTGGATAAAATCTAAGAATCACAGATCTCGTAACATAAACCCTAATTTTAAAAGAGTGATAAAAGATAAAATTTGAAAGATGCAATTTTTTATGATCTTAAAGAAGCTCTCGAATTGTTTAATGCCGACGTCTATTAGATTATATTCCGTAAAGACAAGAGACGACGATAATAAATCGAGAAATACAAAGAAGATTTTTCTATATATATAAATCGCATTATCATTAGATAATTTCAATTCAAGAATTCAATAAAAAAATTTTACTTTTGAGCTGATCAGAGAAAACAAAATATTAGGATAGATCAAACTCTGTTGCAGACAAGAAAAAAAAAAAGATTTTCAAACAAAGATTGATCTAGAAAAGTAGAATCAGACAAAAGAGAGAAACTGGTTCAAACCTGGAAAGAACAAGAACCGAAGAAAATTCGAAGGAGACGAAACTGAAACTGAGACTTGAGAGAGAGATGAAAAATGAAATTTCTGGGAAAGAAGATGATATACTCCGACATCGAATCTCCTCGTAGAAACTGAGCCACGTTTCTTCTTGCTTTTCAAAGGGAAACACCCTAAAACCATCTTCTCAAATCTGTTTTTCATCACTACTTTGATTGATTCTGATGAATAGAATACATAAACTCGAGCCTTCGGAGTATTGCCAACTTACTCTGCAAATCATTCAGAACAATAAAGAATCAATTTTTAGAAAACCCAGATCTGTTTTCTATAGAATCGGTAGACTCAATTTTCTATAGAATTGGATAAAATCTAAGAATCACAGATCTCGTAACATAAACCCTAATTTTAAAAGAGTGATAAAAGATAAAATTTGAAAGATGCAATTTTTTATGATCTTAAAGAAGCTCTCGAATTGTTTAATGCCGACGTCTATTAGATTATATTCCGTAAAGACAAGAGACGACGATAATAAATCGAGAAATACAAAGAAGATTTTTTTTTATATATATAAATCGCATTATCATTAGATAATTTCAATTCAAGAATTCAATTAAAAAAATTCACTTTTGAGCTGATCAGAGAAAACAAAATATTAGGATAGATCAAACTCTGTTGCAGACAAGAAAAAAAAAAAGATTTTCAAACAAAAATCGATCTAGAAAAGTAGAATCAGACAAAAGAGAGAAACTGGTTCAAACCTGGAAAGAACAAGAACCCAAGAAAATTCTAAGGAGACGAAACTGAAACTGAGACTTGAGAGAGAGATGAAAAATGAAAAAAGAAATTTCAGGGAAAGAAGATGATATACTCAGAAGAGTCTGTCTGATTAGGAAAGTGAGAGTTTTTTAGAAAGAGGGAGAGAGAGGTGGGGCCAAAAAAAGAAGCACTGGTCAAAGTTCAAACCAAACAGATTTTAATATTTTTATTTAAACTCTTAAGATTTGTTTCCTAATTCAATTCCTTACTTTACCAAACAGATTTTAATATTTTTATTTAAACTCTTAAGATTTGTTTCCTAATTCAATTCCTTACTTTCGATTTTTTCTTATTTTTTGTTTTCTTAGAAATTATTATTATTTATCTTTAAAAGTATAACATTTTTCAGTTTCCTTATATATATATTTTATTTATTTTGTATAAATAAAAGGAATAGTCTTCAAAACAATATCGTAATTTATGTCTACCAAATTATATAAAATCATCATATATTTCAGAATTTAGATGTATTATTTAATAATAAGTTCATATATATATATATAACGTCACGTGAAAGTTTCATATTAAAATAATGATTAAAAGCCCGAGAAAGTGGGCAAAATTGTAAAAATGGGAAGAAAGAAAGCTGTTCAATAAAAGAGGGCCTCGAGAAAATGGGGCACATCAGTCAAAACACTTGGAAATCTAATTTTTAGTATCTTTTTATAATAATTAGTTGTTTTTTGTTGTATTAATCTAATTGGGTTTTGGATTTTGGGTCAAATGACTAATTTAGATAGAGTATTTGACTGTTTATTAACCGTTCATTTATATCTCATTTACTCCCTATCAACGGTTTATATCACGTCACCTCTTTGGCTAATGTGGGACCCAATGACATCCTTCTTTGGAAATTTTAAAAATATATATTAAAAAATAATAATTTGGAAAAATGGTTAAGCACACGCCCTGCACGCGTGCGACGAACAAAAACTCTTAATCAAAAATTGGTTTACGACACGTGGGGGGTCCCTTTGGACAACTCCTAAAATTTGAATTTGAAACATGAGATAAACCGGTTTTTTTTTTCTTTCACTTATTAGAATACTAGATATCCAAAGTGCATGCACGGATTCTAATCACTAATAAAACAATTTAATTAATTTAATTGGTTGTTAACTATTATACTTTTTTCTAATTTTAGTTTCTAAAATACCTTTTATTAATCAAATAAATAAATTTAGATTTGATGACAAAATAAATTTAAAAATAATATTCTAATTTATATGAGTTAGATTATTATTATGGCAACAATACAATGAAATTTATTGTGATTGTCCTCTTACAAAAAAAAAAATAATCAGTTTTACTATTTTGATAGATTTTGGAGTAATATAGTTTTATTTTAAGAATTTCTATTTGATTTCTAGTGATAAAAGATCAAACGACCAAACAGATTTTAATATTTTTATTTAAACTCTTAAGATTTGTTTCCTAATTCAATTCCTTACTTTGGATTTTTTCTTATTTTTTGTTCTCTTAGAAATTATTATTATTTATCTTTAAAAGTATTATATTGTATAACATTTTTCAGTTTCCTTATATATATATAATTTATTTATATTTTGTATAAATAAAAGGAATAGTCTTCAAAACAATAATCGTAATTTATGTCTACCAAATTATATAAAATCATCATATATTTCAGAATTTAGATGTATTATTTAATAATAAGTTCATATATATATATATAACGTCACGTGAAAGTTTCATATTAAAATAATGATTAAAAGCCCGAGAAAGTGGGCAAAATTGTAAAAATGGGAAGAAAGAAAGCTGTTCAATAAAAGAGGGCCTCGAGAAAATAGGGCACATCAGTCAAAACTTGGAAATCTAATTTTTATCTTTTTATAATAATTAGTTGTTTCTGTTTGTATTAATCTAATTGGGTTTTGGATTTTGGGTCAAATGACTAATTGAAGATAGAGCATTTGACTGTTTATTAACCGTTCATTTATATCTCATTTACTCCCTTATCAACGGTTTATATCACGTCACCTCTTTGGCTAATGTGGGACCCAATGACATCCTTCTTTGGAAATTTTAAAAATAATAATTTGGAAAAATGGTTAAGCACACGCCCTGCACGCGTGCGACGAACAAAAAACTCTAATCAAAAAATTGGTTTACGACACGTGGGGGGTCCCTTTGGACAACTCCTAAAATTTGAATTTGAAACATGAGATAAACCGGTTTTTTTTTTTTCTCTTTCACTTATTAGAATATACTAGGTATCCAAAGACCCTGCATGCACGGATTCTAATCACTAATAAAACAAGTTAATTAATTTAATTGGTTGTTAATTATTAGACTTTTTTCCAATTTTAGTTTCTAAATTACCTTTTTATTAATTAAATACATAAATTTAGATTTGATGACAAAATAAATTTAAAATAATATTCTAATTTATATGATTTAAATTATTATTATGAAACCGGTTTTTTTTTTTTCTCTTTCACTTATTAGAATATACTAGGTATCCAAAGACCCTGCATGCACGGATTCTAATCACTAATAAAACAAGTTAATTAATTTAATTGGTTGTTAATTATTAGACTTTTTTCCAATTTTAGTTTCTAAATTACCTTTTTATTAATTAAATACATAAATTTAGATTTGATGACAAAATAAATTTAAAATAATATTCTAATTTATATGATTTAAATTATTATTATGACAAACCAACAATACAATGAAATTTATTGTGATTGTCCTCTTACCAAAAAAAAAAAAATCAATTTTACTATTTTGATAGATTTTCGAGTAATATAGTTTTATTTTCAGAATTTCTATTTGATTTCTAGTGATAAAAGATCAAACGAAATAAAATTAAAGGTTAATAACATTTAAATGTTAATAAATTAATTGGTGAAAATTTGTTTTTTTTTAAAAAAAAAAATTATATCAAAACAAATCTGAAATGAACAGATTTACATATCATGAGTCCTATAAATTAATTTTTATCATGATTCCTGTAAATTTGAAATTTACTTTAAAACTCTAACGGCTTGTGTTTTATTACATTTTATGCATAAAAGTGATGAATCTATTTTTGTTATATTTTTTAGAACAAGTTGAACATGATATATATTTTCATCCATTACGTAAAACAATATTTGTAATACCTGCATCACATAGAAATTCTTTTTCCTATCATTATAATAATGGAAACAATGTTAGAAATAATAGTATATTAGATTAACATTATCAAATATAGTATATTAGATTAACATTATCAAATTGTTTACATTTTTTTAGAATAAAAATTTAGGAAATCTAGTATATCATACAATTTAGGAAAACGAAATAATGAAATATAATGGAAATATAATTAAATATATATATTTGAAAAAAGTTAACTTTCGAAAATGAAACTTTATTACGTGGTGACTATCTAATGAAATAAAGTCCCAAATATCATTTATTGATGGTTGATCTTCTTTAATTTCATCTGAGCAAATAATATTATCTTCATTAGTTTTTAAATCTTATGGGGTATTATTGGTTTATGATTTTTAAATATTTTTGATTACTTTTAAAGATTTATAGAAAGTGATATTTTTAAAGAATTTACAAGATTATAAAAGAGTGTCTTGAAATATTACATAATATGTTTAAAGATTCTGAAAGAATATTTCAAAATATCTTGAGTATTTTATAATTATTCTAAAAATGTGTGTCAAATTTTATGGAAACATTCCTATATTATTTTACTCGTATTCTAAAAAATTAATAAAATCAATTTTTATCCAATAACACAACACTTTTAATGACTCTTTAAAATTATCAAACCAATAACAAAAATTTTTTAATAACTTTACACAACTCCTTAAAAGTGATAAACCAATAACAAAAGATTTTAGTAGAATATTTACAAATCACAAACCAAGAACACTAAATATTTTAAAAATAATAAATCTTTAAATTCACAAGTCAATAATACCCCCTTAATGTATAAAAGAGTACCATAATTTCTATTCTTCAGAATTTCAAATAATATTACCTTCTCTCTTTTTTTTTTGTCTGATAAATAATATTACCTTCAAACCAAGAACACTAAATATTTTAAAAATAATAAATCTTTAAATTCACAAGTCAATAATACCCCCTTAATGTATAAAAGAGTACCATAATTTCTATTCTTCAGAATTTCAAATAATATTACCTTCTCTCTTTTTTTTTTGTCTGATAAATAATATTACCTTTTTAAGAATTTCTATTTGATTTCTAGTGATAAAATATCAAAATAAATAAAATTAAAGGTTAATAACATTTAAATGTTAATAAATTAATTGGTGAAAATTTGTTTTTTTTTTAAAGTATATAAAAACAAATCTGAAATAAACAGATTTACATATCATGAGTCTTGTAAATTAATTTTTATCATGGTTTCTGTAAATTTGAAATTTATCTTAAAACTCTAACGGTTTGTGTTTTATTACATTTTGTGCAGAAAAGTGATGAATCTATTTTTGTTATATTTTTTAGAACAAGTTAAACATGATATGTATTTTCATCCATTATGTAAAACAATATTTGTAATACCTGCTTCACATAGAAATTCCTTTTCCTATCATTGTAATAATGGAAACAATGTTAGAAATAATAGTATATTAAATTAACATTATCAAATTGTTTACATTTTTTTAGAATAAAAATTTAGGAATGATTTCTAGTGATAAAATATCAAAATAAATAAAATTAAAGGTTAATAACATTTAAATGTTAATAAATTAATTGGTGAAAATTTGTTTTTTTTTTAAAGTATATAAAAACAAATCTGAAATAAACAGATTTACATATCATGAGTCTTGTAAATTAATTTTTATCATGGTTTCTGTAAATTTGAAATTTATCTTAAAACTCTAACGGTTTGTGTTTTATTACATTTTGTGCAGAAAAGTGATGAATCTATTTTTGTTATATTTTTTAGAACAAGTTAAACATGATATGTATTTTCATCCATTATGTAAAACAATATTTGTAATACCTGCTTCACATAGAAATTCCTTTTCCTATCATTGTAATAATGGAAACAATGTTAGAAATAATAGTATATTAAATTAACATTATCAAATTGTTTACATTTTTTTAGAATAAAAATTTAGGAAATCTAGCATATCATACAATTAGGAAAACTAAATAATGAAATATAATGGAAATATAATTAAAAATATATATTTGAAAAAGTTAACTTTCGAAAATGAAACTTTATTGCGTGGTGACTATCTGATGAAATAAAGTCCCAAATATCATTTATTGATGGTTGATCTTCTTTAATTTCAACCGAGCAAATAATATTATCTTCATTAGTTTTTAAATCTTATGGAGTATTATTGGTTTATGATTTTAAAATATTTTTGATCACTTTTAAAGATTTATAGAAAGTAATACTTTTAAAGAATTTACAAGATTATAAAAATATTTTTGATCACTTTTAAAGATTTATAGAAAGTAATACTTTTAAAGAATTTACAAGATTATAAAAGAATGTCTTGAAATATTACATAATATGTTTAAAGATTCTGAAAGAGTATTTCAAAATATCTTGAGTATTTATAAGTATTCCAAAAATGTGTCCCAAATTTTATGGAAACACTCCTAAATTATTTTACTCGTCTTCTAAAAAATTAATAATATCAACCTATTGTTCATAATTTTTATGGTGAAAACACATATCAATACAATTTTTTTTATTGTTCATAATTTTTATGGTGAAAACACATATCAATACAATTTTTTTAAAAAAAAAATACGTAAACAAATCACAGACATAATACGATGTTAATGTTAAAATATGTTTACATGTGTGTTGATTTATGTGTCTTGTTGACTGAAATCATGTTTTTTATATACGCGGATAAAATTATTTTCTTTAGAGTATTCATAATTTAATTGTTTGATGGTCAATTTTTCATGTACGTTTTATTCATCATTTCATATTTATTATATTGTTTGATGATAATTTTTTCAGCATGTACGTTTATTACTTAACTATATTGTTTGATGATAAAATATTTTTGATCACTTTTAAAGATTTATAGAAAGTAATACTTTTAAAGAATTTACAAGATTATAAAAGAATGTCTTGAAATATTACATAATATGTTTAAAGATTCTGAAAGAGTATTTCAAAATATCTTGAGTATTTATAAGTATTCCAAAAATGTGTCCCAAATTTTATGGAAACACTCCTAAATTATTTTACTCGTCTTCTAAAAAATTAATAATATCAACCTATTGTTCATAATTTTTATGGTGAAAACACATATCAATACAATTTTTTTAAAAAAAAAATACGTAAACAAATCACAGACATAATACGATGTTAATGTTAAAATATGTTTACATGTGTGTTGATTTATGTGTCTTGTTGACTGAAATCATGTTTTTTATATACGCGGATAAAATTATTTTCTTTAGAGTATTCATAATTTAATTGTTTGATGGTCAATTTTTCATGTACGTTTTATTCATCATTTCATATTTATTATATTGTTTGATGATAATTTTTTCAGCATGTACGTTTATTACTTAACTATATTGTTTGATGATA
>CM071716.1:28273808-28284149 GCA_036630335.1 Physaria fendleri | reverse complement strand
ATAGGAAGGAGAATGGAAGACCAAACTCAGAAAGCGAGAGCAACAACTAACCCAAGCACGTAGGGAAAATTCAATCGAGCCAAACTTAGTCCAACTAAACTGAATCAAAGCCTAAAAGTTATACCATACCAAGAGACTGAACCCAACCTAAAGGTACTACATAAGACGAGATGAAGATTACAAAGAAAATCCGGAATAAAAGGAGAAAAGCATCAAAAAATAGTTTCCATTAATTATGAGATTCGCCGAGATTATCACAGAAAACCAAGACATTTGAGATTAGACTTCGCCTGTCGATAATCAACAAGACGAAGGACAAAAGCCGAGGACCGTTGTTCAAGTTTTCGTTGACCCTTCGTCATCTAGGTCTCCTTAACGAACGCCCCTGGTAAAATAAAATGACCAACAAGATAGATACATGTGTAGGTCTCCTTAACGAACGCCCCTGGTAAAATAAAATGACCAACAAGATAGATACATGTGACACCATCAGTTTTAGTATAAGGATTGGCATCCACTAAGTCAAAATCCAAACTGTCGTCCCGACGTTGTACCACGGAGGTTACATCGGATAGTGGCTGCAATAAAAGTTGTTTTTTCCTCTTTAAAAGGTTTTACGAGAGAAAAACCTTGTTTTTAGTTGTTTTTCAAATGTGCAAGAGGTACGAGAATATGTTTCAAAATATATATTTTAATTAAAATAATTTTTAAAAATTAAGATTAGTAATAATTCGAATTAGTTTTTACATAAAATATAACAATCTTCTTTAGTAATAAATATTTTTTACTTATTTCTTTTTTTCATTATAGTCTAGTTTACTTTTAATGATCCCTTACATGTGAGATCTCCTGGGGTTCAAACCCAGATAGTGTCATAAAAGCCGGGGTTTAGTTATGGGAGAGAGCTATTAGCGATTCCGACATTTTTTTTGCTTGTAACCTAGTGACTATTACATATTATTGAGAATGCACAAGGGATAGAAGTGGGGTTTGAGCCCCTAACTTGGATGTCTTGAAAGCAGATTGTTGGCATACGAAAGCCATTTTGTCTACTGTAATTCCGACCTCCGACATTTTTTACTTATTAGTCATCGTACAATTGGGTTTCACTATCTAATTGTGGTTGAAGATAAAGGTAAATTTGGTAATATATTACATGGTAAGGTTAGTTTTAAAGCTGTAATTTAAAATAATAAAGTATAATATTAATTATACTATGAATATAATACTAGATTTTCTCCCACGATATATCGCGAAGTAGTTTTTATTTTAGTATTTAATTGAAAATTTTAGATAATAATAATAATAAATCTTTAATTCTATATATAAAATTACCAAATACGCGTTTGAGATATTAAACATCAAGTTTAACAATCATGTATCATATTATTTAATTATACATTGATTTAGAAAGTTACTAGATTTTCTCCCACGATATATCGCGAAGTAGTTTTTATTTTAGTATTTAATTGAAAATTTTAGATAATAATAATAATAAATCTTTAATTCTATATATAAAATTACCAAATACGCGTTTGAGATATTAAACATCAAGTTTAACAATCATGTATCATATTATTTAATTATACATTGATTTAGAAAGTTAAGTTTTTATTTCATATTCAAATCTAATATGTTATTAAAACACAATTTAAAACATTACAAGATTATTTCATTGACTTTTATAATGAAACGATAGTTTATAATTGTTTATTCATTTTTATAGTTATTGATTAGTTATATAACACTGTTGTATATAAATTCATTTTATAATTTTTTATTTTATTAATTTTATTATTGAATTGGCTTATGTTCAATTTTTTTTTTTTTTAACTAAAATATATTCTGGTTAAATACGTTTTAATTTAAAAATATATATTCGAATATAAAATTAATATAATTGTTATATATTTTTGATATTTTTAAATAATATTTATCATTAATTATTAAATATGATAAAATTATTAAATATAGATACGAGAATTAATCTATTAAATATCTAAAATTAATCTATTTTAAATTTAATTATTAAATATGAACAACAACATATTAATTATTAAATATGATTAAAACATTTTAAATATAGATATGAAAATTGATCTATTAAATATTTAAAATTAATTTATTCTAAAATATAACATAATTATCTGTAAATATAAAGACAAATTCGGCAAATAAAAAAATATCACTTCATATAAAAAGATTAGTTAAAAGTTAGCAAAAAGAAAAAATCAAATTAAACAAATAGATTTATTTTTGATGCAGACGACAGCTGTACATTTGATTTAAGCGTAGCTTCAACTCCATAACGTAACAGTCTCTCTCTCTTTCTCTCTCATACGCTAAAGAAGAAAAGCGAAGTAAAATAAAAAAGACCATCTCTGACTACTCCGGAAGATCCAAAGCTTCATAGTGAAATCCAGATTTACCTTCGTTTCTCGATCTCTTATCAGGTTTAGCTCTTCTCCACTCTCATCTCTTCGCCCTCGTCGCTGAACTTTCCTCGCGCTGTGGCTCATTGTTTTTTTTCCGCTTTTTTAGGTTTTTTTCTTCAATTTTCTCTTGAGATTGTTGTCTTCGTTGTTGTTTCAGAAGGAGAGTAGTTTGTATGCTGCAACTAGTTCGGCGCACTGTTCATTGGGATAATTGTGAATTCAAATTAGTTTCTTCTTTGTGGAATCGTAACGTGATTGAACTCAACGGACTAAGAAATCGTGACTTTTCCTTAGATGTCGCCTAGTCTTGTTTTCTTCAGGTTCTCTGGGATAGTGTATGACTGATTTTGCTTCCCTTGGTAATGCTTCGATTTGTGTTCTTGTGTGTCCTGTTGGTCTCCACCCCATGTTTTAGCTTATCACAGTATCGGGGCACTGAATTAGAGAGCCCTTTGAGGTTGCGTTCAGATGAAGATTCTGGAAATTCTAGTTCCTCGACTTTTGTGACTTGTCAAGACCTAGATGGTGTTGGATCGTTGAATACCACTTGCACATTGAACTCGAATTTGCGTATCAATTCTGATCTTTATGTTTATGGAACGGGTAATCTTAACATACTTGCCCATGTCTTAGTTGATTGCCCTATCGAAGGATGTATGATCACCTTCAATGTATCTGGAAATATTCATGTTGGTCAATCGGCAAGAATTGTTGCGGGTTCTGTGGTCCTTTCTGCTATCAATTTAACCATGGATAGCAATTCATCTGTCTACACTACAGCATTGGGTGGACCACCACCTTCTCAGACTAGTGGAACACCAGTTGGTAATGATGGTGCAGGTGGAGGCCATGGTGGGAGAGGTGCTTCATGTGTGAAGAGCAATGAAACAACCTATTGGGGTGGTGATGTTTATGCTTGGTCGTCTTTGGATGACCCGTGGAGTTATGGGAGCGGTTTATGCTTGGTCGTCTTTGGATGACCCGTGGAGTTATGGGAGCGAGGGAGGCGTTAAATTATCCACAAAGAGAGGCAAAGGTGGAGGTCGTGTAAAACTCCTATTGAACGACACAATACAGGTGAATGGAACCGTTTCCGCAGATGGTGGTGATGGTGGCGAGGATGGGGGTGGAGGATCTGGAGGAAGTATTTTTATTCGTGCAGTGAAGCTGTAAGTCAATGCTTCCATTTGAGTCAATGAATTATATGTTATCTATTTGAGCTACAATCTGACTGTAACGAATTTTTGGGTATACTTTTAATTTGATCATACTATGGAGGTTCGTCGTGGGAATGTGATTTATCAAGGGTTTTGGTTGTTAACTTGTCAGCTTTGTTTCAGTTCAATCTTTCTCACTTTTCATTCAAATATATAGGAAGGGTTATGGTAAAATATCTGCATCGGGTGGAAGGGGTTGGGGTGGAGGTGGTGGAGGAAGGATATCCCTTGACTGTTACAGCATACAAGAAGACGTGAAAGTGCTTGTGCATGGTTTGTATTTGTTTTGCTACCTTTCAGCGCTTATTCAAGTGCCGTAGATCTTCTACTAGCTGTATTTATTGTCTGCATGAATCTCATTAGTTGTTCTTTAAGTACTTTTAAACACTTCTGAAATTTTTCCTTTCTCTCTACTATGGAAAAATTAGTTGTCCTTTCTTGTTTTGAATATAGCTATTTGTTTAATACTTCAGAAGTTTATCCATGCTAATTAATTTGGTTGAATTGACTCTGTTGTCTTTTAACTGAAGGTGGCGCAAGTATGGGGTGCCCTAAGAATGCTGGAGCAGCTGGAACGTACTTTAATGCAGAATTAGTTAGTTTAAGGGTTGGAAATGATAACATGACTACAGAGACAGAAACTCCTTTGCTTGATTTTCCTACAAGGCCTCTTTGGTCAAACATCTAGTAGATAATAATGCAAAAGTTTTGGTTCCGCTGCTGTGGACCAGAATGCAGGTCAGTAAATTTCATGAATGCCTCCTTTTATCTATAGTTATTAACGCAGCTTTTTGTGATCTGTGAACCCCTTTATCATCTAAGGTCTTTACCATAATGAGAATGACTTTCTATGTTTATTTTATAGCTGACCTTGCAATTTTCAATACTTTTTCTTATTAATGGTTGCTTAAATAGAAGCTTCTTGTTCTCTATTTCTGATTTTCTGTAAATAGTTTGTTGGCACTACTTCCTAAATGTTTTTGTTTTTAACTTTTTTATTCTGAAGGTCAGAGGTCAGATCAGTCTTTATCGGGGAAGCAGCATTGTTTTTGGGTTATCAAAATATCCCATTTCAGAATTTGAGCTTTCTGCAGAAGAGCTTTTAATGAGTGACTCTGTTATAAAGGCAGGTTTCTAACCATTTAGTTACAATCTTCCTTCTCTTTCCCTGTATGTTTTGATAATGTCAAAATATGTTGCTCCTAAATGAAGGTTTATGGTGCATTACGACTTGTTACAAAGATGCTGCTCATGTTAAATTCTGTGATTCAAATTGATGGTGAAGGAAACCCTGAGGTGCCTTCCTCTGTCCTTGAAGTTCGCAACCTTGCAGTTCTAACGGTATAGTTGTAAATATATCATGTCTTTTTTTCTTCCGTTGATTGGACTGGAAGGCAAATTTTGTCTTCTTCTTGTTGTAGGGAAAGTCCGTCATTACTTCTAATGCAAACTTGGGTGTATATGGTCAAGGAATGTTGACCCTCACTGGTGTTGGGGATGCAATTAAAGGCCAGAGACTCTCTTTATCTCAGTTTTACAATATAACTGTAAGAATTTTTTACTTTTTAAATGATTATAACTTCCAACTTCTGTTGACTTTGGTCATGTTTTTGTCTCTCTGTTACAAACATTTATTTAGGCAATCAATGGTAGAGTATGCAAAACTATGCTTTAATTTTTTGTCTCTCTGTTACAAACATTTATTTAGGCAATCAATGGTAGAGTATGCAAAACTATGCTTTAATAGTTCCTCATTTTTGCAGGTTGGGCCAGGTTCTATACTTCAAGCACCACTTGATGACGACGAAAGCAAAAATGCGTGAGTATGACTTCCTTTTTTTTGTGAGGGTGGTTAGTACTAGACTTAATTATTGAAACGCTTGCGCCAGAAATTCTCCTATCTTTTTTTTACAGGGTTACAAAAACCCTTTGTGAAAGCAAGACATGCCCAATAGACTTGATCAGTCCGCCAGATGATTGTCATGTCAATTATACATTATCCTTTTCCCTTCAAGTAAGTTTTATACAGAAGTATCTTGGTGGTTCTAAATTATGCCTCTGCTATGATCTTTGATGAAATTCTATGCAATAGTTAGTTTCATAAGGAAACACTAAAGAGTCTACTATTGGGTATAGGCTGATCTATATTTCTTGCTAATATAGACTAATTGTGAACCCCATTATCTTCTAACATCTCTAGCTGTGCATAGTAACCCTTTCTGAGTTACTCTCTTGTAGTAAACATTTCGCATATATTTCATGATTTTAGCTTCTTCCTTTTTTTTTTAATAACGTTAACGTTCTAACTGTTGATATTTCCTTAACTTTTGAATTTTCCTAGATATGCCGAGTTGAGGACATTCTTGTGAGTGGACTTGTTAAAGGAAGTATAATTCAAATTCACAGGGCGAGAACGGTAGTAGTTACTGATGAAGGCTTGATCACTGCATCTGAATTTGGTATATATACTATGAAAATTTGCCCTTCTATTTCTGTTTCCCAGATTCCCTATAGCTGTTTGCCTTTTCACTGCAGCGGGATTCTCACTATGTCGTTAAATGTTAAATACCATTATGTATATTTTGATCTGGTTTCTGATTCTATACATAAAATTCCTACGGCAGGTTGCAGTGGTGGCCTGGGGAGGGGACTTTATTCGAATGGGGCTGGTAGTGGTGCTGGGCATGGAGGGAGAGGGGGATCAGGCATTTTCAATGGTAGAGTATGCAGTGGAGGTCAAACCTACGGCGATCCTGATTTTCCATGTGAGTTAGGGAGCGGAGCTGAAAGTCCTGATAAATCATATGGGAATGTAATTGGTGGAGGAATGATAGGTTAGTACTATTGAACTTCACTCTTGTGCCTGTCTATTAATATTTTATTCTAAGAAAAGCTGGTAACTATCTGTGAACTCATCTGAAACTGGCAAGTGACATATGAAAATTGGTTTTTTTACCTTTTCAGTAATTGGCTCCATCCAGTTTCCTCTTTTAACACTTAATCTGCATGGTTCTCTGAGCTCTGATGGCCAAAGCCTTAGAAAGACAATTGCGTATGGCAACAGTTCTTTGGTCGGCGGAGTTGGTGGAGGATCTGGTGGGACCATTCTACTTTTTCTTCAGATGCTTGAACTCTCAAAGAATTCATCCTTATCAGTTCGAGGGGGGCGGGGTGGCCCTCTTGGGGGTGGTGGGGGTGGAGGTGGGAGACTTCACTTTCACTGGGACATGTTACACACTGGTGACGAGTATTTTCCTGTTGCAACTGTCAACGGGTCCATTAGTAATAGGTATGCACCACTTCTTGATAACTGTAGCAATCTCTCTTTCATACTTGCTACTTTGTGGGGCATTTTAGTTAACAGGATAAAGACATAAAGACGCTGATTCTTAGTACTATGCATCACAATGTATATAATTTCCTAGCTTTTGATGCTTGAGACCCTGCTTGTACTACTTTCTTTAGGCAAATTTTGGAACATATCTTGGTACTCTGGGATTTTACAAAAAAGTAATCAATCTGCAAAACGTGGCATCATGAAATATTCTAATACAGACCTTGAATGAATTGCTTGCTCATGTCACCAGAGGAGGTGCAGGGAACAATGGAGGCCATTTCGGGGAAGAGGGAACAATGACTGGCAAAAGGTGTCCAAAGGGACTCTATGGTACATTTTGCTTGGTAAGTCTTCTGGTTTAATATGGTGTAGTTACTTCAAACTGGCCGTTTATGTCGTTTATGTCTTAGCTTTTCGTCAACTCTGCTTCTCCCTCAGTACTGTCACTTAGGAGAACTGCAAATCTGCCTTGTTTGTTTGTGCCAGCTACTTCTCAATATTTATGGATTATGTATTGTTTCAGGAATGTCCCATTGGCACTTACAAGAATGTTGAAGGCTCGGACAAACGTCTTTGTACACCCTGCCCACCTGAGAATCTTCCAAATCGTGCAAAATTTGTTTACATCATTTTATATCAAGGCGTGTCAACTTATAGTTCTGTACATTTCTGATTCATAGGTACGAAGATGCTTTTAACAGATTTATTGATGAGATCAATTCTACTGCAGCATATGATTGGTGGGAAGGGTCTGTGCACAGCATTCTATCAGTTCTTGCAAACCCCTGTGCCTGGTCTTGGAAACAATGGCGTCGGAGGAGAAAAATTTACCGCCTTCAGGAATATGTCAAATCTCAATATGACCACTCTTGCCTCCGCTCATGTAGATCTAGAGCTCTCTACAAAGGGATGAAGGTCAAGATTCTTGTTGGCTAATATAATACTTACTGCATCGCAATCAAGCTACCTTTTCCTCGCATTTTGATTTTCTGTTTCTTTTCTTCGCATTTTGATTTCTGTGTCTGATGTTAGGTTGGAGCCACTCCGGATCTGATGGTTGCATACATAGATTTCTTTCTTGGTGGGGATGAGAAGCGTGTAGATATGGTCTCTATTATTCAGAAAAGATTCCCAATGTGCATACTTTTTGGTGGGGATGGTAGTTATATGTCACCCTATAGTCTCCATAGTGATGCACTCTTGACAAATCTTCTGGGCCAGGTTTGCTTATCTCTCTTCTGATTTTTTTTTTTTTTTTGGAAAAAATCTGCACTATGAAATACTTCCTAAGGCTCCAAATAGCACTCTTGACAAATCTTCTGGGCCAGGTTTGCTTATCTCTCTTCTGATTTTTTTTTTTTTTTGGAAAAAATCTGCACTATGAAATACTTCCTAAGGCTCCAAATAACTATTTCCAGCACATTCCACCAAGTGTTTGGCACCGGTTTGTTGCTGGTTTAAATGCCCAGCTTAGGACTGTGAGGCACGGATCAATTCGATCAGCATTGCTTCCTGTAATTAAGTGGATAAACAGCCATGGAAATCCACAGCTCGAATTCCATGGAGTAAGAATTGAACTTGGATGGTTTCAAGCTACGGCTTCTGGATATTACCAACTTGGTATCTTGGTTTTTGTTGGCGATTTTCATCCGAACGCTGTAAACCAATCAATCTCGTTTAGCAGAAGTGATGATGAGTCCCCTCGGTGAGCCATCTTTTAAATCTTGCCTTAGACGTTAAATACTCAGCCTGCTTAGTCTTAACTCTATTTTGTAGGAACAGCTCTGCCTGTCCCAACAACTCTCTGATCGAGTTGCAACAAAACTTAATCCAACCAGGACATGGTTTATCTCGAAAGAGAATCAACGGTGGAATCAATGGAGGACTCATCAATGAGATTTCACTAGAATCTCTGGAGTACAGGAGGGATTTGCTTTTCCCATTTTCTCTCTTATTGAACAACACTCGACCTGTTGGTCGTCAGGTAACATTTTCTCCTCTCCTGAATAATTCATCTTTTGTTATTCCTTCAACCTTTGTGTCGACATAAGGAAAATCTTCATGCGGTTTATGCAGGATACTCTTCTGCGTTTGATCTCAATCCTTCTTCTCGCGGATCTCTCAGTTACGCTTCTTTCATTGATCCAGTTCTATTGGCTTGCCCTTGCAGCCTTTCTCGCTATCCTCCTGATTCTCCCTCTTGCTCTGCTTTGCCCATTCCCTGCCGGCCTTAACGCTTTATTAAGTAAAGAAATTAGAAGAGCCTCACTTACTCGTATCTACGGCCTTTGGAACGCTACATCTCTAACAAACGTCGTAAGTATTTTTAAACAAATGACCTCCTTTTCTCTCTGATGTCTCTGATTCTCAAGAATTTTGCAGATTGTGGCTTTTATTTGCGGTGTCATTCATTCCGTATTCTTCTCTGATCAGCAAACAGACATCTGGAACGCCATAAGGTAATAAACATTCAGAGATCTTCACAATTTGTATAGAAAATCAAACGTTTTTATTTGTTACTGTTTATTGAGTACAGAATGTGTAACTTAATGATCTCAAATTTGTGTGATTGGCAGAGATGATGATAAGTGGTGGATATTACCAACAGTCCTCTTGTTACTAAAGGCAATGCAAGCTAGGTTTCTTGATTGGCACGTCGCAAACCTCGAAGTACCGGATTTCTCTCTTCTTTGTCCAGATCCAGATACCTTCTGGGCATATGAATCTGGAGGGATTTCTCTCTTCTTTGTCCAGATCCAGATACCTTCTGGGCATATGAATCTGGAGCTTGACCATCTTTAAAGACCAGCACCATCATCAATAAAAAAGGACAAGCCAAAGGTAAATCTCATCATTAATGTAAATCATTTTACAACTAGTACAAAGTTCTTGTCAGTGATAGTTGTTGAAATAGTCCTCTAGAAGATCTGGTTTTATTTCTTCTGTGAAATTAGGGTCTTGCCAGGTGAATGGTAGTGTTAGAAACTAGAGAGAGAGAGATTGCAAGTTATGTAATGCAAAGTTTGGAACATCATATGTATTCAGATCGTAATGGAGACTAATCTTAAAACCTAACCGGTTTCTTAAAAAGTTACTCCGTATTAGGTATTTTGAACTCGTGGCCCAAAACTAATAAATGTGGGGATCAAAATTAGAAGAGGTTTGAAGATCAAAGATTACACTTAAGTGCATCAATAAGTACTATATCTCGTAGTTACCAAGTCGCTAAATCATCCCGAAAAGGCAAATTCCCAAACTGGCATATACCATACGAAATGTTTCAGATTGTTTTCTTTATTAATTTGTACATTGTGTCTTTGATACTTCTTTTTTTTTTTTTTTTTTTTTTTTT
>CM071716.1:28208498-28220464 GCA_036630335.1 Physaria fendleri | reverse complement strand
TCATGTGCAACCACTCTTCACCACCAAATCTCCAACCGATCAAAGATCATAAAGAAGCTCGAGGTGCAACATCCAAGAAACTTCCTCCAAGAAAAAGAAAAAAAAAGATAATAAAAAGAAGAAAAAGGAAACGAAAACAAAAAGAAAAGAAAAAGAAAAGAAAAATAAAAGAAGAAAAATGGAGAAAGGGGCCAAATAAAAACACCAACGAACCAAGACACAAAGAAGATCGAAGAAAGGAGAACCACAAAAAGACCTGCACAAACTCACCACAAAACACCACAACCACTAGCAGAGGAAGACCTGAGGAGATAGGCTGCATCAACAACTTTGCTCTAGACGATTATGTGCCATGACTTGCATCCCCTACCAAGCCTTAAACACCTTTTTGAATCCCAAAACACTTAAACACCAAAACCACCATAAAAAGGCCCACAAGAACCCTTTATCCTTTATGCGATTGTTGTTGTAATTGTGGGTTTGCAGGTGAAAAACTTTGGAGAGGATAATGGGGATTCATGACCTCGCCATAAGAGCTTGAGCACGGTGAAGCTAGCAAGGGTTTACGGTAAAGTACATCGAGTAATGGGCAGCGACCGGTCCCCAAATTCTGAGTCCGCAGGTGTGTAGGCTCAACTTGGGTGAGCGTAGGTCTCTCTTATTGGATCAAATTCTTCAAACTTCTCTCTTAGATTTGAATTTTGCTTGAAGACAAGCAAAGATTTAAGTCTGAGGGAGTTGATAGGCCTCAAATTTAGCCGGTTTTTAACCCGTTTTCATAGGCCTTGCAAAACAAAAAACGTTCGTTTAGATTCATTTCAGGTCGATTCGTGGCTATAAACAAAAAACGTTCGTTTAGATTCATTTCAGGTCGATTCGTGGCTATTTGGACTCAACACCCTTGAAGAGACGAAACAAGCAAAAAGCACATCAAAACAGTCATTTTCTCCACAAAAAGGCGCATGGCGGTCAAAGACGATATACCAAAGAACGAATCAACGGACCGGGGACAAAAGACACGGAGATTTCAAGGACCCAAGCAAGGCGGATGGCCCAACCGGGCAATGAAGACCCTCAGCGACTGGTTGAAGGTCCTAGACACAAAATCCCAGAGAGCTCAACCGGCCACCCACAAGACCCTCGGTGGCCGGTTGATAAGCAGACGACAAAATCACAGAGAGCCCAACCGGCCTTGACAAGACCGTCATCGGCCAGTTACCAACCTACAGAGAAAATCACAAAGAGCCCAACCGGGCGTTGACAATACCTTCAGCGGTCGGTTGATAGCACGAGAAGAAAATCAGAGAGAGCTCAACCGGCACAACACGACCCTCATCGGCCGGTTGAGCCAAAGACTCTCATTAAGGTCAAATCCGTCTTTTTGTTATTTTGGGACCCCGTACCCTATTTTTAACCTAATTTTATGTAACCTATAAAAGGGCAAGACCTATGCACTACAATTCATCATCTACTACTTTACGTTACTTTTCACTTTTCAATAAATTATGTTTTTCTTTTCTATGTCTGAGTAGAAACCCTAGTTGGGTGTCGAAATTATGTTTTTCTTTTCTATGTCTGAGTAGAAACCCTAGTTGGGTGTCGGGGTTCCCTTGAAGGGTTTCGTATGTTCTAATGGTTAGATACAAATAAGGTTCCAAGTTCTGCGCTCTATTTTTCTCTTTCTATTGTTTGCTTTATTTTTCGCTGATATGTGGGATCCCTTCTGGATCTGGTTCTCCATCTTTTGTGTCTCAAAGAGATCTCTCCCCCGTGGGATAACTACGCCAAGGACTAGTATCCGGTAAGAGAGATCATGATTGTGACTGACTTGTAGTCCCCGAGACTCGTGTAAAGTAGTAAATGTCGCG
Source organism: Physaria fendleri (assembly GCA_036630335.1). NCBI lineage: Eukaryota > Viridiplantae > Streptophyta > Magnoliopsida > Brassicales > Brassicaceae > Physaria > Physaria fendleri. The sequence continues at coordinate 28,218,596 of CM071716.1, read as the reverse complement.
AACGGATCTGTGGCCGTTAGAGTTATGTCCAATCAAGCATATTACATCAAATCAAACAATCTCTTTTAACAGATAGACCTGTCGTTTCATCTGAGACTTGATCGTTCGGGTAAGATGGTTACAGAGAATAATGATTGAGTACCAGATTTGTGTCCTAGGGTTCTCGATTGCGCTGATCTAGGTTGGTGTCTCTGTTGTGTCTACCCTCGGCGATGATCTGCGTTGTGTAGACCAAAAATCAAGACTCGCAGGCATAGAGATGGAGACAAGGCCCAAATCTATGCTTTACGGTTCGTAGTCAGCCCTCCTTGATCCGACCTAGTGGTGTAGAGAAGGGTGTAGTTACAAGGGTCGAAGCGTGAGGCCTAGGTGGTGTTTCCTGAACAGTTCCCGCTTGTAGCTGCACTAGAGCAAGAAAGCTAGAGTTAGAGATGGTAATTAATAGAACCTTGAATATTTGTGTAACCTTAGTGGTGAAAATTCCCTAGAACCCCAATGCTGAGCGCTTTTTATTATTGATTTTATCGTTTTAGATTTTAGTAGTAGCTCTAGACTCATAAACCCCCAACTTTTATTGTTTTTCCTAGCTCTAGATTTCTTTTGAAAGCTTGAAGTGCCTTGATCTTTGTGGGATCGATCCTTAAGTACTACTGCGGTATCACGATTTCCCGCAAGTATACGAGATACTGTAGTAGTACTTAAGGATCGATCCCACAAAGGTTAAAGTATACGAGATACTGTAGTAGTACTTAAGGATCGATCCCACAAAGGTTAAAACACTTCTTAAATCTAAGCTCTCAAAAGAAAATCTAGAGCTAAGAAAAACAATAAAATTTGGGGGTTTATGAGTCTAGAGCTACTACTAAGATCTAAAACAATGTAATCAATAATAAAAAGTGCTGAGTATCGGGGTTCTAGGGAATTCTCGCCACTTCTGATCAGACAACTAAGCCAACCACCTATAAGATTCTTTAACCGGACTTGCAGGAATTACAATCCATCAAGGGACTAACCGTGTTTCGGAATTACTAAGAATCGAAGGGATCAAAGCCCTAATCTGAATCTATCTTTACAAGGATCGAGAATGAGAATTACGAAGAAATAAAAAACTATCTACAAAAGACACATTCACTGATACCCACAGAACACAGTATTTGGTTACAAGGATCGAGAATGAGAATTACGAAGAAATAAAAAACTATCTACAAAAGACACATTCACTGATACCCACAGAACACAGTATTTGGGGTACTGTATACTTGCGGTAATTATTTTTGGTAAAACTTACATCACATCACATAGCACTTCAATTAGTTAAGTTCATTTGCTCGTTTATTACATTTTCGTCAATCAATAATCTTTCGGAACTAAAGAGTAAACCTTAACAGATTCTAACTGATCAGGTTAGTCTCAACATTACGAATAGTTATAAACAGAGATTTTCTAAAGATTAATATTTTATTTGTGTCAAATACAAAAACTGCTAAGTATTCCCTTTGAAAACCCTGGCCTTAATTTAGACTACTCAAACATAAATTTAAAAGCTTAAAAAGTGTATTGATACTAAAACGATTAAAGAGGGATTTGAAAAGAAGAGCCCTGTGAAGGCTTTTTATAAACCTAAAAACAAGATAAAAACACTTAAAACTAAAAGGAGACTTTATTTCTGAAATGTTTATTGATTTCTGAGAAAACTCGATCATTCCAAAGAGTTACATAAGGTCCCTATTTATAGTAGAAGTCAAAAGACTCAAAAACCCTACATCAGCTAGGTGGCTCGACTGAGCGGCTTGTGGCTCGCTCGATCTCAGTGGATGACGTTGTTATCCTAATCTTTGATCATTATCCACACGTATGAATATCCGAATATGTTCAGGTTCAATGAACCTTCTTTAGCCCGATCAAGTTTTGCTCTTCTGAGCAAATGTAACAATGGCTCGACCGAGTAAGGTGTTGCTCGTCCGACCAGGTACTCCGAACATCTTCTCTTCTAGCCATCTTGTCTTCAGGTCTTTTGGAATCTTCTGAGTGATGGTTTAGCTGATACACTGAATTCTCCAACTACTCCATAGTCTTTTAAGCTCTAATTCCTTGACTTTTTGCTTCTTCCTAAATTTGGATGCTCCTTGCTCTTTTGTTGTGATATCTCTTTTTTCTTAAATGAAAACACTGGAAAATAGGGTCTAAAATCAGGGAAAAAAGAAGTGTATCACTAAGAGAAGGAAAAAAATGGGTTGTTTTGTTGTCACTTTGAATACTGAAAGTAAAGGTTTAAAATACTGAAAGGAAAATATTACGAAGAAAATTGAAACTACAAATTAAAAAGGGCTAAGGTCTACGGAAGTTCGCAGGGACTTAGAATTTATGGATCTTACAAACTATTCAGAGATGAATTAAAAACCTATCATTAACTCAGACACAACGGTTATCTACCCTATTCTCGTGGAACCAATTGTCTACCCTAGGATTTGCAAAGTCATATCCGCCAGGATCGTTGTTTGATTGACTACCACCCTAGTGAGCATTAATATACGATTCTAATTTTCACAACCTTATAACATAACACTCTCGTGAGCTAAGTTCAATTGTCCATTTATAACATTCCAAGTAATCAATGATCTTCTGAAACTAATGATTAGACTAATATTAGAGACTAAATGATCAGGTTGGATTCAGCATGACGAAAATTATAAACGGAGAGTTACGAACATATCTATTCTCTATTTGAGTCTAATCCATAAACTACTAAGTATTCCTTTTGAAAACTCTAAAACTCATTTAAACTACTCAAACATAAATTTAAAAACAGAGATAAAGACTAAAATTAAATGCATAATTTAAAAGGAGAGGTAATGAGATAGCCTTAGAAGATTCGTGACTCCGGAGGCTTGAGTCCAAGCATAAAACTAAAACAAGACTTATAAGGAAATGGAAACTCTTTATTCAAGTGTTTATTGAATGGTTTTTGGATCAAAGGATAATGTTTCGAGGTAGAAAGGTCAGGTACTTATAGTAAAAACTTGGCCATCGATTAAGGGTTGAAAAAATCACAAAAACCCTAGATTAGCTTCATGCGCTTGTACGAGCAGAGGGTTGCTCGTACGAGTTGATCGATTACAGTCTATTATTTAAGGTGGATAAGGATTGATCGCGTCAAACATATTCTCGAATATATATTTCTTCCGTTCATGTTTAATGAACCACTTTTTCCCGGTCAGTGATGCTCGTTCGAGCAGCCTTGATGTGCTTGGATCGATCGAGCCTAGATAGCTCGATTGAGCTGATCTTCCGGACTGTCTTCACTTGATCAATCTTATATTTTAGGTCCCGTGAAATCTTCTGAAACTTGGTTGAACTGGTAGAATCAATTCCTCAACTGCTCCATAGTCCATTAAGCTTGATTTCTAGTCATTTTTGCCAATCACTAAATCTTGATGTCTTTTGCTCCTCTTGACAAGAAATCACCTGATAAAGATCTAAAACCTGCAGAAAATACTTTGAAAACACCGGAAAATAAGGTATGAAAAAAATAAAAATAACAATACATCATAAGATCCGATGATTCTAAGTCCCTACGAAATTCGTTTTGCCTTGGTCGTTAGTTATTAGTTTAATTCATCTTTGCCTTTATTTAATTGTTAGTACTTCGTTAAATTTATTAAAAGTGAAAAAATGAGACCCTTTTTTATCTAGGTTGAAATGGGTCGAAAATTGAAGAATAAGTTTGTTTTTTCTTTTTGTGGGTCGACCATCTTCTACGATACAAAAACATAATTGTACGCTTGCGGTTCAACGATCGGATTTAAAATCTCGAGCGTATACTCACTACAAGAAAAATTCAAAAATTTGACTAGAGAAATCGCCAAAATTTGGTCGAAAAAGGGGTTTTCTGTCCGAATTTATTTGGTCGAAAAAGGGGTTTTCTGTCCGAATTTCGACCAAAACACGTGGCCAGTTCTAGATGGTCAAAAAACGCGGTGTGGTCAAAATTTGGTCAAAATTTTTCGACCGAATTTTCATGAATCAAATTTCGACTAAATTTTAACGAATTCATTTGCAACAAAATATTGGCTAATGTTAATGGCAAAATTTTGACTAATTATTGGCAAAAAACTTTTGAAGAAATTTCGATTTACTCCTCATTTTTTACCAAATTGATATTGTTTTTGAAAAAAAAATACCAAAAATTAATCTAATTAAATAAAAAGAGTTGAAATTAAAATTTCGAAAAAACATAGTTCAAATGTCAAATACAAAATAAAAACATGTTCTACAGAACGTTAAAATCTCGAATAAACGACAAGTCTATTGGGCAGTATCCTTCTCAGTCAACTTCTTGAGGAGTGTCTGAATCTGAATCATGGATGAAGCCATCAAAGCCATCTCGTCTCTTGTTTCTTTTGTTTGAGCTCCATTTCCAGTTGCTTTTGCTGCAACATTTCATATTTTCTTGTAAATCTTGTTGACTATGGTAAGCAGTTCCTGTGCTAGCATACAGACTCACCACATCTCCTAAGCCGTAAACACGTCTGGATCTCGGAGGTAGCGTATACAAAAAATCAATTATTAGCTATTAACTTATACTTTGTTTGAAAATATGCTCGAGGAAGTTGGTTAATTACCTGTAAGACAATGTTGTTGATTTCCTCCCGAGACAGTTCAGGAGCCGTTGAACTGTATGCGCTGCTTTGCTGGCTAATTCGGTGTTGATCGGATCCCAGTAAAAATGTCGCTACAAATAATTGAATGTTAATATTATGTCATGCTTGCAATAAGGCCAATAATTTTATTGGTAAATTTGTATACATACCGTGAAAGTGCAAACCCAGCGTGGCTAGTCTCGAAGTTATTCGTAGCATCACTTCATGTTGATGACCCGTTAAATATATAAAATATTTATTCCAAATTTATGTAATTTTAATTTTACATACATAAATTTTAAATATATATTATGATTAAAATAATTAAATTATAGTTTGTAAAAGTGATTTGTTAAAGAATACCAAATTTTGTGATTTGTTAAAGAATACTAAATTTTGTAAGTAATTACACAACGGAATAATTTTTTTTAACAAGTAGAAAATCTATTTTGTTATTAATTTTTGAAAATATGCTCGAGGAAGTTGGTTAATTACCTGTAAGACAATGTTGTTGATTTCCTCCCGAGACAGTTCAGGAGCCGTTGAACTGTATGCGCTGCTTTGCTGGCTAATTCGGTGTTGATCGGATCCCAGTAAAAATGTCGCTACAAATAATTGAATGTTAATATTATGTCATGCTTGCAATAAGGCCAATAATTTTATTGGTAAATTTGTATACATACCGTGAAAGTGCAAACCCAGCGTGGCTAGTCTCGAAGTTATTCGTAGCATCACTTCATGTTGATGACCCGTTAAATATATAAAATATTTATTCCAAATTTATGTAATTTTAATTTTACATACATAAATTTTAAATATATATTATGATTAAAATAATTAAATTATAGTTTGTAAAAGTGATTTGTTAAAGAATACCAAATTTTGTGATTTGTTAAAGAATACTAAATTTTGTAAGTAATTACACAACGGAATAATTTTTTTTAACAAGTAGAAAATCTATTTTGTTATTAATTAGACAAAAAAAATTCAATGATGTGTACGATTAATTTTTTTTTAGAATTTAACATTTTTATCTAAATTAGTATACTAATGCTTAATACAATTTTCAAATTTAACTTAAAAATCATATTTAATTTTAACAATCTAACAAAGACTTGTCTATGTTTCTAATTATTTTAGAAATTAAACATCCTCATCTAAACTATATTATCCTAACCATACTTAACACAAAATTTCAAAATCAACTTCAACCCAAAAAAAAAACGAAATCAAAAGAAATTATCAAACAAAATCATGAAATATAACTTTCTAATCTAACATAAAACGAAATCTTGATCCAAAATCATCAAATCCGTCAACGAAAATCAGAATCCACACCTCGGTTTTTTCCTAAATCAACTAAACAATTCGAAATCCCAAAAAAAAACAAAATTCTAAATATTTCAACCTTTCAAATTCTTCAAAACAAACTTACATGGATTTGGTAAAGTTGTAGAGAAGAAAAAAGACCCACAGAGAACGGCGAACAATGAGAGAGCTTCCGATGAACAACTCAAGTTAGAGAGAGGAAAAAGAATGGAGTTTGTAGATTCGTTTCAGAAATTTATAGAAGGGTGGTCAAAATTTGGCTGAAATTTAGATACAATTTTTGATCAAAAATCCGCGACCCGTCAAATTTTGGTCGAAATTTGGGAGGGTAGGTGGCCGCATTTCGAAATTTTGTGAAGAAATCGAGGAGTCGAAATTTATGAGGGGTATGACCGTAATCTACCATTTTAACCATGTTTTGGTCGAAAATCGAAAAATTTTGTGACCAATTTTTGACCAAAACACTGTTTTAATTTTTTCGCATATTAAAATATATTCATCGAAAGTTGGTCAAAAAATTTTGTGTCCAAATTTCGACCAAAGCCATGTTTTTCTTTATTTTTTAATATTCAATAAGCCTCGTTGAAATTTGGTCAAAAAATTTTGTCACTATATTTCAACCAACTGAAATTTCGACCACCGAATCAATTTTGGTCAAAAAATCATCATAATTTGTATGATCACATTATGGTCAAAATTTTTGGCCAGATTTTTGGATTTTTCTTGTGACACATACACAACATATACCTCTCATCAATTACCAATTAAAGAGTATTACATATACCTAAAAAAAAAAAGGTATCACACGTGACTAATATTCGATATGTTTCTATATAACCATTTACAAGTAAATAAAGGAAAGCCATGTGGGATCAGGAAGATAAGAGGCATGGGGCGATCAAATAATCCAGTGATGGGAGCTAGAAAATAGCTAAATCAATCATAAACCCTATATACTTTTTTTTATATTTTATTTTATCTTTCTTTAATCATTTTCTTGTCAAAAATCTCCATTGTTTTTAAGAGCTTCAGTGTGAAAGTTAAGTTCTCATCGGAAACTCTTTTCTCAGTTGATCTGTTTGTTTCCAGATCAGAGCTGAGTAAAAGGAATCGTACGACCATCTCTTTCTTCCTGGACAAGTTAAATTGCAAGGTAGTGATTTCTCCCTTTGGTTCCCCTGCTGTTTCTCTCACTTTCCTACTGAAATGTTTATTTATGTGTTTTAATTGTTTGTTAACTATATATTTTAGAGTTCTTATGGCTTTATATACAACTCTCACAGAAATTAATGTTACAAGATTGCTAAAAGAGTGATCACAGACACATAAAAAACATTCAAAGACATTTCACTTTTTTCCCTAGAAATATTGCATGTCTGATCCTACAATAGTTTATGTAATCTTGCATCCATACACATAATAAAAAATAATTATTTGAATAATAAGTTAATTTCTGTTAAAGTTGCGCAAACCTTCTTCTGTTGAACAAAGAATGACAAAGTTAATCATTCACAAATGTACTCCTTTAATTTAATTCGTCATTAGAATCGTCTTATGATAAACATCTTTTATAATATATATATATAATGAAAAATCACCAAAATGACAACTTTGTATCGTTTTCTCAATGTGACCCCCACCGCTTCAAAATGAATTGTCAGTCTTAATCTTGGCGTATTTCCAGCTCATAAATATGGCCCCTAAAACATATATATATAAATATATAAATAAGAGATATACATGTATTTACCGACCAAAAAAAAAAAAAGAGATATACATGTATTTATTATTTCATTATCATGTTGGATATGTCTGTGTAAAGTCTATTATTTCATTATCATTATCATGTCTGTCTAGTCTATTTTTTCCCAAAAGAAGACACCAAAAAGAGAGCGTGATTCTTCTATCCATTTTACTAGTTTTGAAGATTAATTAAAAATTGAGTTATGGATTAATTACATATGCGTAATTCCAGTAAAATCATATGTGGAATATTATATTTTCTTTCTATATATTGGTTTTATGAAATTTATATATCTTTAGTAGTCTTTTCTTTATTTTAATTTTCGTTTGTTACAGGGAGCTGACGGATGGAACCAACAGAGAAACCATTGACAACGTTGTCATCTCGAAATCTATCTAGAGATACTCGTGGCTCTCTAGAAGTATTCAACCCTTCAACTCACCCCACCCAATCTGATATTCCGATCTTTCGTACTGAACGATCAACCTGGCAAAACTGGAGGGATCCACATGGCACAAGTCCACAGCCCCAACCAGAACCAGCTCTTTCCAATCCTGTCCGGTCTGATCAAGAAATTGCCATCACGACTTCATGGATGGCTTTAAAGGAACCATCATCACCAGAGAAGATAACAAAAAAGATGGTCGCCGTAGAGATGACAGCAGAACAGAGAGCTGCGGAGTGGGGATTGTTTTTGAAAACCGACACAAAGACGGGAAAACCACAAGGAGTGAGTGTGAGGAACTCAGGTGGGGTAGAGAGTGATCTGAATGGTACATCACAAAGAAACTCACAGAATTCTTGTCGGAGCTCCGGTGACGTATCTGACGGAGATGTCATTGAAGGAAGAGGAGGGATTCCAAGAGTATCGGAAGATCTGAAAGAAGTGTTATCAACATTTCAACAAACGTTTGTGGTTTCAGATGCTACCAAACCTGATTATCCAATTATGTATGCAAGTGCTGGTTTTTTCAATATGACTGGATACACTTCCAAAGAGGTCGTCGGCAGAAACTGGTAAACATTATTCTAAATTATACCAATTGTCAAAACAATTAGTTATTACCAAAATTATAATTAAAAAATAGTGAAATTATTATTATCGGTCGGAAACATAGTTTTTAAAAATAAAAAAAATCTAATTTTTTTAATTATTTAAACTTTTAATTTTATTTTATTTTTATAATTCGTTTTGACTTTTCAAAATATTTTAAAAAGAATACTTGTATCAATTTTAAATTGTATACAAAAACATAATTTTTGGGAAAAAAATTATACCCAACGAATCAGCCTTTAATGTTTTAACGGTCCGAAATCTAAATGTTTTGATCATCGTACTATTTTTTTAAAAAACCGACTTATTAATATTTCAAGTAAAAAAAAACTTAAATTAATTTCTGGGAAAAAAAAAACATCTTACTTGCAATTTACGAAGAACCATAACTTTGGATTATTTTTTTACTGTAGTCGATTTTTACAAGGATCAGGGACAGATGCCACTGAATTAGCGAAGATAAGAGAGTCACTAGCTTCCGGCAACAATTATTGTGGACGTTTACTAAATTACAAGAAAGATGGGACCTCTTTTTGGAATCTTCTCACTATTGCGCCTATTAAAGATGAAAGTGGCAAAGTCCTCAAATTTATCGGGTTAGTCCCCCTTTTACTTTTTCTTACATATTTTAGTCCTATTCTTATTCGTTTTCTTTTTTCACTCTTTTTGATGGGACTGATCTATCAATGGCTCGTTGTTGTTTTCTCTGCAATAATTAACCAAAGAGTTGTCTGTCACTCGTGGATTTGATCCTCCCTCGATCTAATCTAACGGCTGCTGTCTTTTTTTTCATTTCAATTTTTAGTTACACATTTTAATAATAAATAAATCAAATTGTAGAATCCAATAAAAGATATTTTTGACAAAAATATGATTTGTTTGTTTTTATATGGACTAGAATGCAAGTGGAGGTGAGCAAGCACACTGAAGGTGCCAAAGAAAAGACTTTGAGGCCCAATGGGCTTCCGGAATCTCTGATCCGATATGATGGTAAGTTGATATCTATTTTTTTGAGCGGATTTCATTTTTTTTTTTTCTTTTTTTGGGCCATGGTTAGGCGGATTTCATATCTTTTAGATGTTACGGGTTGCATAGTTTTGAATCCTGATTAATTTAAAATTAGTTACCATGTGGAAATTTCCACTATAACTACTTTTTTTTTTTTTTTTTAAAGTCAACGATACCAACTTTTTATTAATGATAAAAAAGGAAATTTCCACTATAACTACTTTTTTTTTTTTTTTTTAAAGTCAACGATACCAACTTTTTATTAATGATAAAAAATATCTTAAGGCCATAAGGTTCACGAATTCCACAAGAGAATCAACCAT
>CM071716.1:28178237-28190733 GCA_036630335.1 Physaria fendleri | reverse complement strand
TCTATTTTTTTTTTTTTTTTTTTTTGAATGAATGAATGTGAAAATTTATTCAAAAAAGACTTTGTTTTTAATACAATAATTAGCTTCTACTTTTATAAGAAACAACTTTGAAACTTCTCACAACAACTCTACAATTCTCCAATATACGAATTCCAACTTTTGCATTCTCGGTGTTCTTTCCAGAACACTATAAACCATCTCCACGAATCAACACCAACCCTCCCTTGTCAATCTCTTCTATCCTCTCCCACCATTAGCCAGATAGCCATTGCTTTTTCAAATCTAAAATCACCTTCTCTTCTCAACACAGTCAATCTATTTAAGACTTGTTTCCGGATCAAACCAGATAACACATTAATCGATCTCCCTCTTGAACCATGCTTCCTCTGATTTCGTTCTAGCCATATTGAATACAAGTCGTCTGCATACAGTATCTAAACAGAAAAAGTCTGTCTTTATCACTTCTCAAATTTACCTCCATTCTGTCCATAACATCCCAGTTACAGCTAAAATACCTTCCCAAAACCTCCTTCATTAATCGATTCCAGATCTCAGAAGAAAAGGAGCATTCAAAAAAGAGATGATTTCGAGTTTCCTCTCCTGTATTACAAAACAGGCAGTTAGTATTAATCCCCGGATTCCAAACTCTTCCTCTATCCATTGTTGATAACCTGTTTTTACAAGCCATCCAGTGAATGAAAGCACATTTTGGAGTGGCTTCCTTGAACCAAACGTTCTTCACCCAACTCTCCTCATCTTTAACTTGTCGAATCAAATTCCAAGTTGTTTTGGTGATGAAATTTTCCCCAAAATCTTGTTGGTTAATCCGCCACATATGATTATCCGGACCTGTTGAGTTCAATACCTGATGCATCCTTGACAATAATGCTTGTTGAATTTCTGCATACACAGGGTATCTATAGTTTCTTCTTCTAAAGCTCGCCATTGCCTCTCTTACCGTGGCAGTATCTTTCACTCCCATTTCGATAATACCCCTTGATCCCACCAGATCTCCCAATCTTCCTTTATCATACCACTTATCGTGCCAGAAATATATACCCCTTGATCCCACCAGATCTCCCAATCTTCCTTTATCATACCACTTATCGTGCCAGAAATATGTTTGATTTCCAGATACTAACTCCACTCTATGAAAATCTGAAGCCATGTCTCTAAACTTGAACAACTTCTTATATATCCATGACCCTATCCTTTTTGGTCTGAATCTCCAGAATGAATCCCCTTTTAGCAGATAGTTTTTGATCCAATCTACCCAAAAAGAATCAGAACTCGAGACAATTCTCCATATCAGTTTTAAACAACTTACTGTTCTAACCTCCTTTAGCCTTCTAAACCCCAAACCCCCTTCATTTAGCGGATAACATATTTTAGGCCAACTAACCTTAATTCTCCTACTATTTAAACCTGGTCCATCCCATAAAAAAGCAGCGCAAAGACCCTCTACTTCCTTTAAACAAGCTGATGGTAGTGGATATATTCTCTATTGACTATTATCATATCGTGTAAGATATATATTAAACTTTTCATGACAAAAAAATATATTAAACTTTATTTTTTTGTATAGATAATATTTACCCGGTTAGAAAATTTGCATAAAATTCAGCAACATATTCAGACAGAGTAAATTTTGGAAGAATTACGCTATAAAAAAAAAGAAAAAATTGATCTTTTTCCAGAATAAAAACAAAAAAACAAAAATGATCACAAAATTTTGATCTCATGTTGATTTTTAAATTACTAGTAACATGTATCAACCAAAAAAAAAAAGTTACATGTATTATCAAAATTGAGTATGGAAAACATGTATTTTGCATTTTTTTTTTGTATGAATGTTAAATTTTATTCATAAAAAAACTATTTCCATGAGTCAGGATCAAATACAATAAGAATGCAATATGATGTCATCGCCTCGTTAAAACTTCATTAGGTAAACCCATAATAGGACAAACCCTAATGAGGAAAGAGTGCAGATGGACTCAAACAATCTCACCCGAGATGCAACCCCAACCAGAAACACAAAAATCCAAAAAACAAACCTAAAATAAAATCCTAGCTACGAGTAGCAAACCAAATCTGAAGACCATCACGAAAGCGAGGCAACCCATCTTCTCTTAGTGATTCCAAGTGGTTCTGAATCTGTCTATCCACTCAGACTAAAATTTCAGGAGCTCTAGAGATCTGACCATGACGTCTTGCATTACGTTCTAACCAGATGGTATAACATGCCTCTTGAAGACTATAATTAAGCAAATAATGCTTGATCTTACACTTTTCTCTATAAATAAACCACTAATAACAGAAAGATATCCAGAGAAATGATCAACCATTAATCGACCCTTAAGACCTTGCCAAACTTTATTTGTCACGATGCAATCAAAAATCAAATGGGTCTTGGTTTAATCCTCAATCTGACATAAGCTGCACCTTTTATCAACTTATCGATTCCAAGATCCAATTCTATCCATGGTTTGAAGTCCATCAGAGCAAAGCAACCAAAACAAAATGGAATGTTATGGGTGAGCAAACTTTATCCACACCAAAGAAGCCCAACCAACACGAGGAGTATGTTGCCTAATAAATTTTCTAGTGTGATCTTCACTTCGCCGCTAAAGATGAATATCAGGGACATGTAAATTCGTATCAATAGTCTAGTGTGATCTTCACTTCGCCGCTAAAGATGAATATCAGGGACATGTAAATTCGTATCAATAGAGACACGATCGATTATACGTGCTAAATAATCTTCAATGGAGTGGTAAATCGGAGATCGATGGTGTCTTCTCCTCCGTCGATGCCGAACTACCTCCTCCACGGTTGAAGCAGTTGAAATTCCCATGTCAATAAATCCTCTTGGACCAACCAAATAAAAAAAAAAACCTAAATCTGACCAATTATCATACTAGAAAGATGTTCCTCTACCAGATCTAATTTCTACCTTATGAACCTAAATCTGACCAATTATCATACTAGAAAGATGTTCCTCTACCAGATCTAATTTCTACCTTATGAATTTTTTTTGCAACTTCTCTCATCTTTAAGATCTTTTTGTAGATCCAAGTACCAGCTGAAGAAGCTGTAACTGACCAGATTGAAGCTCTTTTAAGCAAAACATTATCTACCCAATGAACCCATAAAATACCCACTCTAGAAACTATTCTCCATAAAAGCTTCAAACACCTTACCTTGTTCGTTACTTTCAAACTAGACAAATCATCATCACCCTCTTCCTTAGGTAAACAAATTTTCGATCAAGCCACTTTAGCCTTTGAAGTAGAAAGCTCATGATCAGACAAAATAAACGCCATGAAAAGTGATTCCAACCTATGAAGACAATCCGCACGCAAATAATAAGCCATCTGCCAGAACGTAATGATTCCATAAATCACTAATTTAACTAGAAGAACTCGCTCCGCATAGGATAAAAACAGATATGTCCATGAAGACATCCTAAATCTGACCAATTATCATACTAGAAAGATGTTCCTCTACCAGATCTAATTTCTACCTTATGAAATTTTTTTGCAACTTCTCTCATCTTTAAGATCTTTTTGTAGATCCAAGTACCAGCTGAAGATGCTGTAATTGACCAGATTGAAGATCTTTTAAGCAAAACATTATCTACCCAATGAACCCATAAAATACACACTCTATAAACTATTCTCCATAAAAGCTTCAAACACCTTACCTTGTTCGTTACTTTCAAACTAGACAAATCATGACCACCCTCTTCCTTAGGTAAACAAATTTTCGATCAAGCCACTTTAGCCTTTGAAGTAGAAAGCTCATGATCAGACCAAATAAACGCCATGAAAAGTGATTCCAACCTATGAAGACAATCCGCATGCAAATAATAAGCCATCTGCCAGAACGTAATGATTCCATAAATCACTAATTTGACTAGAAGAACTCGCTCCGCATAGGATAAAAACAGATATGTCCATGAAGACATTATAGATCTCAATTTTTCAACCATGATCATATAATCAGCAAATTCCATTCTTTTTGTCATCAAAGGAAGCCCTAAGTATCGGACCGGAAGAGTTCCTTCTGCAAAAGGATAAGAAGTATGCAAATCCAAACGATTTGCTAAAGATACAACATCCAAGAACAATGAGCTCTTTTCCAAGTTCATTACTAAACAAAAAGTCTAGAGAAATGCGCCAGAACCCCTATTACTCCTTCAATTGATTTCCTTCTAGCCTGAAAATAACTATTATTTTTATCTCCTAATTTCAACCTATTATATGTTTTATATATGTTTTATTTATGTTTTGCTTACTTTTATTTTTTGTTTATGTATTGTTTAGTTTTTCCTTATCTTTTGTGTATGTTTTGTTTAAGTTTTCTTTTTAATTACTTTGATATATAAATATGTTTTACAATTTTAATACATGAAGGCGATGCTTTAAGCCTGAAAACTATTTGGACGCAATCCAAGCACATAGTTTGCTCCTATGTTTTCGGGGGAATTTTCAACATTTTTATCTAGATTTATTATTAAATATAATTGATTAATTTTTCAATAAAGCTTAAATATCTTCTCCAAATCTCCAATATCGGTTTTTCAAAAAATCACTCTGTAATGAAATCGCTTAGGCGATATCGTCGGACGTAACCGTCATTTTTCTAACGATTCCTAAGAAACGATGATATGCCTAGGATTTCGCCCATTCTAACGCTCTATTTGCAGGCATAATATATCTTTTTGTGCATATATGAGTCTTTTACAGGTCAGAACGTGGTCAAGATCAAGACATTAAGCTTATTCCTCTTGCTTCTGCAGCCACAGATGCTGTTAGATGATGAAATTGATAATATATATATGTACCATCTTGCTTGTGTTTTAATATATGATTGAAGTAAAAAGACTATCTTTTATATGAGTGCAAAAGGTTCAAAAATCTTCTTGTAAGAGAATCACATACGATGGTACTCAATTTCTTAGTTTCCCCTATGCTGCTTTAGCATGCGGAGACATGTTATTGAAAAGGGAACACGTAACGATGACCACTAATAACTGCACCACAGCTCCTGTATGCGATAAAAGAAAACATATTTTTCATTACCCGGGAATGTGTAACTTAGATAGTATTCGGACGAACCTGATCACTACAAGAATGTGATCAAATAGAGATTACCGTTTTTGTCTGTATTTAGTCGCTGTTTGCAATTAGCCACAAAATAACAGTCAAATCGAACAAATAGCGACCAAATAAAAAACAAATTAATAAAAAAAAAAATTTAGAAAATAATAATAATTTAATTTGGTTGCTATTTGGTATCTAATTTAACCAATAAAA
The DNA here is from genome assembly GCA_036630335.1 of Physaria fendleri. Classification (NCBI taxonomy): domain Eukaryota; kingdom Viridiplantae; phylum Streptophyta; class Magnoliopsida; order Brassicales; family Brassicaceae; genus Physaria; species Physaria fendleri. The sequence goes on along the minus strand of CM071716.1, from coordinate 28,185,412 downwards.
AAAAAAATTTAGAAAATAATAATAATTTAATTTGGTTGCTATTTGGTATCTAATTTAACCAATAAAAAATTGAAAATAATTTTTATTTTAATTTACAGAAACTTATATAAAATTATTGATATTAATTTAAAATTTAGAATTATACTTTTTAAAATAAAAATTATTATTTTAGAATATGGATATAATTTTCAAATTTTAGAATTATAAAATTTATATAGAAATAAAGTTTTAATTTTAGAAATAATAATTGAAGGAAAAAAAAAGAGAGGAAAAATTGACAGTTTAGAAAACATCCTACCCAAAATGGAATTGATTTAAGAATAAATTGATAAGAGATGGTAGTGAGAAAATATTGGATCCAGAGAATAAACAGGCTTACAAACACCAAAAATAAACAAAACACTTCCAAAAATAGATGTTTTGTTGTTTTGTCTGTTTGCTCTCTATAAAAGGAGATATTATTTGGTTAGATCTATCATAGGGTACTCCTCTCCACCAAAAACTTATTTCTTCACCCCCTAAAACTAATTTCACAAACAAACCCTAGAGAAGGAGAAGTTCGAATTAAAAACATAAGAAAACGAATCAAGGCATAATGGCCAAATACTGCATCGTCTTCGGTCAAGATCAAGACATTACAAGTTGGGAGCTGAAACGAAGAAAAGAAGCAAATCGTGCGAATTCGGGAAGCAATCCGACCAAATTATATATTGATTCGGTCAGACTGAGGGATGATTCGCCCGTAGGCGATCACACGGACCAAGCAGAATTTAGAAGTCCCGACGGAACGTTCACAAAGTGAGATCACGTTCTATGATACTATGCTTTGTTATGACGATACAAAGACAGTGAGCAATTTGATCGGAAAAAAAAGGACGCGCCTTCTAAGACTCTTATGTAGATGACATTGCAAATGAATAAGCTTATTCCTCTTGCTTCTGCAGCCACAGATGCGGTTAGATGATGAAATTGATAATATATATATATATATGTACCATCTTGCTTGTGTTTTAATATATGATTGAAGTAAAAAGACTATCTTTTATATGAGTGCAAAAGGTTCAAAAATCTTCTTGTAAGAGAATCACAGACGATGGTACTCAATTTCTTAGTTTCCCCTATGCTGCTTTAGCAGGCGGAGACATGTTATTGACAAGGGAACATGTAACGATGACCACTAATATCTGCACCACAGCTCCTGCATGCGATAAAAGAAAACATATTTTTCATTACCCGCGAATGTGTAACTTAGATAGTATTCGGACGAACCTGATCACTACAAGAATGTGATCAAATAGAGATTACCGTTTTTGTCTGTATTTAGTCGCTGTTTGCAATTAGCCACAAAATAACAGTCAAATCGAACAAATAGCGACCAAATAAAAAACAAATTAATAAAAAAAAAATTTAGAAAATAATAATAATTTAATTTGGTTGCTATTTGGTATCTAATTTAACCAATAAAAAAAAAAATTTAGAAAATAATAATAATTTAATTTGGTTGCTATTTGGTATCTAATTTAACCAATAAAAAATTGAAAATAATTTTTATTTTAATTTACAGAAACTTATATAAAATTATTGATATTAATTTAAAATTTAGAATTATACTTTTTAAAATAAAAATTATTATTTTAGAATATGGATATAATTTTCAAATTTTAGAATTATAAAATTTATATAGAAATAAAGTTTTAATTTTAGAAATAATAATTGAAGGAAAAAAAAAGAGAGGAAAAATTGACAGTTTAGAAAACATCCTACCCAAAATGGAATTGATTTAAGAATAAATTGATAAGAGATGGTAGTGAGAAAATATTGGATCCAGAGAATAAACAGGCTTACAAACACCAAAAATAAACAAAACACTTCCAAAAATAGATGTTTTGTTGTTTTGTCTGTTTGCTCTCTATAAAAGGAGATATTATTTGGTTAGATCTATCATAGGGTACTCCTCTCCACCAAAAACTTATTTCTTCACCCCCTAAAACTAATTTCACAAACAAACCCTAGAGAAGGAGAAGTTCGAATTAAAAACATAAGAAAACGAATCAAGGCATAATGGCCAAATACTGCATCGTCTTCGAGAAGTTCGAATTAAAAACATAAGAAAACGAATCAAGGCATAATGGCCAAATACTGCATCGTCTTCCTTGCCTTTGCCCTATGTTTCACCACCATGATTCACTTTGCCGCGGCTGACGCCGACGATTTCGACAGATTTAACATCAAGGGATCCGTCTACTGCGACAATTGCCGTGTCCAATTCGTCACCCGTCTTAGCAAATTCCTTGAAGGTAACTAATTAAGTACATTCTCTATTTCATATTCATGACATTTTGGTATGGTTCAATTAATGGTTATTCACATATCTTAAAAAAAAACTTGGGTAATTATTATAGGGGCAAAGGTAAAGCTTGAGTGCAAGGGACGTGAGAACCAGACCGTAACACTGACCAAAGAAGCTACGACAGACAATGCAGGAAACTACCAAATGGAAGTAATGGGAGACCACGAGGAAGAAGTGTGCGAGATTGTCCTTGTCCAATCACCTGACCCAGAGTGTGGCGAAGTGAACAACCAAGAATTCCTAAGAAACGCAGCCAGAATCAGTCTCACGGCGAATGATGGGATTGTCTCAAACGAGACTAGAACCATTAACCCACTTGGGTTCATGAGAAAGACCCCTCTCGCTGAGTGTCCTCAAGTTTTCAAGGAGCTTGGAATCGTCCCCGACGTTACCTTCTAAGCTTTATTATCATATCGCTCATCTCTCATCAATTTTTAATTTTCTGGATAATTCCTTTTTATCGTTTTATAAAACATTTAACTTTGTTTTAATTTTATTTTATATATTTGTGATCCAACGTTTTTTTTTTTTCTTGTTTTATTTTCCAGAGTTTCTTGTTTTACCAATCATTTGCTTACCAGCTTGACCAAAAAAAAAATTACCTTTTTTGTAAATTTACTCTCTCCATTTTTTTCCATTGAACACGTGTACATAACACATAATGTAGACAAAAGCTATCTCAATCCAATAACATTCGTTGTAATATTTCTTAATATGTCATATGCAATGTTAATTACCAACTCGTAATTGTTATTTCTTAGGGGCGATTAGTTGGTGGTTTAAACTTTTTAAAATCTTTAAATCTAAAGTAAAATTGCTTTGTAATCATTTTAAAATTCTGCATCATCCATAGTGTACACGTCTAATCAATCGGATCCTGGTTCTTTGGGTTGAAGTAAAAAGAAAAAAAAGGATGGTAGATTAAACAAAAGAAAAACCCTACTTAAAAGGAGGCCGAATCATTTGTGCAGGGCGGTCCAAGTAAAATAGGAATCCTAAGCGAAAATTTGGAGAAAAAAAAATTAAAGTGTTTAAATATAAAATTTTGTGATTACCAAGAATTGAACTTGGATTTTTGGTCTTAGGAAAAAGTTTAACAACTAGACTAAGAACAATTTTATTAATAGGAGTCCAAATTTTATATATGATAGTTAAATTTGGGATCTACAATTTTTCAAAAATTGGACCTAATATTTAAAAAAATGTAGTTACTTTGGGATCTACAATTTTTCAAAAATTGGACCTAATATTTAAAAAAATGTAGTTACCAAGAATTGAACTTGAATTTATTGGTTCTAGAAAAAAAACATAACCACTGGACTAAGAATACTTTTATTGTTAGGGGCCCAAGTTTTATATATGATAGTTTGTTAGGGGCCCAAGTTTTATATATGATAGTTTAATTTTCTTAAATTTAGGGCCCCAAAAATCCACCAAAAATCGGGGGCCCTAAGCGACGACTTGGGTGGCTTACCCTATGGGCCGGGCCTGCATTTATGTTGGGGAAAATTTTGGGAAAAATTTGCTGGGTTGTTTCAATAGGAAGCATGGTTTCTGAATGACAAAACGAGCTTGATTATCGAACATGAAGGCAATCATTCAAGGTATTGATGAAGATTATCGAACCAGGTTTGCAGATAAATAATGATGATTTCTTTATGATTCTCTTCACCCAGAAATCAAGAATTAACCTGCTCACCAAGAACAATCAATCGACGAAAGAAGAAAGTGCTAGAAGGAAAATTTCTTTGCATAGAGCAGATCGACGAAACGGTATCGCGAATAGCAACGGTGAGAAATTCTGGAACTTAAGCTAATATCCAATCACAATCAACCAAAGAGAACAAAGAAAAACAGTCGCCAAGATCATCCACCGAAACTAATAGCGAGTTGCATATGGAAACTCAATCCTTTCTATCTTCGATTCTAGTTTCAGAGCAACACAACGAAAAACCCAATCAATAGATCAGGCTCTGATACCATGCGAATTTAGGGAGAATTTTGAGAAACGATAAAGATTTGTTAATTGAGATCATCGTTCTGATTTTACAAAGAGAAAGAATTAGAGATTTTATACAAACGAGATGAGACTAAAAACCTAATGGGCCTAACTCAAATACAACGTGAGCCCAACATTCCTTCAGATTGCATGTTCCTCCGGTGTTGGATATTATTCTTCATGAACTTCTTTCTTCAAGATCTTGTGTCAATCCACTCTGGATGTAGACTTGGCGTTTGGTACCTGAGAAGAGTTTACTGAATTGAAATCAAGTGAAGCTTTCAATGCACTCCCAATGTTTGCCTTGATTGCCATTGACTACCCCTTCAACCTCTATTAGTTACTTCTCCCGTCTTACCAGCTTGTTTAGGCCTTGATGAACATCATTTTTTTTTGTTTTAGTAGTTGTAAAAATTGTGGATCCCTTGGATTCCCTGATGTAACATCTATAAGGTTTAGATCTTATGATTAAAGCCCTAGATGTGGTGATTAGCCCTCATCTCTCGTGGTTGATAAGTGGCACCGTTGAGCCTTTGAAGCATGTGTTGGCCAGTATGACTATTATCATTAATGAAAATTGGTGCATCATGTGTGTAGTCTCTTTGGAAAAAAGAAAGTTTTTCTAAAATTTTCTCTACCTTGTGAAAACGTTCATCGTCTCCCATTGCTAAATAGATGTTAGTCAAATCTTCCTGCACTCATCTTCACGAGAATCCACGTGCTGATCTTCTCCTGATGTCGTCTGCAACATTGCCTCAGCACAAAGGCGAAATAAAATCAACGAAATCCTGATGTCGTCTGCAACATTGCCTCAGCACAAAGGCGAAATAAAATCAACGAAATTCTAGGAGATTCTATTCTCCATGAGCGATACAAGGACATCTCCTCGTCACCGGAAAACTTCTCCTCGTCACCGGAAAACTTCTCATCGTCGTCTATTTCCGGTTCATTTCGTCTCACGGTCATGTCTCACCGGTATCGGCACGTGTCGACGCGGATTGCATGCACGTGTCGACGCGGATTGCATGAACAATACATGGCATTTGTTTCTAGATACCTCCGAATGGGTTTGGGTTTTACATTGGGAAAAATTTCAAACAAACCTCAAAGTTTTTCTCGGGGTCATTTTAACACCAGAGCTATAAGTTTCCCATTTAAAGACCAACTCTTTAAAAAATTTCTAAGTTAAACCCAAAACTTTTAATTTCGGAGCCGATTTAGACATACCGTTAATTTTGACAAACGGAAAAAAATAACATCGTTAGTTTGAATCTGTGAGATGGCGATGACATGGTGATGATGCTGATGTGGATCAATTATAAAATCATGTCAATAAAAGCATAACCTCAACTCAAACCCGGGTCCCTTCTTCACGAGTACAAGATACAAAGACTTTTAGACACATATCATAAAACCAAATATATTGTCTGGCCTTTATATTGTACTAGGAATCATACCCGCACTACTTGCGGGATTATTTCACTATAACATTAAAAAAAAAATCATAAAAACGCGTTTGTGAAAATAATTTTAATTGTTACTTTATTTTATTTTTTTTGGCAGGAATTGTTATTTTATTAATTTGAAGAAAAATATCAAAGTTTATATTAACTTGAGCTAAATTGTGACCGTCGTCAACTGGGTTAACAATTTAGATAATTCCGTCAATTTTTCTATTAATAAATTTGTATGATAAAACTATAAAAATATATAGTATATGAATATTATTATGTTAAGTAGGATGAATTTTATATTTATTTTGACATATACTTTTGAATTGTTTTAGATCAAAAACAAAAAAAAAAAGATAAAAAGTTGTCAACGAGTTTTAGCTAGTGAAGTCTTTTAGATGGTCACTTATAGTATTATGTAATCCTTTCTTCTTCTAAGGAAAAGATATGGATTCTAATATTTTAACCGGACATACCAGTTCAATAACATCATGAATCAGATGATGAACAAATGCTTGTGTGCTCCTTTTAGTTGCTATATTTCTGTAATAGGGTTCTCAGTTTGTTAGCTCCGTATTTTTCGGATTCTCAGTTTTACTATATTTTTCGGATTCTCAGTTTTACTATCCAATTTTTTCGCCTTTCTATTTTTATACGCAAAATGTTTGATTCTCAGAATTTGATACCCAAACCATAGGATTGCTTTAATTTTCAGTTTACCGATATTAACCATCATTCGCGAGATTTCTTAATTAATCACAAAATTCATTACGCTTAATTACTTATCCACTAAATACGCGTTTTTCAAACACCCGTGACCAAATTTCGATTTAATTAGCCACTAAAACCTAATGATTCGATCGGTTATTTGGAATTAATTTTGGATTCAATATAGAGGCTCACAGATTAACTCCACAATCTATAATTAAATCCATGCTTAGTTCAAATAGCATGTCTAATCATTCGGTTTTAGTGGCTAATTAAATCAAAATTTGGTCACGGGTGTTTGAAAAGCGCGTATTTAGTGGATAAGTAATTAAGCGTGATGAATTTTGCGATTAATTAAGAAATCTCGCGAATGATGGTTAATATCGGTAAGTTGAAAATTAAAGAAATTATATGGTTTGGGTATCAAATTCTGAGAATCAAATATTTTGCGTATAAAAATAGAGAGGCAAAAAAATTGGGTAATAAAACTGAGAATCCGAAAAATACGGGACTAAAAAAATCGCGAAATCTCCGTAATATGGTCCTCATACAAAGAGAATAAAGCTTAAGCCTTTGACATGGAAAACTGAAAAATTATTTGCGAAGATACCATTACGTAAAGGATTTTCTTGTTGCTTTATGTTGCTTAAAACTAAAAATTAGGCTA
>CM071716.1:28144532-28159176 GCA_036630335.1 Physaria fendleri | reverse complement strand
TTTCTTTAGGTTTAGGTTTGATTATTAATATTTTGAAAACATATACCAATGAAATAGTATAAAATTAATAATGTAATAAAAAATAAATATAATCAATTATATAATAATACTGTAGGTCTAATTTATAATTGTAAAAATAAATTATAACAATTGTAAAGTATGATTTCACTATAAAAGTCAATAAAAATTGTGTAATGGGCCAAATTTGTTATAACAACATGTTATATTTGGATATGGAAAGAATTCATCTTTTTTTTTTTTTTTTTTTTTTTTACTTAAAAACACATATAAAACGATTGGTACAAAAAAGATTATATCATAAGTTGAGTTTCAATCACATCGACAAGACTTGCACATGGAAGCATACATTTGATATATAGAATTGATTGATATCAAATAGTGACATTAATGTAGGTGATCCAATTAATTAACTTCATGCTCATAAAATCATCTTATCAAAGAGTATTTCTAATGAAAAAAATTACTTGAGAAAATCAAATCACCATTATTCAAGGAGGAAAGGATGCTCTTCTCAAATCTGTGGCGTTTGCTCTGCCCACTTATGCAATGTCTTGTTTTCTCTTACCCAAAACTATGATACAGCGACTTAATCAGGAATTCTCAAGGTTTTGGTGGAAGAATCAGCAGACCGGAAGTGGTATCCATTGGATATCATGGGAAAGATTAACTCGACAAAAGAGTGAAGGTGGTGTGGGCTTTCGTAATTTAGAGGGCACGAACATTGCTCTACTTGGCAAGCAACTTTGGCGCTTAGCAATCAACCCGCAGTCACTCTTGGCAAAGACCTTCGCAGCACGTTATCATCCACATAGCTCTATCTTACATGCTGGTCTAGGATCGAGACCATCATTCGGCTGGAGGAGTATATTGTCTTCCATTCCTCTAATGCGATCTGGTCTCAAGTTGAATATAGGAGGAAACCAGAATTTCAATATGTGGACGGAGGCATGGATCACAGACTCGACACCGCGAGCACCTAGACCCCTACCGCATATTGACAGATCGCTCTGGACTATCAATGATTTCAAGGAAATACATAGTGATCAATGGAACCTTTCAACACTGCACCAGGTATTTGATAAAGATGAGATCAGCCGCATTCTTCAGATCAAACCAGGTGGCATAGGTTCAGAATCTGGGTATACTTGGATTTATTCAGATTCCGGAATGTACTCCGTAAAATCGGGATATAAGTTATGGTCATCTTTAAGAGATCAAGCTAATAATCCGGTTCCGGAGCAAATGGCTAGTTATAAGGACATCTATATGCAGACTTGGTCTCTCTCCACAAGTCCAAAGCTTAAGAATTTTATTTGGCGTTGCACACAGAACGTTTTACCAACAGGAGAAGCTTTAAAAAGAAGACATATAACACGTTCTGATGTTTGTTCATTGTGTGGAAATGATATTGAATCTCTGGTCCACTTGTTCTTCAATTGTGCGTGCGCCCGTGCCATGTGGAGTTTAACTCCTTTTGTTTCGATCCTGGCTGACTCATGTTGTTCCATACAAGGGAAAATATACTCTTGTATTCAACTCAATGAGGAGCAACACGAGGAGCATAAAGATCTTTGGATATGGGTATTGTGGAGATTATGGAAGTTAAGAAATGCGAAGGTATTTCAAAATGAAACACCCGATATTGTATCAGCGTTTCAACTGGCATGTGTGGATTTGGCCGAATGGAAGCAGCACCAGGACCCACGGCGGCTCGTGCAATCACAGCTACCTCCGCCAGCTGAGACTCCGACGGTATGGACTCCTCCACCAATATATGTTCTTAAGTGTAACGTCGATGCAACGTGGCAAGATGAACATGATAGATGTGGAGTAGCGTGGGTTCTTAGGGATAACACAGGACGAATAAAATTCTGGGGAATTAAGACGTATCCTAAACTTCAGTCCTCTTTAGATGCTGAAGCAACGGCGTTGGTTTGGGCGGTAATGTGCATCTGGAATATGGGGTATGAGCAAGTTGTTTTTGAGAGCGATTCTGCGATCTTAATTGAAGCAATAGGCTCTCCTCTCACGCAACAGAGACTGCTCCCTTATTTGTTCATTGTGTGGAAATGATATTGAATCTCTGGTCCACTTGTTCTTCAATTGTGCGTGCGCCCGTGCCATGTGGAGTTTAACTCCTTTTGTTTCGATCCTGGCTGACTCATGTTGTTCCATACAAGGGAAAATATACTCTTGTATTCAACTCAATGAGGAGCAACACGAGGAGCATAAAGATCTTTGGATATGGGTATTGTGGAGATTATGGAAGTTAAGAAATGCGAAGGTATTTCAAAATGAAACACCCGATATTGTATCAGCGTTTCAACTGGCATGTGTGGATTTGGCCGAATGGAAGCAGCACCAGGACCCACGGCGGCTCGTGCAATCACAGCTACCTCCGCCAGCTGAGACTCCGACGGTATGGACTCCTCCACCAATATATGTTCTTAAGTGTAACGTCGATGCAACGTGGCAAGATGAACATGATAGATGTGGAGTAGCGTGGGTTCTTAGGGATAACACAGGACGAATAAAATTCTGGGGAATTAAGACGTATCCTAAACTTCAGTCCTCTTTAGATGCTGAAGCAACGGCGTTGGTTTGGGCGGTAATGTGCATCTGGAATATGGGGTATGAGCAAGTTGTTTTTGAGAGCGATTCTGCGATCTTAATTGAAGCAATAGGCTCTCCTCTCACGCAACAGAGACTGCTCCCTTACATAACGGAAATTCATCACCGGACACAACAAGAAGCGAGGAGATACAGCTACAATCGAGTGAACAGAAAGAGTAACCAAGTTGCAGATCGATTAGCTAAGTATGCTAAGGATTTACCATTGTATTCGGGCGCTATTGACGTTTCGGTCCCACTATGGCTACAGCCATTTTTGGACAATATTGTTTGAATTATTTTGAAGGTTTAATATAATTTGGTTTTTGGGAAAAAAAAAAAAAAATTTTTGGACAATATTGTTTGAATTATTTTGAAGGTTTAATATAATTTGGTTTTTGGGAAAAAAAAAAAAAATCACCATTATTTCAAATACTCACATCAAACGGAGTATTGATTTTACGTTGAAAGTAACGTTTCATAGTTGACATTAACAATTTTTACAATAAATCATACATTAGATATATTGTTATCACATCCACTTTTTTACTTTAGTAATATGAACAATAACTAAAAAACAATTTTTACAATAAATCATACATTAGATATATTGTTATCACATCCACTTTTTTACTTTAGTAATATGAACAATAACTAAAAGTGTAAAAGGTTTTCATATTTACATCATTTGGTTAATGCTTAATGATTATTAGTTCATATAGTATTTTCTAATTATTAGTTCAAAACAAGTTAAGTCCTTCATATATATTTATATATATTTTTTAATTTAATAAATCCAAAACTTCAATAATGATATGATATACTGTTGCATGTATGGTCCCATTATTAGTTTATATTTTCTTTGTCAACAGAATTTATTTTTTTAAAAAAATCTAGGTACATAATAAATAAATAAATAGCCAATAAGTTAAATGAAATTCACTTTATAACATAATTTGTGAAAATGGCATTTTAATGATTATTAGTTCATATAGTATTTTCTAATTATTAGTTCAAAACAAGTTAAGTCCTTCATATATATTTATATATATTTTTTAATTTAATAAATCCAAAACTTCAATAATGATATGATATACTGTTGCATGTATGGTCCCATTATTAGTTTATATTTTCTTTGTCAACAGAATTTATTTTTTTAAAAAAATCTAGGTACATAATAAATAAATAAATAGCCAATAAGTTAAATGAAATTCACTTTATAACATAATTTGTGAAAATGGCATAGAAATTCACTTTATAATATAATTTGTGAAAATGGCATTTTTTCTTACAAAATTTTGAGTCTTAAAAACATACATTTCCCAATGTTTTGGCATATGATGATCTATTACTAAAGGAACTTTTCATATAATCGTTTAAATTATTTTGTGAAGAATATGAAATAAATTGGTTAATGACACACAAGCTTTATCGTAAATATATAATAGAGATCATAAAGCTTGCATGATGGGTTATAATAAATTTTGTTTAGAGTGGTGCAATGTATAATAAATTTTGTTTAGAGTGGTGCAATGTCATTTTCACTTTCAAATTATGGCGGTGCTAATGAGACCTTATTGATTGAAACTTAGCAAGTCCCACTTGATTGAAACTTAGCAAGTCCCACCACACTTTTCACATTCCAAATTATAATCATATTTTCTCTTTTACCTTTTTAAGATTTGTATACGAATGATCATAAGTTCATCGTTGAATAATCAACAAGCTCTGATAATTTATGTTTTTGCTTATATGAACATGTGAGTTGAATGATTCATAAGTCAAGAGTAATTCACTTTTATTTAACCATTCACGAAATCAAATTATTCCAAACTATTACGGACTAAAACAAATCGTACCAATCCGAATTAGAGAGTAACACTTCATACCATCATATTTATATTATTAGTCCGATTTTTTTCAGTTTATACTATTTTACTTAAACTTTGACACAATTACCCGTTACCCGCTCGATACTCATTACTTGCCTCGTATCCGACTTGTTTTAGCAAGTACCGACATATAATAAGTCAAATATAAAATCCTGATTTTAAATTACTTACAAGTACGGGACAAGTAACAAGTCAAATAAAAAATTTCATCCGTTACTTATCCCGTACTCCTTACTTGTTACTTATCCCGTACTCCTTACTACTCCTTACTTGTTACTTATCCCGTACTCCTTACTTGTTATCCATTACCTGCAGAAAAATTACTTGTTACCCACAAGTATTAATTGTTATTCGCAAGCTTGCTTATTACTCGCAAATAATATTTGTTATTCGCTAAAAAATTACGCGTCAAGTACTCGTAACGGGATAAATAACCCGTAAGTCTTAGGACTTTGGGCAAGTACCGTATGACCAAGTAACCGTTTCTAACAAATTAAGTACAAGCCTAAGAATTGTGATACTTGCAAGTAACAAGTATCAAACCGACCGAAAATTGCAAATACACGTTCCGTGCCCGGCTCTAATTTTACTTCCATACCACTTGAACCAAAATATTATATGATAAAATCCATAACTGGTATCCTGCAATGCATAGCTGATATGCTACATATTCTAATCCAGATTTATTAGATGAAAATAGTAATTTGGATTATCTGAACCATCCTACATGTCAACCATTAATAAATATAATATATTATAAAAATGTATTATATAAGTAAAGGTTTGGATTGAATTGAAGGTGTACGTGAGCTGTAGTGTCAAGTAGTACCATAGAGTTTCAACGATGAACGACATCCTCCACCTGATTTCAATGTGTTTATTATGTTCTCTGTCTCTTTTCTTTCTTTCTTCTTCCTTCTATCTCTCTCACGCGTTTTCAATCATCACACTTCTCACCGACACCTTTCATTTATTTACTCAAGTACAAGGTTTTCGTTTTCAGTGACTACTCTCAATACATTATTGGTGGTTTTTTTAGTGTTTTAATTTGAGTCACCTACCAGACCGTGACACGTGAACCATAAACATCGGTCGGTTTGATAACTCCAGTCCCGCGGCTGATCAAAACTCAACACTTCTCACCGACACCTTTCATTTATTTACTCAAGTACAAGGTTTTCGTTTTCAGTGACTACTCTCAATACATTATTGGTGGTTTTTTTAGTGTTTTAATTTGAGTCACCTACCAGACCGTGACACGTGAACCATAAACATCGGTCGGTTTGATAACTCCAGTCCCGCGGCTGATCAAAACTCACATAAACATCGGTCGGTTTGATAACTCCAGTCCCGCGGCTGATCAAAACTCAAACCCGTACGAGTCAACATTAACTATACTATAGCTAGAGCGACCTGACTCTGTCTCTTTGATTGGGTCCATGTAAAATTTCATTAATGTTGAAGATAAGTTAAGGATGAAAAGAAAAGAAGAGAGGCCAAGATACCTCAATGTGATATAATGAAAACAGGAAAAATAGAACAGAGAATCTGATGTGATATGAAAAAAAAAGTTGATGAGTAAAGGAATATAAAATCTTGTTGCTCATCATCCAGATGTGCCTACGTTAAAATTCTATTTGCCCTCTTAAACACACAAAATTTGAAACTCTATTTATTATATATGTTGATCAAAGCTCATCTTTAACACCTTCATCGGTAGAAGAAGAATCAGTTTCTGATGAGTCTTTTGATTGTTCCTCTTTCGTTGTGTTGTTCTCCGTCTTATTTGTTGTTTTCTCTATCTTTGGCTTTGGCTTTGGGATCCTATTCACCTTTGCTACCTATAATTCAATTTAAACCCAAATGTCAAAACCAACTTTTTTTCTTTTGCAAATTACTGACTTGTTTTCTAATATTACCTTGTCTTGCAGAGTAAATACTTTGGCGTATACTTCACTGGCTTGCAGAGTAAATACTTTGGCGTATACTTCACTGGACGTGAACACCGGTTTGCTCCACAGAGCAGTCCTGTAACAAGTTTGGTGTTACTCTCTCTGTGTGTTAATGTCTGTAGTTAAAAAAAAGAGAAGCAAAAAAAAACTCACTTTTCTTGCTCAGCCTCATTCTTATCCAACCAGCTTTTTACTTTCTCTGCTTCCTTTGAGACCTGAATTGAAAAAAGACACAATTAAGCAGCGCTCTCCAAGTATCTATCACTTATTAGATGAGCAAAACAAACCTCGTCAATCTTTTCTTTTGGAAGCCAAGTTTTGTTCGTCTCCTATCTATCACTTATTAGATGAGCAAAACAAACCTCGTCAATCTTTTCTTTTGGAAGCCAAGTTTTGTTCGTCTCCCACTCTTTTAGAATCTGCAGTGTGGTTGAAACTTAGTTGTTTGTTTGATTATTATGAGAAAACTGCGAAAAATCATGTTATGACAGAGTACCTCTTTCAGTTCCTTTTCATATTTCCGAGCATATTCAACTGCTACTGGTCGCGCTGTAAGCTCCTCTGATCTGTACAGATATATAGAAAATGGTTTGTCAGAAAGTTTTCAGGAAGGTCCAGTTCAATCAAAACAAGTAGGGAACAAACCGGAAAGTTATGGGATTGCCAATAGCTTTTAGTGAGTCAAGCCGGTCTTGGAACTCTGTGGCATTAGCATCTTCGCCGTCCATGTAAAGCCAATCTTGCACCTGAAAACACATAAAAACGTTCTCAGTGTCAAAATATTACACTCACCATTGGACCCAAAGATTAGTTCAAGATAAAATTAGAAACATGCCTCATCAAGCTTCTCAATAAACGTCTTCCGCTCTTCTTGGGTGGATATCTTTTCAAACTCTGGTGTTTCTAGCTGTACAAGGACCAAATAAAACCAAAGCTTTGAGTTTCAGAAGAATACCAACAAAAAACAATGTATACCAGGTCAACCACAGCTGGTTCTTCTGCTGTTGTATTTGAAGCAGTGCCAGCGTCGGTTTGTTGGTCATCTTTATTTTCTTGTGAATTCTCATCAGTAGCATTGCCAGTTGTTGTAGTTGTGTTACTATCAAGGGTCACGTTCTTCTTAGGAACTTCAACCCATTCCGTAATTTCAATTACAGCATCTCCTCGATCTAAACTGAGAATTCCACTTCTACTTAGAGAGAAATGCAAATTTGCCTTGATAGGTGCTGATAGATTCCGAGAAGAATATCTGCCCATATCAATGAACTTACATATATCAACTAATTTGTTGACTTTCCATATCTAAAAACATAGTTCTCTCCAAACGGAAAGAAAAAACAGAAAAATAAGAGAACAAACATTAAGGTCTTACCTTTCAGATGCATCCGCTAAACCAGAGATAGAATACTGTGCAAACACAGGAGAGGTGGTTCCTGGGGGTAGAATATCCTCGGACTCATAAGCAAGTGACACGTCAAAATCTTTGTCAAGGACAAAGGATCTGAACATCTGTGGAGAATCAGGTACAGAAAATTGTTACGGAAACATTTTCTACACTTAAATAGGATTTGAATGTGATTCAGTACCTTGCTGGGTAGCTTTTTCATCCGTGGTACAAGTTGCTGCTTTGTAGTCTCATCTTTCTTAACATTAGGACCTTCTAACTCAACCAGAAAACCATAGGGAGAACCATCAACCATACCTAGCCTACGTTTTAATTTAATTCCATCGCTCAAGTTAGCAGCATGTAGTGCTGAGCCGAGGACAATAGCCTCATCAGCATCCAGATGTTTGTCTAACTGTTGTTTCCTTCCCAATAAATTCCTGGATTGTGCTCTGTAGTTTCAAATTAAAAATTATATCTTTAACTTTGTTTGGAAAAGAGGGAAAAAAGTGCGAAAATCCCACATATTTGGATGCAAAATGTCAAATTGATTGGCTTATTTGAAAGCATGAAAAACTACCTGCAGTTTGGGAACTCTGGTAGCTCCTCCTATCAGTTCCACTGCCGAAATCTCGTCGATCTTCAAACCTGAATGCTTGAGCACATCTTTTAAAGGTGTAAGAGATCTGTCCCACAGATCTTTACACAGCTCCTCAAACTTGTCACGGGAAATTGTGCTCCTGAATAAAGATATGTAGGTCAGAATATCACGCACATCACAAAAATTAGATCAATCACTCACGGGAAATTGTGCTCCTGAATAAAGATATGTAGGTCAGAATATCACGCACATCACAAAAATTAGATCAATCACAATGCAAATAAGCATGTGAAATCATCATAAGACTTTGCATCCAAAGTTCGGTGAGCTGGGAAGTACAGAAATCTCGATAGATTGTAGTTATACCTGAAGTCACGATCATCATGAAGAGATTCAACAGATATTGGAGCTGCAGTGTTTGCACTCAAAATTTCCTTTGTACGTTTGACTTGCTTTTTCAATTTAGCCATTGCTTTAGGGAACTTCCTCACATCAACTCCATTACCGAGCTGCTTATTAAACTCATCTGCAAAGTGCTCTACCAAACGCATCTCCATACTCTGTCCTCCAAGTCCCGAGTCCCATCTAACATCCTTGACCTACATAAAGATCATAATAAAAAAAATTCCAACTGAGAGCAGATTGAAAGAATAGAAATGAGTAGGATGAACTTGTGTCACACATGTTTAAAGAAGCAAAAACAAGAAGAAAGAAACCACAGCATACAATATATCTGGGGAAAACCAGATAAATTTAAAAGAAGAGCACTATTAACCTGAAATTGGTTTACAGAAACAGTCTTGCCATATTCCTTCTCATTGTAAGCTGAGTAATAGACAAGGGCTGCGTAAGTACTACTTGAACCCATGTCATAAAATATGACATGTCT
The DNA here is from genome assembly GCA_036630335.1 of Physaria fendleri. Lineage (NCBI taxonomy): Eukaryota > Viridiplantae > Streptophyta > Magnoliopsida > Brassicales > Brassicaceae > Physaria > Physaria fendleri. The sequence goes on along the minus strand of CM071716.1, from coordinate 28,149,827 downwards.
TGACCCATTTGAGAAGTCCTTATCAATCCCATACTGCAAAGCGGCACCTGAATGCTCATTAATGAGTGAGAGGACATTAACACCGGCCAACTGAGAAGCCTGCATCAAACCACGTCTCTCAGCCTGACCAAAATAAGGTGGAACTGAAACAACCAAATCCTTCACTGGGATTTTAGCATGGAACTCGGCTAGATTTGAGGCATAACCCAAGAGCATAGCCAACAATTCTTCCACTGAGTAAACAGTTGAACCGTCATCAATCTTAATACCAACAGCACCTCTAGAATCTTCCACAATATCATAAGGCAAGTAGACAGAATCAATGAAATCCTTAACATGTTTGAAAGGTTTTCCCACCATGTCCCTTAGTTGTGAATAAACTTTATTAGGATAGCGAGCTGTTATTCCCGCAGCTTCCTCACCGAGTAAACCATATTCCGATCGTTAACTAAACACCGAGAGTAGATACCTGCACTTGCTCTGAAAAATAGAAGAATAAACCGCATTAGAATAAAAAAAAAAACTAGAGACAGAATAAATCCAATAAAAGCACATGCGATTAGATTTCAAAGATCGAATCGATCAGCTCTATTGAAACTTAGAACAACCAAAAGTAAAATTGCTAATTCAAATAGAAACAGAAAAGAAAATGTTAAGATTAAGCAATGTATCAGAAAACCAACAGGAACATTCATCGAAAATTCCATACACGAATAGAAAGAAAAAAAAGGAATCGGGGCAGGTAATTCGGAATCAAACAAAGTTCGAGTAAATAGCGATCGATTTGAGAGAGTGAAGCAGAGATACTGACCAGATTCCGAGCTCCGATCGCATTCTCCGGCCGAAATCGATTTGCAGATTCAAAATTGTTTCTTCCGTCAAGCTGTGGAGAAAAACTTAAGGAAAGAAAAGTGATTAAAGGGCCAAGAGTGCATATATATATTAGCAAAATAAACACTGACGTGGAATATGATTCAGAGATCTAACCAATTAAAAAAGCCCACGTGTACAAAATAACACGTGTTGAGCTGTGAGACGCTTAGTGTGTTGGTGATTACGCTTTGTTAGGCCTAGAAGTCTGGAGTGTGCTTTGGTTAAACCTAGGCGAAGCTTCTCGCACAATGAGAGAGTCTTCTTAACCCAATAACCCGATTTTTTCAGGCCGATTTTCTACAACGATAATGATTAAGGAAAAAGATAATGATTAAAAAATAATAATTTATAAAATCTCTACAATAACTGGTCTAGGGAAACCTGATTTTACATTTCAGGGAATATAGGGGGTACAACAACAAAGAAAAGAGAGATAACTTAAGGGTTTAAGACCAAAAACTAGATTTGAAGTAATAATATAAGACAAATACAAGACAGAGATAAGTTTTGTTGGTGTTCCAGAAACAGAAAAAAACAAAGACATAGCCTGAGTTATGTAATAATGCCTATTTGATAGAAGTATCTATGAACACTTGAAGTAACAAGTAGCTACAAGGGAAGCTCCTATTCCTCTCCTCAATCTCCTTACAACACCTGAACACAACACCACTTCTGACTAAATCATGTACATACTTATGGTTTGATACAATAGTTTGGAATTTGACCTTACCTGGTTACAGTAAAATCTCCGGAAGCCTCATTGATGCAACAGAACCAATTTGCTAGTCTGGAAAAACTTCGTCACGCTCATGGTCAACTGAAGACAAATGGCCTCATTGATGCAACAGAACCAATTTGCTAGTCTGGAAAAACTTCGTCACGCTCATGGTCAACTGAAGACAAATGATCATGTCTAGAACTGGTGGTGCTGTTGTGATGGTTCTCTTCTGGTATGTCTTCTTCTTCATTGTCATTTGAGTTTTTGTCGTAAGAGAAGGGTCTCTGACATATGCAAGATTGTGGGTATTCGTGGAACTCACCACGTCCTGGTTTGAACTCATCTGGATCACCCATGAATCCACGCTGACAAGATTTCACTTTCTTGGCAAATGTTTGCCACTCCATCTTTTCCCGGTCCATGAACAAAGCACTGAGCTTCTTTGCATTTGGTCTAATAGTCCTCTTGTGACCCATGTACCTCCTGTAAATACATACTCATAAGTGTCATGGTCTCATGTCTGATGAGTTAAAGAAAAGAGCATGGTCATTCAAGCAATATATGAACCATCTATACATTGATGCAAATGCAACAAGAAAGAACATGTGAACGAGGAAGCGCCGTGTAGCTATGATAAGCCTCGACCAAATATACTTAATTCTATAAGGCAGTATATTTCTATATCGACTTGGTTCTATGGAAAAGATGATAAGATCCTATCGCTGTTTCATTACCTTCGGCCTGCAAGGATCTTGGCCATATTTCCGTTATTATTAGTGATAAAGACATCGCTTTCGTCACTAACAATGTAGTCAATGGCGCCATATTTCCGTTATTATTAGTGATAAAGACATCGCTTTCGTCACTAACAATGTAGTCAATGGCAGCAAGGCGTGAAGAATATGGAAGCAGAGGCTTCAGTTCATCATTAGCAAGCATTTCTTTGGTATAAAAGTTTGGAAATAGCTCTCTCAGTGGTTTCAATGTCTTTTCACCACCATATATTTCTCCAGATGCGACATAGATATATGTGTTGTTTGCAAAACCGAGAGCACGCAGCATTAAGCCTACTTCATGAGGTGTAAGAGGGCATTTCCCACGCTTTCTTTCCTCCAGAGGGTCTAGATCCTGAGGTGAGTGGTAGTGAGATATGTAAGAAGGGCAATTACTCATATCAAGTTTCAATTCATTGCATCTGCATAGAATTCGGATAACTAACTAGGAAAGTTATGTAAAAGAACATGATGAACTCACAGGCAATGTGTCCCATCGTTTTCTTATTTCCGCTAGCTCAGCTCGCTCTTTTTCACCCCCACCGAAGTCACAACCAGAAAAGGCTAGCATGTCAGGCTCAAATCTGCAGTTCATAAATTATGGTTTACATGCTTATATGACATGATTGAGAACGCATGACTTTGTCAGGTACTCTCTTTACTATAGTCACATCTTTGGCGAGAGAATTTATGAACCAGTTAACATCAAAAATGTCATTAAAGTCACTGCACAGCAATCCAAGTAACATGTTCAGTAAATATGTATGTTACAAACACATTCAGATGACGTATTCCCATATAAATAGTGAATGTCTTCATTTGCCAAAACTTGCTTAAATTACCTGTCATCCTTCCAATAAGAATGGTGATCCAACTCGGGTACAACTAAAGTAGCATTAAGAATCCGTGCAACAACCACTGCATCGGTTATCTGCTCAATAAGAGAACATTATTTCAAAACAAGTCGAAAAGACTTTAATGAAAATATAATTGCGGCTTAACATGGAAGATTTAGGCAAAGAGGGAACATCCTAACATGGTTATTCTTGAGACAATTTTACACTTACTCCTGTTCTTTGCTGGTTAAGTCCTCCACTAGCTGCAATCAGCAAATACCCATTAGAGGTATGCTCCTTAACAGCAGCTGCATGCCCAAAAAAAACGTGAGAGGATGATTTATCTTCACTACAGAGCTCTAGTAACACAAGAACAAGAAACATTGGAAGCCCAATTCACTTTTACATCAACAAATTCCCAAATTAAGTGAAATGTGCTTTTAATTAAACTAAAAAGGGGGCTTGTCTAGATCAATAAAGCCACAAACATGTCTATCTACATATCAAAGCTCAATTTGGAAAAAGGACAAAACTTTCACTTCTTATAGCCCCCTTGAACACACATATCAAAGCTCAATTTGGAAAAAGGACAAAACTTTCACTTCTTATAGCCCCCTTGAACACATTGAAGAAGATCTAACTTACGAAGAAAGTTCCTTCCTCTCTCACTGCATCCATAGAAGTACTTTGAATATTTTGACTTCCATACATCAATTGGTTCTCTACGGCTCATATCCTGAGAAAAAAAAAAACATCCAATTTCAAGATTCAATAGAACACAAAATTGAGCTGAAGAATAGTGAACTATCTCACTGTTAAGGAACAAATTGAAACACTAAGTAGGTACCAGTAAGCTTCGTTTGCTCAATTGCTGAGAATACCACTCAAGGTGAGAAATAACTTCTTCTCACTACCAATTTCATCACTGATCTCACGGAAATGTCATCCTCCTCTCAACGGAAATCTGATACAAAACCGGGAGAAGATTCTTGATCTGAGGTTAAAAACAGATCGGAAGGATTAGGGTTTTCAGAAAGTTAGCAAAGTGTATGTATGGATCTCTCTCTCTCTCTCTCTCTTTCTAAAAAAGTTTTGAGATTTCGGAATAGTGAAGAAGACGGAGAATTGAAGAGACAGTACTAAAGGCTTTGCCTTTTTTGTCCTAATTTTTTATTTTCTTGTCTTTTTTTTATTCCACCTGAATAAGTACTAGTTAACTACACTAATCAAACAAAAAAAACCTGAAATTAATCTTAAACCGGTTCATATACAAATTAACATTTTAACCACACTTCTTAATTCGAAATTGTGGAGGAAAAAAAAACTGCAATAATTTGTTTTCATTTTATGTCTTCTTGAAAAAATAACTTAAAAAAAAACTGAAAAAATCACAGATGTAACATGAGAATCAGGAAAAAACCAGAAGTGAATTTAAAGTTAGTTAGTTAGGATGAAACACGTCTAACATTTACAACATACCACGTGTCTGTCCCAAAACTACCGGCAAGTTATTATCACATACCCGAAATTAAGCCTTTTTATTAATTTCGTATAACATTACGAATATTTAGTAAAATTTTGAATCTCTATTTAGAATGGATCTAATATTTTATGGTATAGTTTTAACAATAATAGAATGTGTATTATTTAGTTTAGATCGGTTTAGTTTAGATCCGAGTGTTGTATTTACTAATACAACAAGTTGGTTTTGTTTAGTTGGAATAATTGATTGGACCACTTGATTAACTCCTGATATGTAGGTTTATTAAGTTGGTCACGTTATATTACTCTATAATTAATTAAGATTTCAAGTTATTAGCTTGGATATAATTCCTTTTGTCAGAATCTTGGAGGCACCAATAAAAAGTCAAATATATTCTATTTTTTTTTTTCGCACAATCAATACTCTAATTTTATTTTAGCATACATTTTAAATTTAATGACAAATTAGTATGAGTATACCGATGGAGCAGGGATTCCTACAATCTCTGTCTCTGAATTCTCTCTCATTTTTCCTTTCAGTTTATATTTCTTTTAGTTATGAGTAACCAACCCGCAAATGAGTAACTTCTCCCCTTATATATAACTTTCCAGG
>CM071716.1:28040369-28069375 GCA_036630335.1 Physaria fendleri | reverse complement strand
CGTGAAAATCGGAACCTGTATGATGTCAGATGAAGAAGGCATGGTGTTCATTTGCTCACCGCACCAGTTTGATAGGTTTCCAACCTCTATCTCTCGGAATCTTACCACTATCTCTCTATATCTTCTCTGAACTCCTTATATTACTTATGAAGAAGATGATAAGAACAGATTGTATCAAGAGAAGAAACTACTTTATTTATCAAAAGACAGTTTTAACACAAGAAACAGACTAACACCTTCAGAACTCACTAACACCTCGTTTTAACACAAGAAACAGACTAACACCTTCAGAACTCACTAACACCTCTGCCGGGATCTCCGATCCCGTCGGCCACTCTACCACGCAGGGTAGCCAAAACCTCACAAGACAAGCATGCCCCGTTTCAGCCACTATGAGTCCTCCTAAATACTGATTCCTTCATCATGCACATGGGCTCATCTTTTCGTGGGCCTATTGAACTATATAATTGGACTTCTCTTCTTTCTCTTACATTGATCCATAGCTTATCACTATTGATAGTTATCAATACTCCCTCTGTTTTAGAGAGCTTGCCCACAAGCTCTATCAAACATTGGACTTTAAACTTGAACATCCAAGTCTTACAGTGTTTCCTCTTCTTCTCATTAAGTTGAAACTTGTGCCTTGGGATCCACATTTGGAATTGTAGCTGCAACTTGTTATTCGTCTCGCAATAAGCTCTCCACATACTGAAGTTGTTCTTATTGGGAATCTTCATGACATATCTATTTTCTTCCCACAGTGCTACTACAAATTCTCCATAAACAGTTGGCTCACTCTCATGAATTCCTTCAAATGAGATAATAGAACTGCAACTTTTTCTCTGGTATCCGTGCCAAGTGCCTTGAGGACCGTATTCAGAAGTTTCTGGGGGTCTCAGCAATGATCCAAAATGAAATCCCAGTAATGTGTGATGAGACTTAACACTTACCACGATCATAACATCTCCCAGAAATTGCAATGGTAGAAGAATATGATCTCTTATAGAAAGAGGCAGCACAATGCGGATTATCAATATGGATAGCCTAGACATGTGAGGCTTTGTTGTGTTACTTTTGAACTTGAACCACCAAGTCTTAGCCAACCTTTCTTTTCGAAAGTCAAACAGCCATGTGTGTACCTGTTGTTCAAGAGATGTTGTGAGCCATGGTTTAGTACTAGGATACGTTATCTCTGCCCTAGTGTTTTTGAATTGAAGTGAACTCCCATACACATCTAAGTTGGTCCAATGCAACTCCCCAGGTTCCATAAAAACCAAACAGATTTCGCCCCTTTTTGTCAATTCTAGACTCTTCGTTCCTATATCCTCCGGTGAGAATTTGAACATTCGACTTTTAAAAATTGTTGTTGCCCAAAAAATTGCACCAAAGCCATTCGCTAGAACATACGCCCTGGCATAACTCAAATGAAGGCAATGTTCCATGTTAGAGAATGTTACCTCAGTTTGTATAGCTTGTTGAAGTGCTAATATGCCAAGAAAAATAGACAAATTCTCAGCTACTCTTGAAGATATTAAGGCATCATGGGCAGACAATATAATTTTCATATTAGGTATTGGGTCCCCATGCTCCTTCATCATGGCATCATGCACCAAAGAGTCTAACTGCATCAATATTAGGTATTGGGTCCCCATGCTCCTTCATCATGGCATCATGCACCAAAGAGTCTAACTGCATCATTGTTCGCCTAGTACTGCCGTCTTGATTTTTATACTTACACCTCTGAGACTGCACAACCCAATTTTGCTTTTCCCTTGGCACTTGTTGGTGTATGGTGTATAAGCTTCGGCAGATCTGTTCAAGCTCCCATGCATCATTATCAACCTTTTGGACCCCCAGCTGCACTTTTGTTTTAGATTCTCCAAGTTTTGTTAGCAGATACTTAAACTGTCTGATAGCTTCATCATCTACCACCACCTGTAGTTTCTTTCTAACATCACCACCTGGAGCCTTTTTACAGAGCCGCGAAGCAAAATGTGTCCTGTTTTGCATCAATCTATGAGCATAAGTAATCGGTTGGACTGATGTTGAATTGTTCACCCACTTCCTCTTTACTCTAGCTGTTTTAAACTTGAATTTCCATGATTTAGGGAATTTCCTTTCCCATTTTTGTCCCTTGTTTGCCTTGAAATTGTTTTTAAATCTATATTTCCAAGATTTGTATAATCTTCCTTGTTGTCGTCTTGTCACGCTCAACAACGATTTAGCAAACACTTTGGGTATGGATTTCTTGTTCTTGTTGCATATCCATTCCAAATGCATTTCACCACTGTTCAAGACATGTGACGCATCTAAACTGGATTCTCGTAGTTCCACCCCAAAATTTTCCCTCACACTATGCTTTAATTTAGAAATTGGTTTTCTCATGTCAGTTACGTCCAAATGCATGTGTGAAACGACTTCCCATGGAACCAGTTGCTGAGTAGATTCCACTTGATGTGAAACTTGTGCTTGAGCAGGACTGACGCTCAGTAACGTCTCGGTGAGAAGCCCATTTGCATCATGAACAGCTCTCATATTTCCAAACTTAACATATAATTTTGACTTGAAGTCCTTCCAATTTTTGAAAACTCCATGTTTGAACCAACGCAAAGCATCGCCCTCTAAATACGATGACACCATTTCTATCTTCTCCAAGTTTGTATGCTGTTTAAATCTATAAAATTTCTCAACCTTTGAAATCCAATGACACGGATAAAGTCCATTGAAGAGAGGAATTTCCACTGATTTAAGCATACAATCCCCACCCATCTGTAAATTCTTCTTCTCCATAGTGATGTCCTTCAACAAATAATCTGCAACTCTTGGTTCTTTTTCATGCTCTTCCTGTTGCTCTTTTGTGACAGCACCAACAAGAATTTCTTCTTCTTTCTTAACACCAGTATGCTGGAGAGCTATAACTAACGCAGACTTAGTTTGTACAGATGGTGATGACCCCCGTTGTTCAGCAGCAAGAGTGTCTTCAAGTGTTAAGGAGGCCAAGACACTGAAAGGCATTTCATCGAACACCTGGTGTGCGACTGAAATCTGCTCATTCTTCGAAGTGAGGTCCTGAATATAGCCGTGAGAGTTGTGCTCTTCCTCTTCAAGCATCACGTGAGACGTCGTCTTCGTCTCCGCAGCTTCAGACATCATCAACAGTGGAGTAGCGTTAAGAAGATCTCTGCTCTCATTCTCATTTATGGTGATTGCTTCTGTGGCGTCAGGTTTGACCTCATTGTTCTTCATTAAAGTAAAGGTATGAATCTTCTGTAGTGCCATCTCTTTCGATGATCCCCACCAAAACCACTGTAACATCAACTTCAGTAAATCCCAAGTCTCACCAAAATGTGTCCGTCTTTCTATGTCTAGAAGCCACTCTGATGCTTCACCATCAATCAAACTCCAGCCCATGTGAAGCTTCTGAAACTCTGTAAAATCCCCTTCTTGAACAACATGTGAAGCTTCTGAAACTCTGTAAAATCCCCTTCTTGAACAAAATAGTTCTCCATCCAACGTATCAATGAAGCGAGACCCACACCATAGGTGTGACCCGTGAAAATCGGAACCTGTATGATGTCAGATGAAGAAGGCATGGTGTTCATTTGCTCACCGCACCAGTTTGATAGGTTTCCAACCTCTATCTCTCGGAATCTTACCACTATCTCTCTATATCTTCTCTGAACTCCTTATATTACTTATGAAGAAGATGATAAGAACAGATTGTATCAAGAGAAGAAACTACTTTATTTATCAAAAGACAGTTTTAACACAAGAAACAGACTAACACCTTCAGAACTCACTAACACCTCCGCCGGGATCTCCGATCCCGTCGCCACTCTACCACGCAGGGTAGCCAAAACCTCACAAGACAAGCATGCCCCGTTTCAGCCACTATGAGTCCTCCTAAATACTGATTCCTTCATCATGCACATGGGCTCATCTTTTCGTGGGCCTATTGAACTATATAATTGGACTTCTCTTCTTTCTCTTACATTGATCCATAGCTTATCACTATTGATACTTATCATATATCAAAATGAATACAAGTAAAAGGGCAGTAACCAAACGATAGATTTGTAACAAATGGAATTGTCAAATACTCAAATGCATTAGATCTTTTGTCAAATACTCAAATGCATTAGATCTTGCGCAATCCAGCAACACAAACATCTTCAAAGAGCATAGAGCTTGCTGAAGAGCTCTAAAAACATGGATATATATGTTTTCATCCTCCTCATTATGGTTGCAGTGATGGTTGGTGGTATTCTCATGTTTTGGAAACAAGAATGTTCGAATAGCAAGCAGAGACTGCACCAAAAATTTTAGATTGGTAATTATGAGATACACTCACCAAAATAGACAAAATGAATGAAATCATAAGTCTTAATAAAAATGTAACTTTTCATTTACGTANGAGAGCTTTATAAAAAAGCAAGAACCAAATAGAAAATTTAATATTGAACATAGAACTAAGGTTTAACGGGAAAAAAATATCACCATCATATCTATGGCTATTGGAACATCGGTCAAATTAGTGTGCTCAGCTTATCACCAAAATTAGCAATGTACACATAAGAAAGATCACAGTAGCCTGAGCCGATTGATTATGAACATATGAAGAATATATTTGTTTCCACTGTGTCAAAGACAAAGTAATATTTATGCTTTGTTTTTCTTTTTAAATTTTCCGGGTGTGGGGGAATCAACACTGAAATGATTTCTTCAGATATTCAAATGAGTCTAAAATTTTCAAATAATAAAATAAGGTAAACGAACCATAAAACCATGTAAATACATGAATTATTAAATTAATTAGTATTTTCATATAATTTGGTTATAGTTACTTAAGTATCATATGAAATATTTTTGATTTTTTTTATATTTAGTTACAAAAATAATTAAATATATTCAATAGCATCTCCATTTGATTTATTTAAAATGTCATCTCCATTTGATTTATTTTAAAATGGATTAAAATTGAATTAAACTTTATTTCCGATTTAAAAACCCAATTTTTCTCATAAAAATATGGGAGATATGAACATTTATTAAAGAATATGTCATAAAACATGTAATATGTAAATCTAATAATTAAAAAAATTTCCACAACATATATCCGTTCATTTAACGATGTTCATCAAATTTATATGAATTTAAACAATTAAGTTTAATATCCGTTTATGTCATAACTAAATGGATATCCTAATCCGTTTACATCCCATCAGCTACTTGCCAATGTGGAATAAAAGATACTATCAACACTTCAATACAATGTCCATCCATTACTAACTAAAAAATCAGAAAAGAGGTTCGACATATACATCTGAGAAGGAAAATCTTCAAATCGAACAACCTCCACCAAAATTAAATCATATAAAATAAACTCATGTATAGTATTTATATTAGCCATAATAATATCAATTACAACTTTTGAAAATCATATAAAATAAACTCATGTATAGTATTTATATTAGCCATAATAATATCAATTACAACTTTTGATCCATACAGCCGAAATTTTTTGGTCAACAATGATAAGATTATATCTTATTTCTAACTCCTATCCACTTAACCACTAAATTTAGTGTGTTCATATGTCCAAAACAAGATTTTAATTATATCTTATTTCTAACTCCTATCCACTTAACCACTAAATTTAGTGTGTTCATATGTCCAAAACAAGATTTTAGAACAACGTTTAATCTTTATGATAAGACTTTTGGGTGGCAAAAACAATAAGAAAATACACTCGTACGTAGTGCAGGTAAGCTATCTAGTATTACTTAAATCCCACACATATACCTATTTATAACTAAATTTAATCATTTCGAAGATCAAAGGTTGGGATTTGGGAAGAGAAACCGTGAGAGAGGTAATAGAGAGACCTCGGTATTATGTTCCTGTAAGGATCTGTTTCTCTTTTGATCTTTAAATACTTCATACATCTCTCTACCTCTGACTTCACCTCCAAGTAAACCTCATGAGCTTTCTCTTTATCACTTAGCTCTTTCTCTCTACCTTCTGTTTCAATCGGTTTCCCAAAACATGTGTAAATTCGTCCCGGAATCTTGGGAATTATTCCAGGCACATGCAAATCTTGTTTTCCCAATTCACCTCCTTCATCGTTCCTAACAGTATATATTATATCATCATCACTAGATTCCCAATCAAGTGATTATATCTTTAACATAGTCAGATAACAAACATACCTCACGTTTACGGAGTCTTGTGTTATCTCTTCTATAAAGTTCTTCAACAAAGGGATCTTCATTTGATCATCGTAATCTAAAACCATCTGAGAATCCATTCCATTGTTACAGAAGAGTTGGTCCAAAACCCGATTGTAACCGAAAAGAGTTCTAAGAAACGGACAAGAGATAGAGATTCTACATTCTTAAAACTAGTTTTAAGAATGGTTTTGATCATCGTAATCCATGACCATCTATGAATCCTTTCATAGCTCAAAGGTGTTACTCAATAAACTGATTGAAACAAAAACAAAAGAGTTCTAAAAAACAGAAAGTGTTGAATTTAGAACGCAAAAGAGATTTCTTACTTCACAAATATCATCTTCTCCAACACTGCCAAAAGGAACGATTTTTGTTCCAAATTTAGATGCGACCCTTACAAACTCTGAATGTTCTGGCCAAAACAAAAAAGGAACGATTTTTGTTCCAAATTTAGATGCGACCCTTACAAACTCTGAATGTTCTGGCCAAAACAACTTGTATTCTTCACCCTGAAATTTGTCTTTAGAATATGAAGACTCAAATATTTAGAATGAAGGCAAATATGGAAAATACATATTTTCACCTTTCTGTGCAAAGCTTCGCGGACACCTCCAGGATACAAAGCCACGTGAGCTTTTGAACGAAGTAGTTTGTAGAAATTCATACCCGAGACAGGAACTGCACCTATTACCCTAAATAAGTCGTATAACTGCCTATCAGGGAGTTTTGAGCCATTTGTTTGGGTAAACATCAGCGGATGTGCCAGTCCTCGCACCAGAATGTTCCTTTCTTTCAAGAATTGAAGTGCTATTGCATGTAACTCCATACCAAGTAACATGTGATTGCCAACATAAAGAACCGGTCCCTCTGAAGGTATTCCCGCAAGTGATTTGACTACTGCACCGTTCTTTAGAGTTGAGAGAATGACTGGGGAGGTAACAGCAAGTAGCAATCTGGACCAGAGATTTTTTTTTTTAAAAAAAAAAACACTACTTCAGTGTGCGCTTACAGTAGCAGAAGCACATATTCTATTCTAGGTAAGTAGCGCATAGATACACGTCATTAAATCGTTTGATTTTGATGTGATAAGTAAGTAATTACCTTAGTGATTCTTCATACTCTTTCAACTCAAATGGGATAGGCAGAATGTAATTAGAAATGTAATCAAGTGACTTCCCACGGCGATAATAATACGCACGCTTGAAGAAATGTAATCAAGTGACTTCCCACGGCGATAATAATACGCACGCTTGATGATAGTCACCAGATCTACTTCATCCTCCTAACATGACATAAATATATCAATGGAGAAGCGGCAAATCTGATACATGAAGTTTTCTATTGGCTGTAAACTCGTTGAGATTAGAATTTTTTGTGAATTAATTATATAGGACTCACAACACAAGCACAACTTCTTGCATCAGGAGAAAGACCTCCTTACCAAGAAGAGGAACTGTCCACTATTCTCAAGCTCACGAATTTCAGTTCTTGGCAATGCACCACGGAGTCTTTCAATGTCGTCCTTGTTCATTAACCATTTATCACGTCCACTGCAATAAGACAGACGTATTAAGCTACAACTCATCTTCCAGTTAACTACATACATACTGAACTTCCACTTATATTCTGAAACAAAACAGAGATGTTTACTAGAGTATGAACCTAAGAAGTATCAGCGTCTGGGCGTTGACTTTATCCATCTGAGAAGTAGCAGACGCTGAAGCAGACTTAAGCAATTGAAACTTCCATAGAAGTGTGTCCTTGTTAAAGATTTTAAACAGAGTCTGTAAATAATATTTTTTGTGAATTTATCTCAGGACCCATAGTGAATTACTAGAGAAAGTAAAATCGAAACAACAAAAAATGAAGAACCAAGAGCACGTTACTAGTTAAACACTATGACCTGCAAGACAAACAATATGCATAAATCATTTGTTCTCCTAAAACAGTCTTACAGGCAGATTAGATGAAGTTGCAAATAAGTCTGCTAGTGGCCCTCTACCCATCTGTGCGGCATCAGTTTCATTGAGCATAGTGTCTAACATTTCTTTCATCGGGGAACCTATGTAATAAAAAACAAGTTAACACTGACATTGAAGCAAAACCTGACACTGAAACCCTTCTTCAAGACAGAATTTTTTGTAAGGCACAGTCTTGCCTATGATTCGTTTTTGCTTTACACCGATAGGCGTAGCAGATATACAAAGGGTTGAAAACTTCACCTTGGTTAAACCCAAAATTCTCTGCTATCAAGTTGGGAACTCCGTCAGGAAAATTTTGCAGTATGCCCAATAAAGGTTGCAACATGAAGCTGTTGAAACGTGTGACTGCATCAAACAGAGTGTTATGAGCACGGATCTACCTCACAAATCACCCTATGGGAAAGTGTATAACGTGTGCACAAGCCAATGAAAATAAAACTTAATTAGCATGATTAGAATTATGCTAATTACCAATAAAGCTTATATCAACGTTATGGTTTGGCCAAAAAATCTTAGAAACAAAAGAAACACAATAATGAATCTCAGAGATCCAGAAAAAATGAGTAGACTTGTTTTACCTGGATTAGCCAAAATCAAGACAAGATCAATGTCGGGGTTACATGCTGCAACATCTAGAGCAAGAGAAGCTCCAATAGATTCTCCAACTATATAGATAGGTCTATCTGGGAAACGGTAGTGCTCGGACCTAACTGACTTCTCAATGAGCATCACAAGATCTGAAAATCAACTGTAAGAGTTTCACTCACATAAGAATATGAAACACTAATGAGACATCAGATAATGCTGAAAAGAAGCACCATGAGCAGGGGTACGATCATTCTCTGGAAAGTGAAGGCACCATATGTCAAATATCCTATGATCAAAAAGATAACGAGATCAGAAACAAAAAGTATTACAAGATCATTAATTCTCTTTTGACATCGAAACTTGAAAACTGTCATATTTTTCTAAAGAAACAGGAGTTATGGCACAAGGAATAAGGCTATCAGAAGCTGTAAGGGAAAAATAAGATTGAATCAAGTTTAAAATCAGAAAGAGTTACTCTCCAAGCCTAAGCTGTAAGGGAAAAATAAGATTGAATCAAGTTTAAAATCAGAAAGAGTTACTCTCCAAGCCTTCTATGCTGGCGAATGAGGCCTAATCCAGTACCATCGATCCCTACAACAATTTTGAAAAACTTGTTTTCAGAACTCGATTTGAGGCCAAATAAGATTAACGAAATTAATCAAAACGAACAATCGAGTTCAGCCCTAATGGAAAGAACAGACCAGGTAAGTAGAGAAGAAGAGGAGATTCTGGGGCACGTGAGCCACATTCCAGTGGTGAGAACCACCGAGGTGGACCACCATCTCCGCCGTCTGGTCTAAGGAAATCTCCAGCTTCAATAAAAAAATCGGTCAAACTCTTTCGCTCCTCAGGCCGTGCCTCCTCGGTGTGCGAATACGGATGCACTGCCGCCTTCAACTTCAGACCGATCTTGAATTTTTGGTTAGTAAGGAGATCATACGTGAAGGAGGTCAGTCGTTGGGTTGATTTCCGGTAGCAAATACCGGAATTGTTAGCTCTTGTCAAAACTGTGGAGGAAAAGAAGGTGGGAGAGATTTCATCAGTGATACAAGCTGTAACTGTTGTAACTGCCATTGAAGATTAAAAAGAAAAGTTGGAAGAAAAAGGTTGTTGTTTAACTACTTCTTCTTCTTCTTCATCTCTATGTAACTAGTATGTCGAACACGACAAGCTCGTGCACAAGAGAAAATACGCTAATACGATTTTCAAAAATTCCATCTGGTTTGGTTTATATTAAAACCTGCTTAAATTCAAATAATGCTGGTTCGGTTTGGTTTAAAGCAAATTAAGGTTGATTTTACTATTTGTTGGCTTGGTTTACTATATTTACAAAATACACCCAAATATTATGATATTTATAAAACTTCCTCATAGTCGCATGGTAAATGTATTTACCGATGACCCCTACCATTGCACAGTATCTGTATATATAAAGTTTAACTTGTACTTTTTTCACCACACACCTAGGATGACAGCTAGGTTCCACATCAGAATTTCTTCATTTTTAATCTTAGAAAAATCGAAGAGTCACGATTTTTCCTCTCAATTTCGCCTTCACAATCGCCAGAATCGTCTTCTCCTCATCTCCCGTAACTTTCTCTGTAGATTTCTTCTCCTGTGCACTTTGAATCGCAAGACTTCTTACACAGGTTCGTTGTGTATCCATCTCTTTTAGAAGAAAACTCAAAGTTCGTTCCGGAAAGTTATGTATTGTTTTGTTTGTAAATTCTAAATTCTAAATATATATTATAATCAAAAAAATAATTCAAAAGTTTAAGAATTTACAAAAAAATTAAAATTTTAATAATTAATAAATAAATATATTTAAAATATTAATAAATATTAATTATATTTAAAATATTAATCAAAAGTTTAAGAATTTACAAAAAAATTAAAATTTTAATAATTAATAAATAAATATATTTAAAATATTAATGATTAAGACCCGTGCATCGCACAGGTTTATCAAATCTAGTGTATATATATATATATATATATTTACTATATCATTTTTGTCTGAATCAGTAGATTCTTTCTCAATAGTCTCTCATACCTTGTTTATCCTGAAAGCAATCTTCATCCTCGTGGCCCATACTATATAGTTTGTCGTCGTTAACATGGAACATGAAATAGATGAGACTCTGCTCTCCTTTGGTCTCACGGTCGTCGCTCCCTCTTTACCGTCGGCGCCACCGGTTGTGATGATAGCTCCATCACCGTTACTCATGTTTGATTGTTCCTTACTCGAACACGGTCAAGACTTTGTTACTCTGGATCTTCTCTTTGATCTCTGAAGAGACTTTGGTACCAATTGTTGTTGTTGAACCATTGATGAAGATGCGAAAAGAATTCAAATCAAGGATATCACTCTTCTTTGATTAACTTAGGAAAAATAACTCAAAAACCTAAGCTCCAAACTCGCCTTTCACAACTCAGAAGTTATGGCACAATTCATTATCTCACACACAATTTCCATATTATAAAAACCCTAAATTTCATAATTTTCATAACCTAATATTACTATTTCATATTTTTAATATCTCTAAGAATAGAAAATCCATAGTTTCTATTTTCTTCATCAAGAAGAATAGAAAATCCATAGTTTCTATTTTCTTCATCAAGTTAACTTGAAGTTTACGTCAACAATTATTAAGTTGGTTTGCAATTTGATAGCTTATCTGAGATTCTCGGATTGTTAGATTTTGGGATTGCTTGGTGTTGCCCACGATGTGTGTCTGTGTTCTCTGTTAATCGTTTAATGCCGCCTTCTAGAGGTTTGCCTTCGCATTGTCATGTTATATACTGATCATCCGTGGATAGTTGCTTGTTTCCTAACCTCGTGTGTATCTCTATAGACCAATCTCTTAGGACTATTCACAGGTCAAAAGCTCTTTGGGTTACTGCAATTATTCCAGAGTATGATCGATCTTTGATGTTTCCGGTATCCGATTCATAGAAGAATTGGCCTTCATTTCTTTGAAGGTTTTATGTGTTTTCGGTTTCTGCCATCCATAGTTCTTCTCAACTAGCCTTCTTCAAGATACAGGATTCAAGATACAAATTACAGATCGCTGCTTTTATTGGACCAATATACGGATACAAATTGAACAAAAATCCACAAAACGCAATTAAAGAAAAAATTAGAGGGATAGTCCTATGTTTTAACTTAATTCCCTAAATATTGTCCTTATCAGATCGCAAAAACTTCGTAGTTCTGATATAATCTTCCAGTTGAACAGAAAAAAACAACAAATTTAACGATTTATTTTCATTTTTCAAAAGCAGAAAGTTAAAGCAGGTTATGGGAAAAAGATGAAACTGTGAGAACAAATATTAAATTGTACTAGAATAACCAATTTTCCAGTCAGTAACCGAACGGTCCTCTTATTAATTATTCATTCAGAGTCTTTATCTGTGGAAGTCAACAAGCCCGGCTCATCAGCTAAAGCCAAATCCGAAGCTGTTCCGGTGCCGTTATACTGCTGAATTACCAAAACTGAAGCTCTCGTCGGAGATTCCGGCGAAATCAACAAACTTCCGACTGGTCCAAGCTCTGGGCATTCACTATTTTCCCTAATCGCCAATGCTATTTCGCCACCTGGCATTCTACCAACTAAAAACAAATTGCTCAGCCGTACTTCTTCAATCGCCGATCTAACATCCACGGCGGCGTTTGCAATCCGTTTCTCCTCAAACTTTAACGATTCATCCACCGAAGATTTCTTCCTGATCTCAGACATAATCTCCTCATCCGAGTTCAGATTCTTCCCACTCTGGTCCTCGTCGCTATTGTTACTCACTTCAACATTGACATTCTCTCCCACTCTCTCCGGTGCTATCACAAATCTGAAAACAGTCAAAGCAATTCCTGGATGCTCTGCCATACGTAATCCATAAGCCAAGGCTTCTCGATCATCACGACCACCGAAGAACAGAACAACTACAGAGTAAGATACGTCTTGAGCTGAGACTTGACTTGAACCACCGAGTCCACGGTCAACGAATATACCAACTGAGCAAGGAGATTCAAGCAAAACTCTCCGGTTAACCCATCGATAATCCCCTCGTGTTGTCTCTAACGAACCATCGATCTGTTGGTGCTTGTGAAATGGAAGAATCACAATGGCTGCTCTTTTTCTTGCAGCCGTTGTGCAGATATCTTCATGAATATCAGACATTGAAGAGATTGCTGTCAGCTCTTTTTCTTGCAGCCGTTGTGCAGATATCTTCATGAATATCAGACATTGAAGAGATTGCTGTCATTGGTCGCACATTGACTCTGCTTAATTGTTGAAATGCTTGGAAAGCAACTACTACTTGGTCTGAGTCTGCATTCATGCCTCTTCTGTTCCAAAACGGCATTCCATTTTTGCGTACTTTATGAACCATTAGAATGGCTGAAGATCTCTCTGATAGTTCTCTTAAGTGTAGAGCATAAACGCAAAGTCCTTCTCCTTTTTCAATGCCTCTTGATGCTTCAAGGAGGTTTAAAATTGAAGGAATGCTTCTGGCTCCATGGAAACACGTGAGGATCCGAAGCTGTGTGTTTGCGTTCTCTCGTTCCACTGTCCTGTTTTTGTATTCTCCTTCTTTCTTGGCTCTCCTCGCTGGTTTGTAGACTGCCATTACGACTGGTGTGGTGATGAAGGTTGTGAAGAGAGCCATTAAAACCATTATGGCAAATGTCTGATCATTGAGAACCTGATTAAACACCAGCAGAGAGATCATTAAAAGTTATTATAACCTTACAATTGTATAACATTAGTATAAAAGTTTTACCTTTCGATCTTTTCCAATGTTGAGGACGATGAGTTCGACCAAGCCTTTTGTGTTCATGAGGAACCCTAATGTTATAGCTTCTCTCATAGGAATCTTGAAGGCTAGGGAAACACCGAGGGTGCCAACAATCTTACCGAAACAAGCAGTGAAGGTGACTAAAACCAGAAGACCCCATGACTGAGCTCCTTGAATCGTGGCCACATTAGTTTTTAGACCACTTGCTACAAAGTAAAGTGGCAAGAATAGACCTGACACAAGATCCTCCACCTTCTCAACGAGTGCACCAGCAAAAGGTCCTTCCTTTGGGATCAAAAGACCCACCACAAAAGCACCAAACATGGAATGGATACCAATGGCATCAGTTATGAACCCGCAAACAAGAACCACAGCCAAAGTGGCACAGATGTAGGTTTCTTCGATGGGTTCTCCCTCATGGCACCTCCGGGCAATCCATCTAAAGATTGGTGGAATGATGAAAGCAGCACCAAGGACAAAAGCACACCCGCAAAGGAAAACCCACAGAGAGACGAGGGGAGAGGTACCGGATCCCGAGAGAGCAATGGCAAGAGCAAGGAGAATCCAAGCTGCTACATCGTTAACAGCAGCTGCAGACATTGCAAGTCGTCCTATTTCAGTGGTTAGAAGCTTTAGTTCAGCTAAGATACGAGCCAACACAGGGAATGCAGTGATGGAGAGGGCGACACCCATGAAAATTAGAAAAGCAGTACTATCTACTCCCTTGGAGATTGTTGCTTTTAAAACGAAAGAGGAACCAATGCCAAGAGCAAAGGGGAGAGAGATTCCAGCAATGGCAATTCCTAAAGCCTTTTTCCCGGTATGTCGAAGAGCTTTGGTGTCAATCTCTAGACCAGCAAGGAAAAGGAAGAAGAGAAGGCCGAGATTAGCCAGAGTTTCTAGAACAGTCAAGCTTTTCTTAGGGAAAACAGCGTCAAGAAAGACCTTGGAACGCCCAAGAAGAGACGGTCCAAGCATAATACCACCCTGCAAATCAACAGACTCAATCATTCACCAAATATCGATCAAAACTGAAAAAGAATTGAGAGAGAGATTAAAGAAAAACATACAATAACTTCAGCAATAACGCGAGGTTGTCTAAGGGGTCTTAAAAGGTAAGCAAGAAGACGAGTGAGAACAATAACAATGACAATCTGCAGAATCGCAAGAGGTAAAGCAAAGTCTATGGGGTTATCTCCTTGGAAAACTCCATTAGAGGTTGCTTTCATCGGAGCTGGACAAGACTTAGTAGCCATCGTGTTCCCAGTAGAGGAGACAAACAAATTCAACTTCTTTCCTTCAAAAAACCCTATTAAGAGAACCAAAAAAAAAACAGTAAAGCTTCGATCTTAGATTATAGAAAAGCCTGGAAATCTGGAATCATGATCCAGATCATTAAATAAAAATTTCAATTGAGGATTACCCAAAAACAATTTAGAAAAGATTCCAACATAAGACATACATGCAGATAGAGTTGCACCAAGATAAGATCGAGAGCAAGAGAATTATAGAATCCTAATGTGATACCCTAATTAAAACTACCATTGTCGAGAAAACCTAGAAATAGTAGTCTGGGAAAAAACCATGAGCTATATCAAAGAATCGAAGGGGATTGTGAAGAAATTAAAAGAAGCAACGAGAGAGAAAGAGAGTACCTGAAGAATTAGAGTTGATCGTGATCGCAATAGACGTAATAGAATACTTTGAAATTAGACGATATGTAAAGATCAACCAACGAGGGGGATGCTTCGTAGAAATTGGAGGCGACAAAGACGACAAAAACAAACTAAATGCAAAAGAAGTGAGAGAGAAGTCGTAACGATTTTGACTTAAAAAGAGCCGCGTATCTCTCAGTAGTCCAGTTTTTAGCTCTCTCTCTCTATTGATACTTAATTGCTAATGCTTAGTCAAAAAAAAAAAAAAAAAAAAATTACTAGCAAGTTGTTCAAACTTTGAAGATGTTTTGCTTACAACTGCTTACAACAAAAAAAAAAAAAAAAAAAATTACTAGCAAGTTGTTCAAACTTTGAAGATGTTTTGCTTACAACCTGATAAAAGTCAACTTTTGTCGCTCGCTCCAATTTAATATATATATTTTTTTATTATCGGCTCAAGTTTAGATTGATTGATTAAAGGCCTGGCCTCGTTTTACAACTTTTTAATAATGAGTCCATGTTGAAAACGGCTTTACAGCCAAAGCGAACAAATAAGAGAATTCAAAACCCTTGTCTTTGTAGCTTCACCCTTTTCCCCCTAATCCTTACGATCATCGACCGCACCATCACTTACCCGATTATGGCTTACAGAAACCAAGTTCTTAGCTGCAGGCTTTGAGGGACACAATACTTATGTCCGGGCACAATGAAAAACTCACATCCACTATGACTTCTCTTCTTCACTTCGGCAACTCAAGATTAACACAAGTACTAGCAAGCATGGCACTCATGGCCACATCACGGCAAATGTCGTTACCGAGCCTAGACAGCCCATAGCATTGACAGTTAGCATTCAAGATTCTGAGACAGAATGGGTAATGGATTCGTTTCACATCACACCTAACCAGGGTGTCCTATATGACTTTGAGGAGTTTGATGGAGGTAGGGTTTTGATGGCAAACAACACCCATTGTAAGATCAAGGGAATGGGTAAGATCATAATAGAAGGGAATGGGTAAGATCATAATAGAGAATGCAGATGGGACAGTAGTCACTTTGAGTGATGTCAGATACATGCCAGGTTTTAGTAGAAATCTGATTTCATATGCTATTTTGGAGAAATCTGGTTGCTCTTATGAAAGAAAAGGCTACACTGTCAACTTCTACAAGGATGGACAAAAAGTGCTTACAGGAGAATATAAGGAAGGTTTGTATTTTCTTGAAGGCAAAGTTTGTGGAGAAGGCAAAGTTTGTGGACAGGAAGTGTTCAAGAACATCATGGAGAACGAACCTAAATCTAGGACAAAAACGTTTGAACCAAAGAAGAGGCGAGTGACGTTCAAGGAAGGTCTCCTACAAGGCCCTACACCTTCTGGAAAACCAAGTAATCACTCTACAAGTTCAGGTGGAGCATTAGATTCGGGTTCAGGTGGAGTTTCTGGGTTAAATCTAGATGGGAATCATGATGCAGATCTAGGTGGAGAAGAAGCTTCAAAATCAATTGCAGAAAATTTGGCTGACTCAGAGAGTGAAGGGGAACCATCATATTCTAAGGAAGAAGAACACTTAGAGGATTATGTTCTTACAAGAGACAGAGTTAGGAGGCAGGAAAAGAAGCCTTCTAGGTTTGATGAGGATGGAGATTTTGTTGCATATGCCTTGTCAACTGCAGAAGAACAAAATATAGATGAGCCTATGTGCTTTCAAGAAGCAAAGAGTTACATAAGTCTAAGTCTGGGAAGAGTCCAACTGCAGCAAAGAGGATATTGAGATACTTAAGAAAAGCTACAGGAAAAGGTCTAAGGAGGATCTGGTGTGATCCGGTGAATGTCGCTTAGGCGACTGAACAGTCCCAGGCAATTCTCAATTTTAGAATTGTGCCTCGCAAAGTCAAAGAAAAAGGGAGTTAGTACATGCTTATTTTCTCGCAAAGTCAAAGAAAAAGGGAGTTAGTACATGCTTATTTTCTTAGACCTGGGTGCTAAGGAGAGCTGTAGCTTTAGGTGTTCAGCTCAAGGTAGAGTGCGAGGTACATAGAAAAGAAGGAAAAGGTATGAAAAACAGGTTAGTTTTTCGGTTTCAGAGGTCAGTCAAGAAGGAAAGATGCTTTAAACCGGGCATACCTTTCATTCTGGAAAAATAATTTATTTTTCATCGGAAAGTCGACGGATTCAACGCCGGTCAACGGTGGTCACGCCGGAAAAGTCACCGGAAAATAGTTGACGGCAGCGACGGCAGAAAGGGGTGGTCGGAAGTTTAGATCGCCGAAAAATTTGAGTTCGGTGACCGGAATAGTCGCCAGAAAAACTCCCGGAAATGTCACTGGAAAAAGTCAACCGCCGATCAACGTCGGTCCCGGAATAGTCGCCAGAAAAACTCCCGGAAATGTCACTGGAAAAAGTCAACCGCCGATCAACGTCGGTCATGTCGGTCAACACAGGTCAAAGAAAGTCAACGTTTGATTTCGGTCAAAAGAATAATAAAAAAAAGGAAGAAAGGAGAAAAAGGCTTTTGGGCTTTTGAAATTACCTTTTGTTTTTTTTGTGTTTCATGCCCATGAAGAAATATTTCGGCCCATAAGAAATATGAGGCCCAGTTGATTTATGTTGACCCAGTCAACATGGTTTGACCAAGTCAACGCGCAGAGTTGACTCGCCGAATAATATCAGCTAAAACCGAGAAGAACTCACCGTCGGATTTCCTAAACACTCCACCTGACTCTACTAAAAACTCTACAACTTAATAGTCACGAACAGCCACGCTTAAACCCAAATATCTTCCAAATCAACCGTTGAAATCTTAATCCCACCGTTGAATCTGAAGACCATAGAGTCACGAAGCTATCCTCCAAAAATGAGCTAGATTGGAGCTTGTTTGAGTGTTTAAACATCACCAACAACAGAACACTTCAGATCTGTTCTTCTTCTTCTCCTTAGATCCAAGATCTCCTTTTGTTCTCCTTCTAGCACTTGCAATCAAAACCTAAGCTCTGATACCACTTGTTGGGATAAAAAAACACTCGCTTTGCGGAAGCCTTGTGATTGTCTTTGCTAGAAATAACAAACACAAGAGATTGATCACTGAGTTCATGGCCTCGAACTAGTACGTCTCGGGTGGGAACCGTCTCCCACAATATTCCACTATAATCCAAGTGAATATTACACAAACGCTTAAAGCGGGGAACCGTCTCCCACAATATTCCACTATAATCCAAGTGAATATTACACAAACGCTTAAAGCGCTCCCTCATGAACAACAATAAAAGAACAACTCCCTAGAAAGATCTAGGAAACTCTCTTATAAAAGACTTCTCGATAGGTAACTCAAATCCCTCTACACCAGTCTTGAATCTAAATTGTACCGCTATTTACACCAACAGAACTCGCCGCACAACACCACTTTTGTTGTGAAGACTTTCGACACGAGTGCCCTCTTCGATTCCACTGATTTCTCTTGAGTTATCTAGAGCTTCTTCTTCATCTAGAGCTTCTTCTCTCCCCGATCGCTCTTTGTTATTTCATGTGATCACCTTCTTGTGACTTTAGTGATGCCTTTCTCCTTAGACTTAACAGGCCCGGCCCAGGTATAATTACAACAAAACATTTGTATGTGACCCCACATTTTATGGGTCCCACAATTAAAAAAAAAACTGATTTTTTAAAAATAAATATCATTAAAATCTGATTTATATATATTATATGTAAAAATATTTATATACAAAAAATAAATAAAGTTTTTTTAATAGAATTTAAAGTTGAATAATAGAATTTATATATATTAAAAAAATTTAAAGAAAATCTGTTTAATTGTATTACTCATTTTCAAAAATTTATTTATTTAAAATAAAATATTAATTTTTTATTAAACAGGAGCCAAAAAATTTTTTATCGAATAGGGCCCCAGAAAATGGGGCGTTGATCCAGAATATACTTATTAGAAAAAAGATAATCTCATAGTTCTCCATCTAATCTCATGTGTACTTAACTTTAATAATAATCCAATTTCACCCTTAATGAAACTTTCCTTTCTTTTTTTTAATTCATATGCTTATTTTGAATATAAATCCTTTAAAATTTAAAATTCAAATATTACCCATAGTCCTTAAATTAAAAATCATAAACGCTAAATCCTAAATCATAAACACAAAATCCTTAATTCTAAACCCTAAACCATGACCTTTAAATCTTAAACTCTAAACTTTTAAAATTCTAAACCCTAAACCCTGAATTCTAAACCCAAAATTATAAACCCAAAATTCTAAACTTAAACCCTGAACTTTAAATCTTAAACTCTAAATTTTTAAAATCTAAACCCTAAACCCTGAATTCTAAACCCTAAACTCTTTAAATCTTAAACTCTAAATTTTTAAAATCTAAACCCTAAACCCTGAATTCTAAACCCTAAACTCTTTTTAAACTTTAATCCCGAAATTATAAACCCTAAACTCTAAATTTTTTAACTCTAAACCCTAAACTTTAAATTTTAAATTTTAAACCCTAAACCCTAACTTTAAATCGTAAACTCTAAACCCTAAACCCTGAATTATAAACCCGAAATTATAAACCCCAAACTCTAAATTTTTAAACTCTAAACCCTAAATTCTAAATCCTAAACCCTAACCTTTAAATCTTAAACTTTACAGTATATTTTTAAAATCTAAACCCTAAACCCTGAATTCTAAACCCTAAACCCTAACATTTAAATTCTAAACCCTAAATATATTTTTAAAATCTAAACCCTAAACCCTGAATTCTAAACCCTAAACCCTAACATTTAAATTCTAAACCCTAAACTCTAAAAATATTTCAAATATTATTTGGTTTGAATTTCCCTTTTAATATAAAAATTTGATGATACGTTATTTACCAACCAAAACACAATGAAAAAACTCAACTCACGTTTTATTATTTACAAGGTTATAATATGACTCTTTATATCAAGGGGATATATGACATTTTTGGTCTTTTAAATATCCAAAATAAAAGGAACAATAGAGTGAGATTAGTTTTTCTCTAATAAATACATTAGAGACTAATGTCCATAAAAATTTGATGATACGTTATTTACCAACCAAAACACAATGAAAAAACTCAACTCACGTTTTATTATTTACAAGGTTATAATATGACTCTTTATATCAAGGGGATATATGACATTTTTGGTCTTTTAAATATCCAAAATAAAAGGAACAATAGAGTGAGATTAGTTTTTCTCTAATAAATACATTAGAGACTAATGTCCCAGAAAATGTCGGACCGGGCCCTGGATTTAACTCTCTATTTATTGGAAAATCCAAAACCCAAGTTTTCACCTTCGTAGAGATTCACTATCCATTTTCGCCTAATGGACAATTTCCTTTTCACCTTTACATTTTTGCCTAATGGACAATTTCCTTTTCACCTTTAAGATTTTTCATGATCTTTACAAACAATATGGCCATAAATCTTACAACTGAAGCAGAAAAATCCTTTTAATGGAACAAGAAAAGAAAATCCTAAAACCCCACATCAAAAGAAAAAGTATCCAACGTTCAAATTTACAGGTGAAACAAATTCCTAAGACAATTCTGAGAAATTTATGGGATGTTTGATTGAATGAGAGAGAAAAAGGAGGAAAAGGTGAAAACTTTATTGCTTTTGATGGAAAGTAAAGTGAGAGTAGAAGAAGAAGAAGAGAGACAGAAAGTGGAAAGATTGGTGGAAAAGTTAAATGAATCATAATTATAATATAATTAACCAACCTTCAACTCCGGTGCACGTTAGCTTCCTCCCTAATTCAATCCTTGTTTCCTCTAGAAAACTCACTGCTGCTTTCTGGGAGTACTACCACTACGAAGAAAAAGAAGAAGATTTCTCTTACCTTTCTGCTAGAATGCACCGCGGCGCAAATGGTTTCGCTGGAACTAGTAACCGCCGACAACGTTATGGCAAGGCGGTGGTTAAGGATAATGGTCTTGGCCTTCGCGATCCTTCTCCTGATCATCAGGTTTCTGGATTTTTACGACAGTAGATTGGTGTTTAGTAGAATAATTCATTTGAATCAGTCGGTTTAGGATTATGGATAGTGTTAAAGTTTTTGATTTTGAAACGTGGGTCGTGATGATTTTGTGTGAATTATGATGATTTTTTTTTTTTTTTTTTTTTTTTTTTTTTTTTTTTTTTTTTTTTTTTTTTTTTTTTTTTTTTTTTTTTTTTTTTTTGTGTTATGGGTTTAGTCTTAGATCGACAGACCCTGTTCTTACTGCAAGTGATTAGTATTTGGATTCACAGTAAAACATTAGGCGTGGCGCAATTGATTTTGTTTTACTTGAATCTTCAATATCTGATATGGTTCTCCCATGTTGTCTCAGCCAGACCCAGATAGTGCAGGGAGTTTAAGGAGGCAGATCGGTCAAATGTTGATAAAGCATCATCAATCTATCGAACGTAACAATCACGCTCTTCAGCCTGTATCTCCTGCTAGTTACGGAAGCTCCCTCGAGGTCTAAAAAACTTACTGAATCCATGAGATGCTATCTTAGTTTCTTTCTGGGAGATTTGTATTCACATTCGGGATTATGGTTTTGCAGGTTACGACGTACAACAAAGCAGTAACTCCAAGTAGTTCACTGGAGTTCCATGGAAGACCGTCTAGAGAACCCCACTACAATCTCAAGACATCAACCGAACTTCTTAAAGTATTGAACCGTATATGGAGCCTCGAGGAGCAGCATGTCTCCAACATCTCCTTGATAAAAGCTTTGAAAACCGAGCTGGCTCATTCACGTCTTCGAATCAAAGAGCTTCTGAGGTATCAGCAAGCCGATAGACACGAGCTAGACGGTGTGCTGAAGCAACTTGCTGAAGAAAAGTTGCTGAGGAAGAATAAGGAAGTTGAGCGGGTAAACTCTGCAGTTCAGTCTGTTAGGAAAGAGTTAGAAGATGAGCGGAAACTTAGAAGACGCTCTGAGAGTTTGCATAGGAAATTGGCACGTGAGCTCTCCGAAGTGAAGTCTTCGTTGTCTAGCTGTGTCAAGGAGCTCGAGAGAGGCACTAAATCAAAAATTATGATGGAGCTACTCTGTGATGAGTTTGCCAAAGGGATCAAGAGTTATGAAGAGGAGATTCACGGTTTAAAGAAGGCGAATCTTGATAAGGATTGGGCGGGTCGAGCTGGAGGAGATCAATTGGTTCTTCATATAGCAGAATCTTGGCTTGACGAAAGGATGCAGATGAGATTAGAAGGAGGAGATACAGTGAATGGTAACAACAGATCAGTGCCGGATAAGCTCGAGGTTGAGATTGAGACGTTTCTGAAGGAGAAGCGGAATGAAGTACCGAGAAACCTCCGGAGTTCACTTGAATCTGTCCCCTTTAACGCATCGAGTGCACCGCTGCGGGATGTAGACTGCGAAGAAGACTCTGGAGGAAGCGATTCCAATTGCTTTGAGCTAAAGAAACCTGCAGAGTCTAATGGAGACGAAACTAAGAAACCAAACCAACTTAACGAAGATGGCTTGGTTGATGAAAAGCCGAGAGAAAAGAACTTTGAGCATCAAATGGCATGGGTAATCTCGAGTAAAGGAAAGAAGAAAAGCGCCCGAACTATTGAATCCGAAGCTGAGGAAGAAATGAAGCCTGAAAACAGCAACAACAATAAGAAACCAGAAAATGAAGTTGATCAGTGTTCTACTATGAACAAGAACAATGTAATGGGAGAAATGATTCGAACACACAGAAGGTTATTGTCCGAAACTCGTGAAATAGATGAAGCTTCTAGCAATTTCCCATCTTCTCGAAGACAAGCAAGTCCAATTCGACAATGGATTTCAAGAAGCGTCGCACCTGATCTTCTAGGCTCGTCTGACATTGCGATAGCTAATGGGGTGAAGGATAATACTTTGAAAACGAAGTTCCCAAAGAGTTCTTCAAAATCTCGTCTTCGGTTGTTTAAAGGCTAATTTAGAGTGTTTCTGGTCGAGAACGAGAAGTTCCTGTTCGATAACACACAGATTCCTGAGTTTAATATTTGTCTTCTCTGTAAATCAAACTCATTCATAAATTTGTAGAATTTGAGGCATTGCAAACATAATGGAGCCAAGTGCTGCACTCTGTTCTTTTTTTTTTTTTTTTTTTTTTTTTTTTTTTTTTTTTTTTTTTTTTTTTTTTTTTTCTGTTGGTGGGTTTGCGAGTGAACATTTATGCCCATTGAGGCCCAGTATTGGCCCACTATAGGTAATTGTTTTCAATTTGTGCTCATCATTCGTCTTCGTTTACAGAGAGATGGCGACGGCGTCGTTTAGATGGATCCTGATTCCTGGAGCTTCACAGAGGTGTACCAAAAGCATCTCGATTCTACGCGCAAGGTCTTGACTTCTCCGCTATTGTTGTTGAAAGATTGTGATGGATCGAATTGCTCAAAGATTACAAAAACAAAACTTTGTTTCTTGAAAGTTTAGGTATCAAGTTACAACTTTTCTCAACCTAAACTTCTACTCACACGTTTCTTAGAGGCACACCTCTATGAGTCTCTTCTCTTGTGTTTTTGTAAGAGAATAACCCTAGGAAAACTTTCCTAAACTAAACCAAAACGAATATACTAAATATACAATGTATCACATAGGTTCCTTTCTTGCTCTTGAAGCTTTTACTCTTGAATATCTTCATGATCTTTTTGATGTTGTCTTGATCACACAATGATTTAGTTCCTTGTCTCGCAGCCCCGAATAATGTTGGTGATCTACTCCTCTGTTTCAGCTTCTTCATCTTCACGCTTAGCTACACTAACAGTTGTCACCTTACTCTGGGATGAGCTCGATTCTGGTTCTCTGAAGCTAGCTGTCGCTGCAATCTCCTAGGTTTTGTTTCTTCTTTTGTTCCATTGTCGTTCATTCAATGCACACATTCTATTTGAACATTTGCCTCAAAGAAAAACCTTTCCTGAGTTTATTCGTCTAGAACATATTTTTGCTGGTGTATTTTTCTTCAAATGATCCATGTGATGAAGCTGCAAATGTTTTATTTTATTTTTCGTCAAGTCATATTCACTATACTTGATGGGAATTGTAGAAATTTTAATGTTGGATTACTAGTGCGAGAGAAAGGAAGAACAAGTTTGATGCTTTAGATTCTTGATGTCTGATACTGAACAAATTTTGATAATCTCCAATGATCTTTACCTTAACATTTCGAGAATGTACCATTGAATGATGAAAATAACATTCTGCTATAAGCGGATAAGATCGTTTCTTTGCCATCTATATATATATACTTGTGCTTTTCATCTCGTTTGTAATTGACTCTTTGTGATTAAGCTGTTTTTTCTGCTCCTAAAGTCTTATGGATCTCAAAGACTTTCTTTTTAACAAAAAAATCATGTTCCAGAGAAGGGATACTCATCGACATTGAGACAACAGTGACCAAACTAATGATTTTAGGAGTAGAATTGGATGGTACTACTAAGTAGGCCACTATTAGAGAAGTTAAAATTTTTGAGTTTGAAGCCCAAGAACCAACGTACTAAGTAGGCCACTATTAGAGAAGTTAAAATTTTTGAGTTTGAAGCCCAAGAACCAACGGCCTGTTCCACATTTGGGTTATAGAACGGTACTCTGAAGTTTTTTGAGCTGGAGATTGTACATTGAAATTGGGGATTTGTTTATTATCAATCCATGTTTAGTTTGCTCTTCACGTTGTTTCTGTAGTAAAGCTTTTCTCAAGTCTTTGACAAAATTTAAAAAGCTTTTCTCAAGTATAATCCCTTTTAGTATGTATACAATAGTATCATGAAAGTGACCGATTCATTTTTGTGACAAGATCCATTAGTGTGGACTTAAATGGAGTTTTATTTAGTGCTTTTGGACTTTTTGTAGTTGTTGAAGGGTTGACAATGTTGTTGGTCAGCATTTTGACAAAATTGCCCTCAAGGATTGGAGCATATTTTTACTTTTTGTCCTCCATACCTCCATGTTTTTATTGTTTATTTTTATGAAGTGGGTTTGATTTTTTCAAAGATCTTTGATAACTTGGGGACCATTATGTTTGTGGTTGGTTACAAACAAATACAACAAAATCACGCACCAAATCCTAAATCTTGGAACTTTCATCTATTGCTTAATTACTTTATATTAGCATTTCTTACAAATAAAATCACTATAAGTCTTAGGATGAAAGAGTCTTGTAAGGGTAAAAGTGTAAGGGTAAAAGTGTCATTATGTAGCCTAGACTCTTAGGATGAAAGAGTAATATGTGCTCGCTTAAGAATGGTTTGCGGGAAAATCGGCCTAAAACTGCCTGGAGAACATCCAATGGGGAAATCTACAGCCTGTAAAACGACCCTGTGCTACATAATACCTCAATAACATGTCCGTCACCCTGTGCTACATAATACCTCAATAACATGTCCGTCGTTACGTTATACCCGTACACAACCTCCGTTTGATTTTAATTTCGTTGACCCGCGAATTAATGAGTTGACTGACGGAATGAGGGTTAACAGAGGAATTAGACGTTAAGTTAATTACAATTTAATAAAACGACGTCGTTTTTGCTGTTTTATTTTGTGATTTAAACACAAAACGACACAACTCTATAACACAAAAGATGAGTTGCCTCGTCTTTAATCTTTTCTCTAAACCTCTCTCTTTTCTTTCATCTACGTACAATGGAAGCCAGAATCATTCTCCAAATTCAAATCCCATGGAATCGTGATCGCCAATTCTCTCGTCCTCCTTTATATCTCCCACGCGTCATTAGAGCTTCTTCTTCAACCTCACAGGTTCTCATTCTTCGTCTACTTTTTCCCTTTACTTTTTGCTAAATTCTCTGGGGGCTTTTCTGGATCACCAGAAGTTGAGAAGTTACAGAGGTCCGAAACCGAGCAAAAATTTGGTAGCTGATTTTATTTCCAGGAACGATGATTTGGTCCGAAGCTTACCGATATACGTCGGAGGCGCTTCTCTATTGGCCGTTCTCTTCAATCGAAATGTTTTTGGTATTGCTCCTGTTGCTGATGCTAGCAGGTTGTTTTCTCTCATTTCTTTTTTTTTTTTTTATCTTTAATAGGAAGCAAAAACCTAAGATTGTACAAGTTGTGTTTATCTGATTTGTACTATAATTGCATTGGAATCATCTATCTACAGTGCCTCAGGTCGAGTTCCAATTCAAAAAAAAAAATCAGAAATTTGTTGTGATCATTGCATTGCTATGGTGTTTTGATATGAGCTCATTTGGTGAGTTTTGTAATTGGTATATAGCAAACTTTGTGGAGATACCTGATAACTTGAAGGCCATTTACAAGTATGGTTTTCACTCCTTTTTGTGTTTTTCACTCACCACTGCTTTAAATACAGAGATCTGACCTGTTTCTTCAACAAAACAACACAGAACTGTTTGGGAAATCAAACAAAGAATAGTGGTCGATATGGCTACTGATCGTGGATGCTACATAGATCAAAGCCAAAGCCTAAACATACACATGGACGAACCAACCTATGGAAAAATCACTTCCTTACACTTTCATGCATGGAAAAAGGTACAAACCTTAAACATATATATACTCTTTATATAATCAATGTGAAACAGTTTTGAGATTGTAAAAGATACTTATGTTTTGAATCTTACTTAAAGGGTTTGAAAATTGGAATGTACTACCTGAGATCGCCTGCTGCAGCAGATGCTATAAAGTTCACAGTTGATAAAGCCATACTCAAGGTGAAAAACAATACAAACTCAACACTGCTTACACTGATTCTTCTTGTGAATTCAGACATTTAACCTATAAATTCTTGTGGTTGACCTTTAATTTAGGAGAAACCAAGTGAAGAAGGAGACAAAGAAGAGGATAATGAAAGAAAGATGGCACAAATGCTTTGTTCTTTGACAAACCCTGAGGACTGTGTAGCCTGTGGAAGGGCACAAATGCTTTGTTCTTTGACAAACCCTGAGGACTGTGTAGCCTGTGGAAGTTGAAACTCAAATACTCTTATTGCAGGAGTCATACTTACATAACCTTTAGATTCTAAAGTTATTTGAGGATTAAGAAACATATACTCCTTGGTCTCTTCTGCAAAATCTTATCTTATGATTACAAAAAAAAAAAAAAAAATTTTGATGGTTTCATTACCCTACAAGTTCTTCTGTCTGTAAGCTACCATAACCCAAAGACCCTTCTTGTGTTTTGTCATACAACTTGTGTTTTGTCATACAACACAGTTTCTCTTGCATCATCATCATCATCTTCTTCCTCCTCATCCTCATCATCATCTTCTTCCTCCTCATCCTCATCATCACTAGATTCACTACTTATATCTTCATCTTCTTCATCATCATGAGATCGATAAACTCTAGCAATAATAGTTGTTGTTGTCTCATTTCTGAGACCAGTACGTTCCTTAGCTTCCTCTAGCTCATCTTGAGTTGAAGCTGATGATAAAAGCACATTCTTAGCTTTCTGATCAGGTCGTACACCACAACTCTCCATCTCTTTATACCAACCAATAGCACTTCCGAAATCTTTACACCTCCCAGTAGCATCCATGAGAGTTGTTAAGATGGTTTGATTCGCTTTGATGCCACTTAACCGCATTTTCTCATATACCTCCATCATCTTCTCAACATCGTTTGCTTTCGCATATCCTTTTATCATTGTACCGTAGGTGACTATATCTGGTTCAAAACCGTCTACTTTTATCCTCTTGAAGAACTTTTCAGCACCCTCCATATCAGAGCTGATCTATTGGCACTTGGCTTGGCTGTTACCAATCTATTGACAAGTTTAGTCTGGTTATCGATTCAACCTAAGTCCATAACACCAGTAAGATTTCGTTTTCTCCTCCTTTCTCCCCTGAAGAATCAAGTTTGTGTATTGAAATTTTCGAAGGATTTGACAAGCAATGTTGATTTCTCGGTTTTGTTTAATATCAGGTACAACCTGATGAGAACTTAAAAAACCAGCAAAAACCCAGGTAGATTATTCGATTGTTGTCCCAATGACTCTGAATTAGTAGGATTGCACACCTTCAAGTTCTCATTTGCAGACGAACTCCACATCGGCAAATTCTAGGTATTCTGTGATTCTCATCGTCAATTTCTGCAGGTAATCAGCGAAACATCACTGAAGAAGAAGAAGAAGAAGACATAAGAGGTGCAGAGATTGAAGCAAAATTGAAAGTCGAATTTGAAAAAGGAGAAACTCTAGACTTTATTTCTTTTTATCGATGAGGAAGAAGATGAAAGTTATGTAGTTTTGATTTAAACAGCAAAAACGACGTCGTTTTATTAAATTGTAATTAAGTTAACGTCTAATTCCTCTGTTAACCCTCATTCCGTCAGTCAACTCATTAATTGTCGGGTCAACGAAATTAAAAGTAAACGGAGTCTGTGTACGGGTATAACGTAACGACGGACATGTTATTGAGGTATTATGTAGCACGTGATCGTTTTACAGGCTGTAGATTTCCCCATTGAATGTTCTCCAGGCAGTTTTAAGCCGATTTTCCATGGTTTGCGATAATTGTTTGGTTGCGTTTACTAAAATTTAGCCTTAATCACTATTATCATTCAAAAAAAAAAAAAAAAAGGTTCTAAACGTTTCCAAAATTCTGTGTTTGAAATCGACGACAAATATGTTTTCATTCAAAAAAAAAAAAAAAAAGGTTCTAAACGTTTCCAAAATTCTGTGTTTGAAATCGACGACAAATATGTTTTCAACATTTTCGGTGAGAAAATTGCGACAAAACCAACATTTTTGTCGCACCTATGTCCAAATGTTTTTTAAAA
>CM071716.1:28023515-28034706 GCA_036630335.1 Physaria fendleri | reverse complement strand
TGTAAAAAAATTTTTTTTTTTTTTTTTTTTTTTTTTAACATTTCAATATTAATATTCATAGTGTTCTTATAATCTGATTTTACCGATCAAAAGCTTAGATTATTTTCTGAATCCATAGTATCTTATAATAGATAAAACTATTTGTAAGTCACCTTTAATTTGAGTGAAAGCTAGATACACAAGATCTTACATGAAATACAAAGAAAAACAAAAAAGTTCATTAACTAGTAAAACCATATCTTGTGATATTGTTTTATTGTTTTCCCTAATGACTACATGAAACTCATTACAAAGAGAAACATAAAATCATCACGAACATATCCAGGGAGGTTCAGGACTGGATCCTGCAAAACAACACCATAAAATTAAACACTCATAAGTTGAGGGTCAAAGATATTTATATCATATAAGTGTTAATTCAATGCTTGTATATGTAGAGAAGAATTTAGGTGAAATATAGAGAAAAATAGAGATAGGGAGCTCCCTTCAGTCCAAGCATAGAGAAGTGAAGATTCAATTTGTCTCTCGCATCATTTATTCATTTACCATATGTGAACATAGTCTTTCATTTGGTATTTGGATGAATGAGTCGAGAGTCAATTAAATCTCACATATTACTCCATGAGTGGACCGAAGAAAGCTCTCTTCCTCTACCAACTCAACATCATCTACAATTATATTACTATATGCATATATACAAGCACATAAGGAATTTTATTATACTAAACGTATATATATATATATATATATATATATATTGTACAAAACCAAAAATCAGGTAGTTAGCCATGTTCTTGATGCTAGGATGTTCCTCTATGTGTGTGCTAGAATCAACTCTAATCTTGAATATAAACCCTAGATGACCATAGATTTCTTTGAGGCACCATAGGGATTTAAGAAAAAGTTTATGTGGAAAATGTGAGAAGAGGAGCAAAGACAGATGAGAGAAGAAGAGATGTCTAAAGAAAATAGAGGAGTAATGGCTTTTTATAGCAAAAACAAAGGTGAACTAAACCAGCAAAACCCACAATATTAATTTTATGCATTTTCTTTTTGTTGCACTAACAAATCACAATTATATGTATATGTTCATTAAATA
This sequence comes from Physaria fendleri, assembly GCA_036630335.1. Classification (NCBI taxonomy): domain Eukaryota; kingdom Viridiplantae; phylum Streptophyta; class Magnoliopsida; order Brassicales; family Brassicaceae; genus Physaria; species Physaria fendleri. The sequence goes on along the minus strand of CM071716.1, from coordinate 28,033,607 downwards.
AGTGGGCGGTCAATAATTTCCCACGTTTTTTAATTCTTAATTTCCATTTTCTTTAGTACGAGTTAATATGTAGTCTCATATGTGCTCGTTACTAGAGGAGTTCATAAAAAAAGAGAAAAAAAAAAGCCCACAAAATTGATACCAAGTTAGATTATATTAGATATCTATCTATATATATAAAGTTGATATTTTCTCTTCTCTAAAGGTGTCTATCTTCTGTCCTTTCTTTTTATCAGTTTCATCCTCTAGAAAATACCAAAAGTCCATTTTTATCGGTTTCATCCTCAAGAAAATACAAAGCGCCTGATTTTTCCTCTAAAAAATACAAATGTTTCTGGCGATTTTTGCACAACATAGATCAAATCTGTGTTCATCCGAAAAATCACTCTAAATCGCCATGTTCTCCGCGATTCGATTCCCTGATTATGTCCACTGCTTTTCAACCTTCGATTTCGGCTCATCCTCGGTCTTGGATGTTCCATCTGGGACATATGTATCATGAGGTTGTGTTTGTTTTGGGATATCTCGATTCCTTTTTCACTCCTTCCTCATGTAATTAGGTAAAATTCGAGAAGCTAGATGGGTTCTTCACATCTTATTGCCGACTATCGAACTGTTTTCCCTATGTTTTGTGATTATTGAGCCGTTCTTCATTCATATAGTGTCTAATTAGATCACTCGGCCTCCACTAGATCTAACGGCGGCGAGTCTTCTTCACACAATCATCATCATCCTCCTTCTTCAGATTCTATGATTAGTTCTCCTCCTCAAGAAAGTCCTACTCAGGTTTTATTTCTGTTCCTCTCTCCATCTATGTTATTTGATGTTTGGGTTTTGATGATTCGTATGTTTCACTTAAATTAGAGGTTTCTTTGGAAAAATTTATCTTGGGTAATGGAAGAGAATGTTGATATGATTATGTGGTGGGTTGATCAGTAGAGAGTTCAAATGGACAACACAATCAATCAGGTGTAACACTCTCACAGTGGCGGTCTTCTGGTGACGAGGGAAACCAAGACTAAGCATAAACAGAAGTGAAGCCAAACGAATCGGAAGTAGAAAGAAGAAGAAGATCAGGGCGATGGTGATGACGACGAGGAAGAGGAAGCAGAAGCATAAGAAGTAGAAGAAGAATTAGAAGCAAAAGCAGAAGAAGAGGAATATAAAGGTTCTTGTGAAAAAGAGGAGAGGAGATTATCTTGGGAAAACTGTTCTGGTAAGCTATAAACGTAGACTATGTGATTGATAAAATTCCCTTGAGAGAGATGTTTCTTTGTCTCATATTAAAGTAAACTTATATTGATTGACACTATTATTTTAATTAATAATATTTACGTTCTATATAAAAAAAGAAGTAAATTTATAGCAGCAATTTATAATAAGCATTAAATTTCATAGAATTACAATTCCAAACTAACCGACAATAAATAATACTCTCTCTTTCGTTTTAATTATTGTTTAAGGTTTTTGCACACTTCTTAAGATTTCTTAGAAAGACAAACAAAATACTTTTTAAAACTTATTTATTTCAATATTTTACATTTTAGTTTTTGAAACTTACCAAAATTAACTACACATACATGGATAAAATTGTCAACTTGTGACAATTATTACATTGAAAACTGAAAACAGCACTTATTTTTTTTAAAAAAGTTTAAACAACACTTAAAATGAAACGGTAGACTACTTATAATTTCAAGCATAATGACTTTTCTTGTTTTCTTGCTACCAAACGATTTTAATATAAAATTTCATTCATCTTTAATATAAAATTTCATCGATCAATTTTTTTTCGGTCGTCAACTGAATTTCATTTATGATAAAATGTTAACATTTTTGGTAGAAGTCCGTTTTGACAAAGGTACAAGTCCAAATTAATTAAAAAATTTAACCTTATACGCAAAAGGTTATGACGGTTTGTCGAAGTTGATTAGACGATCGTTGTTCCGGAAAGGTAGCCTGAATATGGATAATTTTTGTAGCCCAATCCATTAGTACTGAAGCGAATTAGGAAAACCATGGAAAATTGTTTGAGAGGATATTAAGAAAACGGTGACACATCTTCAACGATTTAACCAAATCCCTCTTTCACTTATCCCTCTGCTTCGAGAAAGAGCTATACTACTTACCTAAACTAACAAAAGAGTCGACCGTCAGGCTCCGAAACCAGCATCGATGAAGCCACCAGCAATGGAAAAAAAAAATCAAGATTTGCTTTGGAAGGTTCTAGATTTAAAGAGAAGGTTGAGAAACTATATTAACATTTTGGGGTTTGATTTTCTTTTGCAAATTATATTGTCAAACATGTTTTAAATTTACAAAACCTGGTTATTAAACTAGTTTACATTATTTATGTTGGGATGTTTTTTTAATGTATTAATCAGGTTGATTACGACCATTAAATTGTAAAGCAACAATTATGCGCTCGGGCATATATGTTAGAAAATCCGGTTTCAAAATTTAAACACCATGGAATATATCGAAATTTAAATGTTGTTCAATTTTTTCGAAAGAATACCAATATCTTCTTCCAATGTCAACGAATGAGCCCACCTGGGAAAAATCGACCTTCGATGTAGGCGATTACAAAGTTCAAACCTGATATATAGATTTAGAATCTCCATAACACTGTAAAATCTAAGACGAGTCAATTATGAAAGTGCCTTTCCACAAGCAAAAGTTTTAGTACGACTCGGCACAAGTAATTGATACTTGTCCGACTCGCTAGAATTACCTTGTAAAAGCAAGTACCCATCCAGTTCAAGAAAAATAACAAGTTAGCTTTCGTCCTTGCTTGCAAGCCGGAAAAAAATTCATTACTTCTCCCGTTATCCGTCTTGTACTTGCTATTTATTATTTGTTTCTATTACCCGCACAAAAATACTCGTTTCTATAAAAAACACCTATTATTCAAAAAAAAAAAATTCTTGATAAATATGTACTTATTACTTGAAAATATATTCGTTATCTGAAAAAAATACTTGATATCCATAAAAATAATTCATATCTATGAAAAATAAAATAAAAAAGAAATAAATTGTTGATCAAGTAATCGTTACTTGCAAGTACTCGCAAGCACTCGCAAGCTTTGAAAATTTCGGTTATACTTGTTTCTGCACGATCCTTGTTTCCGACAAGCCAAATATCAAGCCTAAAATCTTCATTACCTATCAAAACAAGCCAAGTGTGAAACCGATCAAAAATCGTAAGTAGACAAGAACCTAATCAGCATCTGAATAGTCGACCGATCTACAATCTATGAATAGTCGACCGATCTACAATCTAGAGTCCCTTGGATCAGTTCGCTGCAATCCTTACAAAGATAGAAACATCGTTGTGCCACGACACCATTGCACCCACAAACACCAAACACCCCCCTATGTTACTAACTAGACCTATAACCCTATATGTGTACCAGATTTCCTTTTGGATCGACCCCACTCTATGCTACAAGTGACTATACCGTGCACTTGCAGTTCTGAACGAGTTTAAATTCCCAGGTCTACTTTATAGTATTCTTGGGTGAAAACATATTAATTCGGATGAACAATCCAGATCACATCACTCTCCTCCACGTCTCGCCACGCCAAAAGCCTCCGATCACACCAAGGAAGAGAGAACAATCCACAAAAATGAAGAAGAACAAAAGATTTCAAGAGAATTCAAGGGATAATCAAACATGCAAGTGAGAGATCAAATTCGAAAATGAGAGAAAGAAAGAGAGAGTTCGAATTTAGTGAGATAAAAATGAGAGTGAAATGTAACGCCCCGCTCCCGACGCGAGCTACTGGACGCTACAACAATAGGAAGGAAACCGTTCTCCTAATGATTCCACTCAGAGATTTTCACTTCTGAATGAAACCAGTAGTTGGTTAGCCCGCGCGCTGGGCGAGTATCATGGATTCAGTTATCTTTGAAAACAATACTTACATTTTAAAATAAACAAAAGCAGAGTTTACAAGTGATTTACATAAACCACAACGAAAAATGTTATTCAGGGCTTTAAATCCCAAAACACAACAACAAAATCGTTTTATCGAGCAAACAGGACTACTAAATCTACACTGGTGCTTCACGTCCAGCTTCCCCCTTGCTTATCCTCACCTGCAAGATACTGAGAGGGGGTCAGCAATTGGTGCTGAGTGAATGGGCACCTACAAACAGGCTGTACAACTACAACCACAAGGTCTAACAAGGTTTAGTCACTATTGATGTCTGCTAAATAGCTTCGCCAGGTTTCACCTATAATCAATCCAAGAGGTTAACCCTCTCTAATACTGCAAGTGTAACGCCCCTGACTCTACCTGAGCCAGGAACGCTACGTCTACCAGCGCCGGGAAATGACTAATTCAAAATTTTGATTCCCAAATCTTGAATTAATCATCTCTCGTACTGATCATTCCTATTAATCCGCACTAGAGGTTCCTTAACCTCTAGATAAGATATAACAGTTGGTTCGTCTGCCGCGGTCAGACTAGTATCATTCACAGTAAAGATTATACAAATACACTTTTATTAAAAACAAAACAAACAAGTCTTATAACAACGGAAGCAATCTTTTCTAAAACAATTTTAAGACTATTAACTTAGCAAGTATAAAATATCTAACAATTATAACGACTCTTACTTAAACAAATTATAACGACTCTTACTTAAACACTATTTACGAACAACCCTCCTAAAGACCAGTACCAGCAGCCACCTTCCCTTCTTCCCACTAAGTGTTGCCACAACCTGCAAGAATGAGTACCAGCAGCCACCTTCCCTTCTTCCCACTAAGTGTTGCCACAACCTGCAAGAATGAGCTGAGGGTCAGTAATCTAATATTACTGAGTGAGTGAGATACTACCCAACCCCAAATAATGCAAACAATACTACACTATCACAAGCAATAACAAACATATATTCATGTCTCCGGAAAATNNTCAGGTCCTCCCCGTACGCATGAGACTTACAGGTCCTATCCTGGACCTCACACATACCACAACACACGACCATAACCTCTTCCCCAATCCCAACCTGGATTACTATCTCGACCTAGACAGTACTCTTCTAGGTTCTACACGTCTAGACAACTTATCTAGACTATCCGAAATCAATATTTAACACAAGCATTTACAATCAATACATAACATAATCAATCAAGAGTAAGTTAGCAATCAACAAGTATAGCAATATAATCAAGAAAGCATATCACACAATACAATCAATGTTACTCTATTTAGGAGTACACACTCAACCAAACAATAACATCAACAATGCATATCACAAATAATAAACAAGCATGCCATAATCGTATTATCATAATACTACACATCAATATTCATGCAATTCATAATCAATTAAGGGTTCATTCTTAACAATCAACATCAATTCACATCTAACAATATACTTCAAGTCTAATTATACGACTATTACTAATATGTGCAATCCACTAAACATGTATCATCATACATTATGCAATAACAATCAAAATGCAATACTACCATTAAACAATCAACAATCAATTCAAACACAATGCATATTGAACTTACTAACATAGCACTACACGTTCCCATTACGATCAACCTCAGGATCCATAGGAGGGTGATCAGATCCTCCCCGTACGCATGAGACTTACAGGTCCCAACCTGGACCTCACACATACCACAACACACGACCAAACCTCTTCCCTAATCCCATCCTGGATTTACTATCTCAACCTAGACAATAATCATCTAGGTACTAATCATCTAGAAAACTTTGTCTATCCAAAAATCGACACTATACTTTAATCACAAACAACTTCACAATCAGTACATATCATTCTACAATCAAGAATAACTCAGCAATCAAGCAAGCATATCACACAATACAATCAATGTTACTCTATTTAAGAGTACACACTCAACCAAACAATAACATCAACAATGCATATCACAAATAATAAACAAGCATGCCATAATCGTATTATCATAATACTACACATCAATATTCATGCAATTCATAATCAATTAAGGGTTCATTCTTAACAATCAACATCAATTCACATCTAACAATATACTTCAAGTCTAATTATACGACTATTACTAATACCTGCAATCAACTTAACATGTATCATCATACATTATGCAATAACAATCAAAATGCAATACTACAATTAAAAAATCAACAATCAATTCAAACACAATGCATATTGAACTTACTAACATAGCACTACACGTTCCCATTACCCTCAACTATCATGCAATCAAAAATTCAAGCAAACATGCAAACATGATCTAGACATGCATAAGACTCAGATCTAACAACCTCAGCTCGAAATCACAACAAATCTTGCACCCTAAACTCTATCATGCTAGGTTTAAAGGTAAACAATCAATATCTAAGTAAAACAAATCCCACTCACCTTTCTCTTATGGCTCACGGACTGGTTCTATCTCTTAAGCTCTCTTCTCTACACCTTCACAAGCCTCTTCTCCATCTTTCTTAAGTCCAAGACCTGCTGATCTAACTCCCACAACTCGATCTCCTTTCTCGGATTAACTACCTCTCACGAACAGCTCCTCTCGGCCCTCACTCTCCTTCCTCTCTATTTCGATTTGGTTTCTAAGTGACGAACCCTCACAAATGAAGCTAAGGAGTCCTATTTATAGAGGCTGGGGTCGAAATTTGGGGTGAGGATGATCTAAGGGTGGACATTACATGCACTTATCTATTGGCTAATAATTTTTCTAATTTTAAAATTTTGCATGGGAGAAAAATGGAGATTAGGACACCTAATCCTTGGCTTACATGCAAAAAGACAGTTCAATTATGGAGTGATTTAATTAATTCTGATGTTTAATTTATCCCCCTTTGATGTTTAATTTATCCCCCTTGGTGCGCAAGTCTTGAAGAAACATGTGTGTGTAGTTTTTCTCACGTGATGATTTTTCCCATGCACAACTCCTCCATTCTCCATGCACGTACTCACTTTATCTCATGATTCATTTCATAATTCATCATTATTAGCTTCCCAATGTTCATTCTTACTGATCAAATGCAAACCATCGTTGTATCCAAGCAATGTAGCACCTCAGAAAATTATTTATCGCATTATCGCAAAATGCCGATCATAACTAAACTGCAGTTTCTATTTCTCGATGATAAGCTTACTGAAGACCAGGGGTATTACACAAGTGCACAGTAAATGCGTTAGTAGTACAGATCGGGGTCGATCCACAAGGAATGCAAAGGTTACCGAGTGTCTAAGTCTAGGAATTCTTCCTAAAGCTAAGATTATCAAAAGTTGTGATTATAGAGAAATAGTAATCAAGCAAAGCAATTAAAACAATGTAAATTCAAATAAACTAAAAGCGTTAGGGGCTAGGAATATTCCAGGGAATTGACATGCAAAGATCTAACAACTATTCAGGGACTAATGAAGGACCGTTTAGAACTCAGACATAAACAAATAGTTATGCAAACCCGATGGCCACGGTGAAATACAACTATACTAGAGAATTTATGCACCTATAACAAGTGTTTTCAATAGGCAAAGACTTTAATTAAATAGCATGCATTAACTAACAGGTCTGATCTTGTTCACAGTCTCCCTAAAGGATAATTAAATAGCATGCATTAACTAACAGGTCTGATCTTGTTCACAGTCTCCCTAAAGGAATGGTCCGTTCTCAGAGCAAGTGCACAGTAAATGCGTTAGTAGTACAGATCGGGGTCGATCCACAAGGAATGCAAAGGTTACCGAGTGTCTAAGTCTAGGAATTCTTCCTAAAGCTAAGATTATCAAAAGTTGTGATTATAGAGAAATAGTAATCAAGCAAAGCAATTAAAACAATGTAAATTCAAATAACTAAAAGCGTTAGGGGCTAGGAATATTCCAGGGAATTGACATGCAAAGATCTAACAACTATTCAGGACTAATGAAGGACCGTTTAGAACTCAGACATAAACAAATAGTTATGCAAACCCGATGGCCACGGTGAAATACAACTATACTAGAGAATTTATGCACCTATAACAAGTGTTTTCAATAGGCAAAGACTTTAATTAAATAGCATGCATTAACTAACAGGTCTGATCTTGTTCACAGTCTCCCTAAAGGAATGGTCCGTTCTCAGAAGGAAGACTGCTCACCAAATACCATGCCTCCGATGATCCGACCTGTCAGGGTTCTAAGATCTAACCTAATATCTTAGACTAGGTAGCTAATCTAAGCATTAAGAACATATAAAGGCAAAGTCTCTATCAGATTATGATTCCCTATTTGTGTTAAATCAGATGCAACCAAAACCCTAATGATTCCCTATTTGTGTTAAATCAGATGCAACCAAAACCCTATTAGAATTTCCAAACCCTAACTGGATAACTACTCACTCATAGCAATGGAAACACAGAAGATCATGATTGAATAATTCTCTCAATTGCAATGAATAAGGAAAAAGGGTTCAGAATTGCAAAGCAACTCGTCTCCCAAATTCAGAGAACAAAACTAGGTTTTTTGCCAAAAACGTATAAGAGAATGATATGCCTGCTTCTTAACAATAGAAGTCTTTTATAATAAAGTGAAATAGATAGAAAAAGGAAATTAGGGAAAAAGAATTGTCTTGCACCGAAAAGGAAATCTTGTTACGCCATCCAATCCGACCGGATAAGATTCCAGTCCGGTCGGATCGGGTCTTTTCTTTATAATTCTTCATCCTCTAATCCGGTCAAATTCTGTGAGAATCCGAACGTCGATGGGTTCCAAAAATCATCCGTAGGAACCTTAAGTTTCTGCCTTGTCCGTGAGCTTGCCTACGGGCAGATTGCCTGGTAGCTGCCTTGTCCGTGAGCTTGCCTACGGGCAGATTGCCTGGTAGTCCGACAAGATAAATATCCAATCCGGTCGGATTATGCTCCGAAGTTGCACGTTCTGCTTCCTTTCTTCCTGTTAGCTCCCATCCTGTAAATTTCTGTCTTGGCCACGTTTTGACCTGTAAAAGACTCCTATATGCACAAAAAGGATATAATATGCCTACAAATACATCGTTAGATGAGCGAAATCCTAGGCATATCAATTCCCCCCAGACTTGAATCCTTGCTTGTCCTCAAGTAAGGAAAGTGTTTATGCCAGAATTGTGCTAAGTAGAAATATCATCATACCTGCAGAGTCAGAACGATCCCCTTTCAATTCCACTTATTATTCCATTAAGCTTCTCAAACGCACCTTACTTCATACCATTCCCTCATTGTTCATTCTAAGGTGAGCTCTTTAACTTGGGGGTATCGATCACTAGTCTTCAAGCATTTACTCTATCCGATTCTCTGTGGGTTCAAGACTATACAAGGTCTATCCTCTTTCTCCGCTCAATCCCTTTCTCACTTCAGGCTACTAGCCTCTTGCATTTATCTTTTAAGACCTTTCTTTTTGGGATTTTCAGCTACCAAGCAAAGCTAATGACTAAGATCCCTAATAGTGGTTGCTACCAGGTCCCCATCACCTTACTCAGCGCCTTTTTCAAGGAAAGAGATCAGCTTTTTGCTTTTCTCTAATTATGGAAGGTCCATTGAACATTTGCAACTAACGGGTTTATGCAGCTGCCTTATGTCCTTTCCTTACAATACCTATATCCAACCTTATTGCACCATTTCTAACCATTTCTTCTTTCACTACGAAGGGAGGGAGAGCTATTCCATTTTCAGACTTACTTGGATAGACCTTGCATTGGCTCCTTTTAGAAGTGATGTATCCCTTGTATCTCAAGCCCCAAGTCAAGATAGTTAAGTCCAGTTTAGGTAAGAGAATAGTCGTTTTGGGGGTTGTTGATCTACTCATGGATTTTCATGGTCTCGATTGGTAGATCTTCCCTCATCTGACGGATATTCTGATCATCAGCACAAATAACAACGGGATTTAGTCACAAAAGCAATTTAAATGCAATCTAAATGAAAAATGTACTGATGATAAGAAAAACTAATTGCATAGATAATACTAGTCTAAAACACACCAAAAGAAAAAAAAAAAACACCAAAAATAAAAAGGTTAGTTTCAGATAGAAGCCCCCTGTAACACCCTACCCCGCTACTCTCGAGGTTTCCACGTCTATTTTCGTTTCCCATAGACTAACA
>CM071716.1:27833781-27847596 GCA_036630335.1 Physaria fendleri | reverse complement strand
GAGAGGAAGACACAGAGAATAACGAAGGAAGTGAGAAGGGTTCAAGCTGCCATCTCCATGATTGATAGCTGTCGGGACCATAGTCATGTTTAAACGGCGCTTTGGTTTTGGTTTAAACTCCTGTGTCAAGAGGATTGTTTTTAGGAATCAGAAGCGAAATTAAGGAAAAATATGAAAAATGTAACGGAGATGAAACGAAAGCAAAGCGTTTTTTTTTCTTTTCGTTGATTTTCCTTCTTAAAAAGAAAAAAATCCACGTGGCATATCTCTCCATCTATAGAACTTCCCCTATTATAGTAATAGATTTAAACGAATCACATTTTTTCATTGATTTATTTATTCAATAATTAAATTGAAAACAACAAATCGTAATTTTTAAAATAAATACACTTTTTAATGTAAAAATTCTGCTTTTTAACCACTTTGAAAAATTCGTAGCAAACATAATTTTAAATTCGATACAGTTGAAGAAAGAAAGTATTAGCTCAATAAAAAACAAAAAGGAAAAAAAGTGGAAAACAAATCAGGCAACGGTCAAACAAATTGTCTGACAAATTGCTGACTTTTATTAAAAAAAACATTTCAATATCTCCTCCGCGACGCCGTTTTATGACTACGTACAATCCCCACCGACCTCGAAAAAAACATTTCAATATCTCCTCCGCGACGCCGTTTTATGACTACGTACAATCCCCACCGACCTCGACTTCCTCAACCTCACTGCCGCAGTCTCCGCCGACACCGTCTTCACCACCGATTTTTCTTTCTCGATAAGGATTCTGACTGTAACCATACTCTTATCTCCAACGTCGTCGTTTGGATCTGGTGTAACTTTGGCTCCCACTGATCTCGATCTCAGCACAATACTCCTTCGTCGAAGCTGCGGTGACTCCTCCAAAACTATTCTCTCGTATACATTATTATCACTCATAACGCCCAATACCTTCTTGTTCTTCCTGCTTCCTCCTCTGACGATCCTCACAGGAGTCTCTTCCTCGATCGTGAAAACATTCTCCGATTCGTCTTCGCTCTTCCCTCGCATACGATTCCACGCCGGAGATGCTTGAGATAATTTTCTCACCGTTTTCAAACACTCCACAACCTCTATGAAAACATCGCTCTTAGCCGTTAGATCAGCCGGTGATAAATACGACGGATCTAGATATCCCAACGTCCCTGCTGGAGGCGTACATTTGAAACGCTCATCTTCAACGTTTCCGATCAAAGCTAATCCGAAATCAGCTAATCTAGCGTTTCCACTACCGTCGATGAGGATGTTAGAAACGTTTCCGATCAAAGCTAATCCGAAATCAGCTAATCTAGCGTTTCCACTACCGTCGATGAGGATGTTAGACGATTTAATGTCACGATGAATCACCGGAGTTTCCGCAGTGTGAAGCGCGTGGACTAAAACCGCGATCTGAAGCGCTTGTTTGATTCTTTTGTTCCAACTAAGCGGTGGATTTAACGAACTACGAGAATGTAACTGATCGTGAAGTGTACCGTTAGGCATGTATTCAACGACTAACAGCTTCATTTTTCTCTGGTGATCAACGCAGTAACCGATTAAGTTAACCATCCAACGGTGACGAACTCTTCTAAGGATCTCGATCTCGTTATCCACGTTATAATTACCTCCGCCGGTTTTGATTGTTGTTCTCTTTACAGCAGCTATAAGCTTTCCATCGTCAAGAATCGCTTTGTAAACTCTACCGTGACTTCCTTTCCCGATGAAGTTCCTGGCAGAGAAGCCATTAGTAGCGGCGGCGAGTTGATCGTAGTCGAAAATCCGAATCTTAGGAGGATTACGATTCTCTGATTTTGAACGTCGACGAGGATTCCAATTATACGGATCACAGATAGCAACGGCAGATTCGCGATGATTTTTTTCCAAATATTATTTTCCGCCTCAATGTAGTGTTATAATGATAAACTTTTAGAAGTAAAGATTTTGGCATTCAGTATCATGATTGAATCATTCATCGCCGGATTTGTTGGAATGATTGAATCGCAAAATCGTTTAATTAATTCGAATTTTTATCTCTTTTATATAATCAGGCTGATTTTGGTAATGTGCAAACACCCATTCGGTCGCATAAGCCATATAATCTATCTCTTAAATTCTCCCTTTTTTTAGAGTTTTTGGGGCCCAAATTTTGAAATATCTAATATTTTTTTTTTTTTAGTAGAAAGAAAAATTATGTCTGTAGTCCAATGGTAATAGTAAAGTTCATATAATTAGGAGTTCAATTCCTACTACATTCTAGTGTATGGGCTTGTATTTTTTTTTTGTTTTAAAGAAATTGATTTTTTTCCAAATATTATTTTCCGCCTCAATGTAGTGTTATAATGATAAACTTTTAGAAGTAAAGATTTTGGCATTCAGTATCATGATTGAATCATTCATCGCCGGATTTGTTGGAATGATTGAATCGCAAAATCGTTTAATTAATTCGAATTTTTATCTCTTTTATATAATCAGGCTGATTTTGGTAATGTGCAAACACCCATTCGGTCGCATAAGCCATATAATCTATCTCTTAAATTCTCCCTTTTTTTAGAGTTTTTGGGGCCCAAATTTTGAAATATCTAATATTTTTTTTTTTTTAGTAGAAAGAAAAATTATGTCTGTAGTCCAATGGTAATAGTAAAGTTCATATAATTAGGAGTTCAATTCCTACTACATTCTAGTGTATGGGCTTGTATTTTTTTTTTGTTTTAAAGAAATTTTTTCTTTTTTTTGTTTTGTTTTTTATAAAGGGGTTCCAAATTTTTCGATTTTCGTTTGGAACCTCTGTTATATTTGGAAGGCCCTGTGTACAAAACGTTACAACAAAAATTCTAGTCAAAGAGATTTANNNCATTTGGAAAAATCAATAAATAAAACATTGATTTTGTTGGTTTCCAAATTTAAAGTCTCGTTTGTTCCCAAGTCACCGAAATCAAGGAATCAAATGGTTTTACTAAATTCAACGATACGATCGTCACGTGTTACGTTTATTATTCTTTGACTTCTGTCACCTATTTTTGATCTTTAAATCATAAAATCTGGTTTAAAATTCTAGATAAAAATAATTCTATTCCGTAACATCATTTTCTTCACTTTTAAAAGAAATAATTTCGGATGAATACAATCACAGAGAATCAACTACAAATGACCCATCTTTTTAGGAAACAAACCGCCTAAGGATCCATTGTAGAAACACTCTATAACCATGATGTCAATTCTAGTAATAAGACCTAACTTCAAGTTTATAGGATAAATTGATTGACTCACATCATTCCTGTTGATAGGCTTCATCTAGTCTTGTCTAGCCCTACAAAAGAAATATATTGTTTCTTTCTCAAATGTATTCAAGATATTGGATAAATTGATATGTAAAAAAGATGCCATAGGTTTTTCCTTAACTTTTTATGTAAAACATAACAAAATTAAACCTAACCCACAACAACAACCATCACCTTGTGTTGTATATCTATTACAACTGCAATATGGACAGATCTACAAGCATATGATGGAGAAATAAGAACCAACATATAACACTGGATCATTACTACTGTTATGACAAACTGAACAATGCAGTGTCTAATCACTAATCATCACATGGTTTACATTTTCAACGAACAGGTTCCTTGTCACCAAGCTATCCACTAAAACACACTCAAAAGACTAGACTAAACAATCAAATCTAAAATTAGGTATAAGTTCCATCAGGAATTGCAAGACTTGTGAAAATGAAGCATCACTCTAAATAAATATACCCAGGAGGATTGAGATACCACCATGTATCTAGAAGACGATGATTACACTCACATTGATGATATTGTAAAAGCTTGTTTTAGATTCTTCTGAGAAGAGTAGTGGTAGTGGTTCCATGTTTTTGGATTTACAATTTGGAGAATACTTTACATACGTTCCTGTCAATTAGCTTGTTACTAGATATTGGAGAAACTTTTGAATATGAATTTCAATCCATTCGTTTTTTTTTTGGGTCAATCACAAAAATTGAATCCAAATATTTTTATCGAATACAAAAGAAGAAACAAAGAAGAAACCAGAAGTTACTTTTGATGAACAAAGCAAGGGTATATTATGTCTTTTATTTTTTAAAACAATTTCTATCCTAAAAAAACTCCTAAAAGGAGCAGCAAGTGAGGAGCTGTTCTCCTCTTATAAATGCTCCGACCAATGCTCCTAAAAAAAATAGATGATTGGTTGTGAAGGCTTTATGCTATATGAAAAGCCCTTCCAATCACACTCTTTGTCTTCAGGCAAGGTTGATGTGAAACTCAAGCAGAAATCAATTAGTACCTAAGGGAAGACAAGTCCATGTTCATGAATCTTAAGTAACTAAGTGAACATATCAGACAAACTTTCTAGCTGATCTGTTCCACTTCTAATTAGCATGTTCCATTTGGTCAAATCACCTTGAACCAAGCCACCATCATGGAGTTTAGCAATGGCTTGACAATCCGGTTGGCCCCAAACTCAAGGAAAGTATCTTTAATAGCAATTCGTTCAAGGTATTCTAGTGTCAAAGGTGAGGCAGAGGTATAATTAAAACTAGGATTTAAATTTTAATGCGAATCGGAATAAACCGGAACCGAAAACCAAATTATATGAACATAAACCGATCGGATTTGGTCGTCTTGCCGTTTTCTGACAGATAAAACAGCACACAGTTTATCTCGTTTATATCTTCGTCCCCTCTGTAGTCTGTTCTTCCTCCATGGTTACGTCACTGTATTCACACAACACTCCAATTTGGACCCACCCGATCAAATGAAACCCTACCGACGAAACCAAGTATTAAATTCACTCACGCTTTTCCCGTGAAATCAAATCCCAAGATTCTCTTCAAAAAAATTTATATTTTTAGAATCCCAATAAGATCTCTAATTGTTTCGTTTCTACACTCTACCTAAAATCTTTGGAAACGGGTAAGAATAGCAAGAGATACATCTGTTTATGTGTTGAATTTTTTGCTTCTAGTAACTTCAGTTGTTGAATTCAGAGCTCTCTAAGTATCCAGATTCCATTTCGGGACAAAACCCATTTACAAAGTTTGCTTTTTGCGTTTGGGGTCATGTTAGATTCTGATATCACTAACATTGATTTTATGACTTCTTCAGCATTGCTCAATTTTATGACTTGAACAAAGAGTATAAGAAATGATGTCCTCTACAATCAGTGTGAATGATAGAGAGGACTCATCTGCAGATTCATATAATGGGCAGCTTTTGAAGGAAATTAAGGAAGTAAGTAAAGCTCTTTACTTGAACAATGCACCTCAAAGACCTACTCCTCTTCTTCGATCTAAATCTGTTTCCAGAACTACAGAGACTGGGTTAGTGTTGTCTAAGAAGAAGAAGAAACCATTTGTACCATGGGATTGGAAGAAACCTTTAAAAGCTATTGCTCATTTGGGGCAGCGTAGGTTTGATGTTTGTTTTCATCTACATGTTCATTCCATTGAAGGCTTGCCTTTGCAATTGGATGGTACTAAATTAATTGTGCAGTGGAAGAGGAAAGATGAAGTGATGTCTACTCAACCTTCCAAGGTTTTGCAAGGAACTGCAGAGTTTGAAGAGATCTTGATGCACACATGTTCAGTGTACGGTAGCAAAAATGGGCCTCATCGTTCTGCAAAATATCAAGTGAAGCTTTTCTTGGTCTATGCCTCTCCTGTTGATGCTCCCTGGCTTATTCTAGGGAAACATTGGATCGATCTAACTAGGATCTTACCATTGTCTTTGGAGGAACTGGAAGGTACAGGAAGCACGAGAAAGTGGAGCACCAGCTTTAAGCTATCAGGCCTGGCAGAATCTGCGGTGTTGAATCTTAGTTTTGATTACTCGATTGTCACTAGTTCAGTCTCTGATTCAGCTAGTGGAAATGTGATGCTGAAGCAGGTTGGTAGTGTACCAAGTATGGACCATATATCTTCACCGCTTGATAATGGTAAGGTCTTCAATCAAGTCTCCTCGAGTCCGAGTCTGGATCTTTCTCAGTCAATAGATTTTCTCTATGAGAAATTTAGCGAACAAAACCCACAAAGATCAACAGGAACTGATATCCAGTATGAACCTCAGGGGAGAACTAAGGTAGGCCTTGGCTTGGAGAGTGATAAGCAAGCAGATGACTCTGATGATATTGAGCTTGCGACAGATAAGCAAGCAGATGACTCTAATGATATTGAGTTTGCTTTAACTGGAAAAGAAGCAGAGATGTTTCAGCAGGAAAGATGCAGACTAGAAGAAAGCACTGGTCCAAATACAGAGTCCTCAAGAATTGAAATTATCGATGTTCATGAGATACTTAAAGATGAAGATGAATCCTTTTTCGAGGAACCAAATTCCAATGATCAGTTAGCCATGGCCGAACAAAAAAGCTCGGAATATTCAGATTTCGGAGGACCCGAGTCAGCTTGCAGTAGCCAAGTAAATACTGAATCATCTGAGAATAAATATCAATCGCCCATGGATGATCCTACTGAGAATGAAACTTTTTTGGAACTTAAGTCTAGTTACAAAGCTGCAAGAATATCAACAAAGTCACTCAGCTTGGATGACATTACTGATTCTGTAGCTAATGATTTTCTTAATATGCTTGAACTTGAAGAATGTTCTTATGTTTATACCTCAGATGGCGAACCTACATCTCCTCGTGAATCTCTGCTTCGAGAGTTTGAGAAGGATGCTTTGGCTTCTGGAAACTTTCTCTTAGATTTAGATGGAGAAGCAGAATATGTGTCTGATATTAATGCGGAATCCAATGATTTCTCATTCTTTGCAACTTCTTTGGATGCTGGGGAAAACAAGCATGGGGGGAAATCTCAGCTGTTAAAAGACAGAAGGAAGGCCAAGGCACTCGAAGACGTGGAAACTGAAACTTTATTGCGAGACTGTGGTATAGATGATGACAGTTTTGAGGACTCTTTATGTGTTTGCTCTGATGGGTTTGGAAGTCCAATAGACCTTCCTGATGAAGAGAGGTTAGATTCACTGCCATGTGAAGATAATATCGGTCATTCTGCTGGGATAAAGGAGGAAGAATGTATCCCGTCCACGGATCCATTAGTGCTTAGAAAGTACCAAGATCCATCGCATCTGATCATGCAAGTTTCCATTCCGGTGGTATTAGTATCAGAATTAGGTAATGATATCCTTGAAATACTCCAAACTTTGGCAGCTTCTGGAATTGAAAGACTTTGCTCTAAAGTTAATTCCTCAATGCCTTTGGAAGATATTACGGGGAAGACAATAGAGGAAGTTGTCGATGAAACAATATTTGAGAGGTTCAGATGCTTTCCACCATGTTTATACATTAAGCATTAGATTTCTACTTTCCAAGTTTATTCTGATGATTTCTTTTTTTGTTTCATGATTTGCAGAATTGGACATCATTGCTCTGACAAGAGTAAAGGTGTCCTAGTTCAGAAACCATCAGGACAACTTGATATTTTCCCTTCAAATGTAAACTGTGGAGGCTTTGGATCCAATATGCGTCCATGTTATGTAACTCTTCAAGATATCGCTTCCTTAGCTATTGATGAGATATACCTTCTCGCGGTAGAAGGATTAAAGATTCAATGCAGTATGTCAGACCAAGATCCACCATCAGGAATTGCACCAAAACTCATGGATCTGTCTGACGCTGTAGAATTGATGAGTTTTTCCTTATCGTTGGATGAGTGGTTACAGCTTGACCATGGAATGCACCATGCTGATCAAGATCAAGCTTCTAGTGGAAAGGGTAATACCTTCAGGAACAAGTTGACAATTGCTCTTCAAGTTTTACTTAGAGATCCATCCCAAAATAATGAACCTGTTGGTGCATCTATGCTTGCTCTGATCCAAGTTGAAAGGTCTATGGATTCCTCAAATCCACCTGTTTGTAGTTTGGCTCAAGAAGGAAGTAATAAGGAATCTTTTGAATATGATACCCAGTTATGGAGAATCACTGACATTGGTCTTGCGGGGTTGAAATCTGAGCCTGGTATTGACCATCCATGGTGTACGAAATCACAGCAACAGTCTGGATCCCACTGGTTACTTGGTAGTGGTACCGTTAAAACCATCAAGTGTCAAGCTTCAGAGTCACATGCGATAGTTGTATCTAACCCACAAGCAACCATAACAAGCTTGAACACATTGTGGAGTATAACATCCAAAAAGATCCATCAAGAAGCTGATTTGAATAGCCCTGCTGCCTCTATTCCATTTACTAGAAATCCAGATGTGATATTTTCAAATGATATAATAGAAAGATTGTGATAATTCCATCTGGCCTGATTGACATTTTTCTGATTGACATTTTTCAAATGATATATGAAATTTGTCATATCCTAAATTTATTTTTCTGAAATCTTTTTCTCATATTTTTATTTTTGATATGATCAAATAAATCTTATTGCCAAAAGTATTTATTCAATACTTGTTGTAGTAAGTGATAAAATTAAAATTAATTTCAAAAATCTATAAACCAAAAAATGTGTAAGATGTTTTTGAATTAAATGTCCACAAATAGATATATTTATACAAATGATAGAACAAAAACAAGTACATATATTTATACAAATGATATTAGATAAAGAAAACAAACCAAACATGTTTCAAATGTCCACAAAACAATTTGGATCATAGATTTAGACCATATACCATTATTATTATTATTTTTTAAAAAAAACATTATTCTCGAAAATGAAAATTAAAATGAGAAACCCACGGGGAAATGGTGATTTTAAAAAAAAAAAAAAAAAAAAAAAAAAAAAAAATTGTGACCCACAGAATGATAAAACAAGTGGGCAAATCCGACATAAGCCATTTATCATTTAGCCCTCCTCATCATGTAACCTTAAACAAACTCGAGTTTCTCACTCATTAACCTAAACCAACCACCATTTGCCACGTGTTCCAGACCCATTACTTTGCCTCTCTCTCGTACACCTCTTTCTTCCGTTAAAGGCTGGTCCTTTATGTTATCCACACGACCCATCGTTTTGACTCTGCATCTCAAAACTCTATTTCACTCATTTTTTTATTATACTCTGTTTATTGATTGAGTTCATAGATTTTGAAGCTACTAAATCCACTCTCTCTCCTTTCTCTCTTCTCCACTATATATGTCACAGTGATCGAAGAAAGGTTCCATTTTTAGAGTAGTTCAAGACAATCCTTCTCTCTTTTCCTTTTTGATTACACAAATCCACTCATCTCTTTCTTAGTTTGGTGAATCTTGATTTGGTTTAGCTCAAGATATGAGTTTAGGAGCTTTGATGGAAGAGAATAGGAGATCAACAACAACATCATCTTATTCTCAGGTACATATGCCTAAAGATATAGATTGGCAAATGCTTGATAAATCGAGGTTTTTCTTCTTCGGCGCAGCTCTCTTCTCCGGTGTATCTACTGCTCTTTACCCTATTGTAGTTCTCAAAACAAGGCAACAAGTCTCTCCGACTCATGTCTCTTGCGCCAACATTTCTCTGGCCATAGCTAGACTCGAGGGTCTGAGAGGGTTTTACAGGGGGTTAGGAACATCTTTACTTGGAACCATACCGGCTCGTGCTCTCTATATGACAGCTCTTGAGGTCACCAAGAGTAGTGTAGGACAAGCTATTGTTAGGTTAGGAATGTCAGAGACAACAGCTACGGCTATTGCTAATGGTGCAGCCGGTTTGACATCAGCCATGGCTGCTCAGGTTGTCTGGACTCCCATTGATGTTGTGACCCAGCGGCTTATGGTTCAAGGTGATATGTCCTTTAATAAGCATGTTCCTGGAGTGGTGAACTCTTGCAGATACAGAAACGGGTTTGATGCTTTTAGAAAGATCCTTTGCACAGATGGACCAAGAGGGTTGTACAGAGGATTTGGGATCTCAATCTTGACTTACGCGCCCTCAAACGCTGTATGGTGGTCGTCCTATTCTTTGGTTCAAAGATCAATTCGGGCTCGAATGGACCTCAAGAAAGATGTTGGTGGGACAATGGTGGTTCAAGCAGTGAGTGCAGCCACAGCAAGCGGTTGCTCAGCTTTAGTAACTATGCCAGTAGACACAATCAAGACTCGGTTACAGATCTTAGACGCAGAAGAGAATGGAAGGAGACAAGCCATGACAGTGATGCAGTCGGTGAAAAGCTTGATGCAGGAAGGAGGATTCAAGGCTTGTTATCGAGGGTTAGGACCGAGGTGGGTCTCGATGTCAATGTCTGCAACAACGATGATCACAACCTACGAGTTCTTGAAACGCCTTGCCAAAAAGAAGCAGACATGATATAGGATAAATCATTCTTAGTCAAACATCTAAACCAAATATATTGATTTGGGTTTAAGAATGTTAATAAACAAACATACAACAGAGTAACGAGTAACGACCATATTCTAACCAAAGAGTTATTTCCTCAATAGACATGCGAATAACGAAAACTAAAATGAGAAATCTGATCTAACCAAACAGTTAAGCTGTTCATCATATCCGTAGCAGATACACAGAAGCGGTTTAGGCTCGAGCCCTCTTGTTGCTGCAAGATGGGCACTTATATTGCTTGATGTGCTCAGCTCTGGCTGGTGTAATCTTCACACATTTTCCATGAAACCACATCTCACAGAGGTCACAGCAGATCCAGAACTCATCAGCTGCATAGCTCTCACCACATGCCCCACACTGTGTTTCCCCTTGCTCATCTTCATCCTCCTCTTCCACAACTTCTTCGTCTTCTTCGTCTTCGGGCTCTGCCTTTGAGAATCTGGCACGGGATTCTGATCCTCGCTATAAGACAAAGAAACCAGAATCAGGACGAGAATTAACATAGATGGACTGTAAACAGAATTGCCTCATACCATAAAAGAGAATTCGGCTTTACCTTGGAGTTTGATTTGGATCTATTGCTGCTGTTGTTCGAAACCGAGAATTCGGCTTTACCTTGGAGTTTGATTTGGATCTATTGCTGCTGTTGTTCGAAACCGAGGACTTATCCTTTCCCTGTTTCTTTGCAGTGCCAGCTACAACCTCAAAAATTGTTGGGAGCTCATTCACCATATTGAAAAGCCGTTTCCTAAAAAGCGGAAAAACATCAATCAGAGAGAGCTGCATTTGAGCCTAGATCAGTAAGATACGCAAGTGGAACAGCATAATATGACAAGTAGATACATACCTATCAGCTTTGTCAAATCCAAACCTGGCCCCAAAAAAGAAAGCAACACCAAGAAGCCAGGAATCACTGTGGACAGCAACAAGGGACAACCAATCCTTTTCCTGCATTCCGTTTCGAGCAAAATTGATACCCAAGACGGGTTCTGGCAGCTCAGGAGGAACCTCTTCAGCTGGCAAATTCACCTCCCAGTGCTCATTGGGGTGCCCATAAAGGCACAGGTTCTCCTTTTCTACAATCACAAAAAGGAAGATGAAGAACATTAGCATCGCCAAATCAGAATCATAAATGTACAGTAAGCTGCCAAAATCAAGAGAGTTAAAACTGATTCGGTGTTCATGTATTTGACAACACAAACAACCAATTATGAAAATCCAACAGTCCCAATCAAGTTATGAACAAACTGGAAAATTACTTGTCTAAACATAAAGACAAATAGTGAATCAGCAGATAACCAAGTTGTAATATCTCAAAAAATAATAATCTCTTAATGGAAAGAGCACCAAAAACACTAAATCCAAATGACATAAAACAAAGAAAAGACAATTATACTCTGACTAATTAACATCTGAGACGATCGTGGCCATCAATAAAGGTTGGCAAGGAAAGCAAGACAACAGGAGGGTTTTATTACAACTCTGAATGGTGAGGAACATAATCAAAACTGTTCCATAGCTGACTTTGAATCATCTACAACAATAGAAAATCAATGACCAAGACTAAGGAGACACAGAACCAGAACCAAGAACAAAAACCCGAAAAACAAATCAAAGAGAAGTTTCAACTTTCAACAAATCCAAACACTCTGATCTGTTCTCCAGTTCAGTACAATGCCCCAATCGTTACTTCACAGATTCAAATCACAAAAACGAACAACTTTTTTTTTAATCCAAGAACAATTATTCAAAACATTTCAATTGAACCAAGTCAAACAAAAATCAACACTTTGACTCTGCTCAAACTGTAGAGCACAATTTAAAGAAGTCTGACAAAAGAACAATGTTTCTTCACAAACAGAGAAGACAAACTATGAACTATAATGCTTCACTGAAACAACCCACTGAGATTGAAACAATCTACAACGAAGGAAAAAATTACTCTCGCCGGCGGAAATCAATCTCGGCGGAACAACACTCTCAGGAATCCCAAACTTTTTTTTTTAGTTTATTTATTCAAAACTCAAAATCGAACTAGGTCAAGCAAAAATCAATACTTTGACTCTGCAGCGCAATTCAAGTAAATCTAACAGAAGTAACAATTTCCTTCAAAAACAGAGAAGAGAAATCATGAACCGTAATGCTTCACTGAAACACCACTCAGGTTGAGACAAACCACAACGCAGCAAATTCAATTTTTTTATTAAAAAAAATCTAAACTTTCGTCTGGGCAAATTAAACCCACAAACAAATCTGGACGGAACAACACTCACCGGGATCACAAAGTCGGTAAAACTCCTGAACATCTGCGCAAAAGGGCAACTAAAAATTTCAGCTTTCCGATGAGAAAATGGGAGAAAAAAAAAAACAGTATGAAAAATGTTGAGACTTGAGACAATTACCAGTGGTTAAAGCCTTAATCATGCCAGCTCTACGACCCTTAAAATCTCGAAACACCTCCTCTACAGTGCGTGGGTTGTAAGCTCCATCTGCGTCCATTTCTTACAGTAGAACAGAAAGAAAAGACACCAGTGAAAGAGAAGTATTTGACCGGCGGTGAGAGAATTGTGTTAGCGAGAGAAGGATGGAAGCGAAAGAAAAGAGCGGACCCAGTAAGCGGATTCAAGCAGATTTAATAAGATGAGAAGTCCGCAAACGAATCAGATGAGGAAGCGACTACGTTAAGCGTAATCAGTTGTCCTCTTAGATCATGACGCGTGTTCTTTTTGATGGGTTGAAGTCGCCGGTGTGACGCCGATACCTCCTGGTTTATGTTGCCAATTAAGTCGAGATGTTTTATTTAGTTTGGTTTTTTTTTTTTTTTTTTTTTTTTTTTTTAATTTTGAACTTCTGTGGATAGCATAAAAAAGCCTCAAACTTTTAAAATTTTTACTCACTTAAATTCGTTGTTAACTCGCTAAATGTTACTAATTAAACCTGTTAACAATACGTTTAAACCTCCGTTAATTAAAACATTGCGTTTCATTAATACGTGTTAAAATACTTAAAAACAAACGTTTAGCAAGTTAGCAACGAGATTAAATGAGTAAAATTTTTAAAAGTTTGAAATTTTTTACGCCGTCAAGGAAAGTTCAGTATTAAAACTGAGGTCAAGAAAATTGGGAATTTAAAGTAGGTATTTTTTTTTTTTTTTAAGGAAAGTTCAGTATTAAAACTGAGGTCAAGAAAATTGGGAATTTAAAGTAGGTATTTTTTTTTTTTTTTGTAAGTTGGAGATTCATTTGACTTTTTTTTCTAATTAAAAGAGTTTTAAAAAAAAGAAAAAAAAAAGAGTTAAAAAGAAAATACATTGACGACGAAGCCTCGTATCAAAGGTTTTTTTTATCCCAAAAGTAAGTACCCTAAATCAGAGCAGATAACATCAGAGGCAACATGGCTCGAAGAAAAAGTTGACTTTAGGACAAACAAAATATTTGTTTCTGTAAAAAAAAACAGAATCGCAATTTTCCTCGAAAAAAGAAGAAAGAAATTGTGATATTCTTGT
>CM071716.1:27723354-27735989 GCA_036630335.1 Physaria fendleri | reverse complement strand
AAAAAAAAAAAAAAAAAAGGGATAAATCTGAGTGAAAATCCCAGTTCGTTACATAAGTTAGAGAATATACCCAAATCGACGAATCGGATTTCATAGAGAGATAGAGAGAGAGAGATCTGTATATATCAACAGATTTGTTCAAAAGACTAGCGTGAAATTGAATCTGAAAGCTTTTAGATCATGACGAAACTTGGCCAGAGTGATTCTCCGGCTAAAGAACAAGCTTCGTCCACACCGTCTACAAAGAAACGATTTTTGACTCCGGGAAGGTAAAAGATAACTCAGCAATTTTGTTTATTTGTTCGTGGGGTTTAGAAGTGACTGGTTTGTGAAAACGATTTAAGCGTGATTGTATTGGAAAAAAAAAAAGAGTAAAAGACCGTACAAAATCTAGGAAATTGGGTTGATTTCGTGATATGAAAACTTACGTTAGGGTTGATGTTTAAGAAAGTAGCCAATAGCAAAATTTTGAATATTTTCTTGATTTCGCAAATTAAATTTAGCCTTTTTTGATTCAAGTTTCGACACCAACTTATTTATGTTCCTGTTGTAGGTTCGTGACAATCTTGTGCATCATTAACTTGATAAATTACGTGGACCGAGGAGTTATCGCCAGTAATGGTGTAAACGGAAGCTCAAAAACATGCGATCCCAAAGGGGTTTGCTCGGGAGGAACTGGAATTCAGTAGTATTTTTGTTTCTTTTCTTTCTGGTTTTCTTATTATTTTCGATTGTTAATGTTTTGAGAAAGACAATATAAACTTTTTTTTTTTTTTTTTTTTTTTTTTTTTTTTTTTGTTGATACAGGGGAGATTTTAACTTAACGAATTTTGAAGATGGTCTTTTGTCATCTGCGTTTATGGTTGGACTTCTCGTGGCTTCTCCAATATTCGCTGGATTGTCCAAAAGGTGAGAAATTTGACTTACACTCATAATTTGTGTTCTTGTTTTGAAGCTTTTGACTTAAAGGGTCATTGTTTTGATTGTCTCTGTCTTTCTATTATTGCTTGCAGAGTTAATCCTTTTAAGCTTATCGGTGTCGGATTAACCGTTTGGACTATTGCTGCTCTTGGTTGTGGATTTTCCTACAACTTCTGGATGATTGCTGTTTTCCGAATGTAAGTATCTATTTCTTAGTAGCCTTTTTTCTGTCCGGTTTGTGTATATTAACTAACACAATCTTTTCTTTCCTAACTCTCCTATAGGTTAGTTGGGGTTGGTGAAGCTTCTTTTATTAGTCTTGCAGCTCCATATATTGATGACAGTGCACCTGTTGAAAGGGTTGGTTTTCTATTCGTCTGCTGAAACTATTGCAGCTTTTTGATAGTTTACTACTCACTTAACTAGTTTGATTTTTTTTTATCTCTCCAGAAAAATTTCTGGCTTGGGATGTTCTACATGTGTATCCCAGCAGGAGTTGCTTTATAGTTTGATTTTTTTTTATCTCTCCAGAAAAATTTCTGGCTTGGGATGTTCTACATGTGTATCCCAGCAGGAGTTGCTTTAGGCTATGTATTTGGTGGATACGTATGTTTATGCTTAACTTTTTTTCTCGGTAAAAGTTTTCTCCACCTGAGGAAATATATGTTTATAATTCTATTTGATTTCCTTGTTTAGATTGGAACCCATTTGGGATGGCGTTGGGCATTTTACATAGAGGCAATCGCAATGGCTATCTTCGTCGTTTTGTCCTTCTGTATCAAACCACCTCAGCAGCTAAAAGGTGATAATACTAGATGCTTTCTAATCTTCTTTGCATAAATCCCTTCTTTAAACTCTGTTTAAATGTTCTCTTCGCTGTGTATAGGTTTTGCTGATAAAGATTTGAAGAAACACTCTACATCTACTGAAACAGTAGCTCCTACAAACGCAGAAACTTCACAAATTAAAACCAAAACCGCCAAGTGAGTTTCTCTGTTCTCTCTTCATTGTTCCGATCTATGCAAAAAGACAACTATGTATACTGACAGTCTCCTATCTTTTGGGCAGATCCAAGAACCTGATTGTCTTATTTGGAAAAGACTTGAAGGCTCTTTTCTCCGAGAAAGTATTTATCGTAAATGTTCTTGGTTACATCACCTACAACTTTGTAATCGGAGCTTACTCATATTGGGGACCAAAAGCTGGTTTTGGTATCTACCAAATGAAAAACGCAGACATGATTTTTGGAGGACTTACAATCATCTGTGGGATAATTGGAACATTAGGTGGAAGCTATGTTCTTGATCGCATAACAGCTACTCTTCAAAACACCTTCAAGGTAATAAACTATCACTAAACACCTTATAATGAAAACAGAGTCATCCTCTTACCTGATAATCACTAAATTTGATCTTATACAGTTACTAGCTGCATCAACTTTACTAGGTGCAGCGTTTTGTTTTACTGCTTTCTGTATGAAGAGTATGTACGCCTTCATTGGTTTATTCGCAGTGGGAGAAATTCTAATATTTGCACCACAGGTAATTTTGATCATAAGCTAATCTGTGTTTCTTATTTTTTCAATTTGTTTGATTCAAACAACAATTGCTTCTACCTTTTTTTCTTTTACAGGCTCCAGTGAACTATGTATGTCTCCATTGTGTTAGACCAAACTTGAGACCATTATCAATGGCTTCTTCAACTGTTTTGATTCATATCTTGGGCGATGTCCCTTCTTCTCCACTTTATGGAAGAATGCAGGTTTGCCACTAGAGACTAAACAATGATTCTGGTTATACTTTTTAAAATTGATATTAATTATTAACTCTCTATGTTTTTGCAGGATCATCTCAAAAATTGGAGAACTTCAACTCTGATAATTACCTCAATTCTTTTCTTGGCAGCTATCATATGGGGAATTGGTAAGGAGGACTCAAAAAAAGAAAAATGTTTTGTCTATTCATCAATTAAAAAAAGTTTGTATATATTTTAAAGTAAATTTTGTATTTTTGCAGGGATATTTATGAATAGTGTGGACCGGTCTAATGAACTAAGTGAAGATGATGAGGAGGTGCAAAACTAACTGGACAAAACTCTCCTCGTCTAATTTTTGAAGACATTTATTTCTTCTCCACCACCAAATAATTCTTACAATTCATTTGATTCAATTTGCTTTATCAGTTTCTTTTGTGTACATAATCCTAATTTTCTTTTTATTTTGTTTTTAATTAAATTTTTTTATTTCTTTTAGTGTTTTGGATTTAATAAAAGTCTTTTTATGATTTATGTGGAAATTTTGGCTACACATATTTTGGCTACACTAGTCAAATTTAAGAAGCAAGAATTACAAAATTTGATGCAATACGATATACTTGGGTTTCAAGACGAGATAATACTTCAGCGGATATACTTGCAAAACTAAGCTACTGACAGTAATTTACATTTTTACGTTTACGAAACATTACCAAATAATCATGTACAATCCTTGTAGGGGATCAGATTTCTTTTAAATAAAGTTTATATGAGTTCAAAAAAAAAAAAAAAAATTGACTAGTACTTGAGAAACTAATTAAAACCAAATACTTGATTCGTAATAAAAAAACAAAGTAATTAAAATCAATTACTTAATTCATAAGCAAAATATTTGGTTTTTGTAGTTTTTTTTTTTTTTAATTCAAGTGTATTTTTTGGATTCACATGTATTTATTCAAATGTTATTACTACTGCTCTTTACACCACACTTTTCCGGATGATGCAGATATATACATACGAATTAACTTGCTCACCACGTTGTGTAATAAAAACGAAAGTTTCCAAGTTTTGCTCACTAAATAGTTATTTTGGATTTTTTAAAACATTATCTAAGGTAATTAAATTTAGTAAAAATAATTATTAAATGTAAAACATTAAACATAAGTGGTACATTATTCATATAGAGAAAGACTTGGGAGAGGTTTAATTTTCTCTCTTCCGATAGTTTTATTTCTGATCTCTAGGGTTTCGATTTTAGTTTTTTTCTAGTGAACCCACGATTGAAACTGAACTTCCGTCCTCCTTCGCCATTCTCAGGTTGATTCAACCTGTATGTTTTCTTTGGTTGTACGAAAGCTTTGTGTTCTTTAGGTGATTATATTACTCGGAATTTGAATGCTCAATGGAAGAAAGCAATCAGGTAGATGTCAAGATGTCAAATGATGACCTTCTAGGTGATGAAATACCCCCTGGCCATGAGGAAGGTTTCCGGCAATTCCTTTATAGGATGCTATCGCTGAATATTGGGGTATGAAATCTTGTTCTAGGAAGTTTTATGTTAATTGAATCTATGAGTATCTAACACTTGATATTCAGTTTTAATTCGCTTTGCTACAATTGCCTTCTATCTCCTGATTGATGTTTACTCATTGAGAAAATTACAGAAGCACTTTTTGCTGATTTCGGTTTAGTCATGAATCAGTTTCTGCTACTGCATTTGTTTTGTTTGTTTGGTATGCT
This sequence comes from Physaria fendleri, assembly GCA_036630335.1. NCBI lineage: Eukaryota > Viridiplantae > Streptophyta > Magnoliopsida > Brassicales > Brassicaceae > Physaria > Physaria fendleri. Next base: position 27,731,576 of record CM071716.1, on the reverse strand, counting down.
TGCTGAATTCTTTTTTTTTTTTAATAATCTAGGGAGGAGGATGTTCACAGTTTCCAGGTTCACATCCTGTCTCCTTAAACAGGTTATGAATTTTGGCTTTACTGTTTGTAATGAACTAATGCAACCCCCTTAGTTTTGTGCTCAATCAGTCCTTTTTTTTGTGGTTCTTGATTTTTCTGTTTACTTTTGGTAAAATAGCGAAAACTTACGACACTTGAGGCAGAGATACTATTGTGCTACATGGAAAGCTGATGGAACACGATATATGATGCTGCTAACCATGGATGGCTGTTATCTAGTAGATAGAAATGCGGTTCCCCTTAAGGCACCCAACTGAAGTGAGTAATTTTCAAACTTTGTTTGGTTGGTTGGAGTCATATTGATATCTACAAAAGAACTAGTGATTTTTCTTACTTATTCGTCGTTGTTTTCCAGGGCATATCTGATAAAGTGCACCATTACACGTTGCTTGATGGAGAAATGATAATAGATACCTTGCCAGATACACACAAGCAGGAGAGGAGATATCTAATCTATGATATGGTAGCAATCAACGGCCAATCAGTTGTAGAGAGGCCTTTCTATGAAAGATGGAAGATGCTCGAGAAGGAGGTGATAGAACCCCGTAATCATGAGAAGGCCACAAGTCATATTTACAAATATGACCTTGAGCCTTTTACGGTGAGTACTAAGAGTTCAATTTTTTTTTTCTCATTCCATTTTTATCCATAACCTTGTATAAACTGTTCATGGAGCTAGGCTGATAATTATTATTTTCACCTAGGTGCGGAGAAAGAAGTTTTTGTTGCTTTCTGCGGTTCAGAGGCTTTTGAAGGGTGTCATACCAACACTTCCACATGAAGCTGATGGCCTAATCTTTCAGGGCTGGGATGATCCTTATGTTCCCCACACCCATGAAGGTCTGTTACAGTGGAAATATCCAGAGATGAACTCGGTTGACTTTCTATACGAACTAGATGAGAGTGGTCGTGGAATGCTCTTCTTGTTTGAAAGAGGGGAAAAGAAGCATATGGATGGAAATTCTGTTGTTTTTAGAGGTATGTATCCCCAGTTGTACATTTTTTCTAAAAACTACAAGCTACTAATGTTGAAACTGCAGCAGATGATTCAGACCCTGCTGAGTATTCTGGGAAGATTGTCGAGTGTTCTTGGGATCGGGATGAGAACACAGATGATTCAGACCCTGCTGAGTATTCTGGGAAGATTGTCGAGTGTTCTTGGGATCGGGATGAGAACATGTGGGTAAGCATGCGTGTCAGGGTCGATAAATCAACGCCAAATGATATTGACACTTACAGAAAGGTCAGTACTTATTAGCTCCTTGATTTTATCCTTTGGATTCATATCCTCAGTTCTTTCACCATTGCTCCTTGATTTTATCCTTTGGATTCATATCCTCAGTTCTTTCACCATTTGGTTTAAGATGATACTTCTTGTGTACAACCGTACATTTCTTTCTGTCGGGTCTTTTTTGCCTGTCTTGTCTAACTGGTTTCTTCTACTGAAAAAATCCTTCAACTAGTTTAGTTTCCAATAAACATATCAGTGTATCATCTTATAGAATTCTGCATCTCTTTAATCATCCATGGTCATGGGAGATTTATGCAAATGTTACATCCGTTTTTGGTTAAGTCTAACCATTTATGTAAAAATAGGTGATGAAGGACAACATCACCGAAGATATGTTACTGCAGGAGATAAGCGAGATTATCCGATTGCCTATATATGCAGACCGCATTAAAGTGGATAGCAAAGCTGCATGGCGCCGATAAAGCAACATCTCTCATTACAATCAACAAAGTGAATCATGGACAAAGATATCTGTGGATTGGTGGTGGCAGTGATGCTTTATAAATTCTCCTCTTTGCAAATCCTTCTATACTAACATTGTACCTAAGAAAAGAAGGGGACTCTGCATTTCTTGAATGTTTGCTCCTTGATTTTATCCTTTGGATTCATATCCTCAGTTCTTTCACCATTTGGTTTAAGATGATACTTCTTGTGTACAACCGTACATTTCTTTCTGTCGGGTCTTTTTTGCCTGTCTTGTCTAACTGGTTTCTTCTACTGAAAAAATCCTTCAACTAGTTTAGTTTCCAATAAACATATCAGTGTATCATCTTATAGAATTCTGCATCTCTTTAATCATCCATGGTCATGGGAGATTTATGCAAATGTTACATCCGTTTTTGGTTAAGTCTAACCATTTATGTAAAAATAGGTGATGAAGGACAACATCACCGAAGATATGTTACTGCAGGAGATAAGCGAGATTATCCGATTGCCTATATATGCAGACCGCATTAAAGTGGATAGCAAAGCTGCATGGCGCCGATAAAGCAACATCTCTCATTACAATCAACAAAGTGAATCATGGACAAAGATATCTGTGGATTGGTGGTGGCAGTGATGCTTTATAAATTCTCCTCTTTGCAAATCCTTCTATACTAACATTGTACCTAAGAAAAGAAGGGGACTCTGCATTTCTTGAATGTTTTTTTTTTTCAACTAAAATTTTTCCGTACCATATAAACCAAATGAACCCAAGTCGGTACAATGTTTTACAAAACGACATAAGAAAGAGATAAAGCACTTATAAGAAAAAACAAAATCAAACTGATTGACGGTAAATCGAGAGAGGATATAATCAAAAGCATGAAAAAAATATTGTAAAAAAGAATAAGTCTCTATTGTTTTATGTTTAAGGAGGAGGACCTCTGCAGATGGTAACTGCCAAAATAACAGTGCTGGTATACTTTAATCAGTTGAAGTCAAAATAGTTTCAACCGCTACGAAATCCACATGTTGTAGTAATAAATTTGTGTTATTACTCCAACACCACTCCATTTTCTACAATGGAGTGCTGAATGTGACCTTCGAGGCCACAAGAGTGTTGGACATCGAGACTTTGAGGAGTTTGGGGCTCCGAGACCAGGTAGCTACAATATTGTCAATATACATAACATGGGCCTCGGGAACATGCCTTGTCATCACACACACAAACACACCCATAATCAAAGCACACCATCATGTACTACCTCTATAACATATCTAAATAGACATTCCGCCTAAAACGTTATACTCATACATAGTTTCCGTCGTTAAACCCATACATAGTTTCCATCATGATATAACTCTGTTGACCATAACTAATAATAGTTGACTAACAGATTAGTTGTTAACAGATTTTAAAACCGTTAGTTTCACAAAATTAATTGAAAAAACACCCTACACGATGTCGTTTGTAAATTAATGAAAATGACATAACACAATACATCTCCGACTTTCTCTTCTTCTTTGTTCTAAAATTAGGATTCTTGTTTTTCCAAGCTCTAGATTTAGTTTCATCCTTTCTATACAATAGACCCTAATGATTTTTATCCGAGCCAAAATCGATACCTTTAGATTTAGTTTCATCCTTTCTATACAATAGACCCTAATGATTTTTATCCGAGCCAAAATCGATACCTTCAGCTGCAACATGTTCTATGAAAAGGAATATCCCTCCCGTTTTAGAATGTGTTTTATCTCTGCCAAGAACCGGAGAATTAAAACTGTTTCTAAGCATTGTTGTCTTCTCTTAAGCTATAAATTTATGTACTGTTTAGACAGAACAAAGCACAAGAGTTCCCACAACTGCATCAACCGATGCATCTTCGGTATAGATTCTGCAACCTACAAAATATGTGGGATGATGCTACAAGAGGCATATGTTTTAGATCGATTATGCGAGACTGAATGTGAAGTTTTCGGATTTAAATCCAGCTTATGTAGCTCATTTGCGCGCATAGCTCTCCATTTTAGCATTAGGATCAACACCAATAACAGAAATGTTTGGAAATTGGAAGAGCTGTGTAGTACTTCAAATTGGGGCCTGTTCCAATGCCAATCTCCAAAAGTTTTTTCTGCTTTCTCCACCAAATTTCTGTAATCTGAAATCTGACAGAAGACACAATGATATGACAATGTAAGATCAAAAGAACACTCAAATAAAGGAAATAGCAGACTTATTTCTCTAGTAGCATCTCTAAGAGCATCTATCATTCGATCACTTTGACACTCTTTTTAAACGCTTCTTCTGGGTGTCCCTTGACTGCACATGTTTTATTAGGCCCAAAAGATGCAATCATTATCTCATATCTAAGAACATTACACAGAGGTGAAATTAAAAAATAGTGGACATAATACATTTGCTTCAAGGCTTCAGAAAACAGAGAAAGATTCCATAGACTCGAAGATACAAAATCCTAAAATTCATTCTCCAAATCGATCCACTCTGGGGAAAAAGAAGGATAGAAGTCATAGAATATAGTTCTCGCTATTGTTGATGGCATAAGAACAGAGAGATTAGAGATGCCACCTGCACGAGCTGATGATGACGAGATGGCGACGATGAGAATTGCAAAAGAAAAGGTATTGAAAATAGGATATTGAACATTAAAATGAAGTCACGTAGAAGCTATAAGTTCCGAAATTCTTCTGACGACCGTTCAAACTCTCTTCCAAAAAAAAAAAAAAGTCTCTGGGCGAAGGCAGAGAAAGAGAAAAAGGAAGAAGAAGGCATAAAAGAGCGTCGTTTTGCTGTTTTCACACTGCACGCTTAAGACGCGTAGTTGCCCAGAGGTCTAGCAATTTGTAAGTCTAGACAGTGGATGAGTTGGTTGTTGTGGAAGGCCATAGAGGAGAGTATTGGTGGATGGTGGATGGTGGAGGCTAATCGTGACTGCACGCGCGGGGAGCAATTGGTAAGTCTCCTTTGAAGGGTCGGTGTGTGGGATTACCTGCGGTGTGGGTTGAAGCGGGACATTGGCGTAATGGTTGTTCAGCCTGCCAATATATAGAGTCTGTATTTCCTACAAAGGATCGACTCTATCTTTTGTAAGGAGGGTTGCCCGCAAAGGGGGTCGCTCCAGAGTAGGTTGTCTGGGAGTGAGGGGACTGTTCAAACTGGTGAAAGGGCCTAGTAGGGAAAGCTAGCCCCCAGAATCAGGGATGGAAACTGGAGATCGGGCTTCCTCCAGATAATAGTAACGCGGCTACTGCGTCGACTTGGTGTTGTGTAGTAGCAATGATTCTATTATACCGTCTAAGACCCAGAGGGGTAGGCGAGTTGGTGGGGAGTTAGATTCTAGCAAGTTGTAAGTCTAGATCTGGTTGGTTGTCGTGTGGTTGTTTCGCACCATGTGCTGCTTGTTGTTTGATGTTGCTGTGTGTTAGCGTAGTGGTTTGGTAGTGTAGTTGTTGTTGCATTTGATCACATGATAGACTAGAGATACATGAGTTGGATTAATATAAAAATAATTGAGGAGTTAAATCTCTAAAGATAGTTGAGAGATTAAATTATTATTATTATTATTTTACTTTATTTTTGTTAAACCTCTTTTATTAATTTTTAATTAATTAAAATGATCAATAATTTTATATTTTTGAAAAAAATATATTTTTTAAAATATGTATACTCGGTACGCACGCGAGAAATTACCTAGTTTACAGGATAACGAACCAACTCTCATCAACTATGCAAAAAAACGATCATTTAAAAAAAAAGAAAAAATACTTAGATTGCACATCTATGCGTAAACCAAAACTGCACATAAACCAAAACAGCACATGGCAATTTGTGGTGATTCGGACCTTTGTGCTCCACTTTGATGATATCTCTACAATTTTTTTTTCTTTTTTTTTTTGTTAATTGATATCTCTACAATTAATCGGGTTTTATCCCCTTTGATGTGTTTTGCAAAGTTCCTCTGCATCAAAGGAATTGTCTTCTTTGTCTTTTGGCAGTTAATTTTTTTTTAGGCAGAAACGTATACATCCCTAATGTAAATAAGTAACTATAAATATGATTTCACCGATACAGCTATACAAGGAACGGGATAAATTCCAAATTTTTCACACCAAAACTATAGTTCTCCAAAGTCCAAACATTAAGAAAATGAAATAATTTTTCTTCTATCTATCTATAATCTATCTATCTTCGCATTAGAAAAAAGAAAAAAGAAAAAAACAGTGCCATTCTTTCCCGATGACTCTATTTCAGATTCAACTGCTGTGGATATCAACCAAATTTAATAGGCAAAAATTGGTGATCCTATTCTTGTATTGTAAGTTGAAGAACAAGATTCAAAACTGGCGATTCCTGTCTTTAGCATCTAGGGTTTTGGGTGAGGTTAAAACTTGTGGTTACCAACTAAGGCTGTGTCAACTAAGGCAAGTATTGGTGATATTAGAACTTGTATTGTAAGTTGAAGAACAAGAATCAAAGTTATGATTCCTGTCTTTAGCATCTAGGATTTGGGTGAGGTTAAAACTTGTCTCAATTTTTTTTTTTTTGGGAAACTCACATTTAGACACTACCCAGACATGGCATACTCCCATTATCTCTTGACCATTAGTATTGCCGTTAGTGGCACTCTTCTACTAAGAGTTCTTTTTTTTTTGTGTTCTTTTTGGTTGCATTAGTGTCAGCTGTTAATTGACGCGATCTCTAGACCAAGCTCATCAAATTTCAAATGATCTGATACATCATAGAGAACCAATTCTCAATTTTCTTCTTGATTCATGAACTCAAAAAGAACCATGCATGAATATATTCACCTGAAACCACCAGAGAATGTTGTAGCTGCATGAATATATTCACCTGAAACCACCAGAGAATGTTGTAGCCATCATCAGACATTATTAAGAAATGGTACTGAAGCTTCTTAGCTACACGGGTGCATAAAAGAACCTGTATGCAGAATCTAGCAAAATCATATTCCAGAGAGACCAACCACAAGAATTCAATCCTCAAACGAACTAACTCAAGTTTATTGCCCGATGAACTAAACAAAAATCTAAATTAGTAATAAGGAAAATGAAACAATTTCAGAAAGAAAATAAGAACATTATAGATAGATTATATTGTCCACATAGGAACATAATAGGTAAGAATAAAAACGACTATTTTCGAGAGTTGAACAATTAACATAATCTGAGAGTCCTGTAACTTTGATGCTTCTTCCCATCTTCTTCTCCATGTTATAACAAAAAAGTTTCAATGAATCAGAAAACCACCGTGGAACATAGAGGATCTCTCCAGACGCAATGATCTTCTCAAAGTCGGAGCTCAAAAACATTGGAAGCTCGTTTAATAAAGGAAAGTCGCAAGTCTTCTTAGACCAAACTTGATTCTTGACATCATCAAGAATCCATAAATCAAAACCATTAACAGTAGAGCAATACATAGCTAACTTTCCAAGGTAGTTTGTTATGTCACCTGACAAATTTTCAGGTGTTTCAATATCACGAAGTAGCTGCTCTGACCCAACATCAAAACAGCTCAGCATTGTCTTATCCTGATTTTCCATCTTCCGGCATTTGTAATACAAAACACCATCAATACATACACCTTCTCGGTAACAGGCGTAAACAGGATTGTTGGATTTGATGGCCCTCCAAGATCCTTGACCTCCTAACGTGAATACACTATGTTGAAAATGTAAATCATGGCCAACCCGTATCTTAAGGCGCAATGCCTTGTATTGATCGCTCTTTGGATCGTATCCCAAGTATACACTATAATTATAATAATTATTATTATGGTGGTTCTCTTTGGGTAAGGGTATGACTTGTCCTGTGGATGGATTACATACCACGAACCCTCCTTCCTGGAGACAACAACAAAGGAAACCACGAACTGAATTGCATATGTAATCAATACAAAATTTGAATTTTGGCATCCTCAAGGTGTTATCTTTAGCCACTAACATTGAAGATGACGACAAAAAGGAACAACTTTGATGACGTGAAGAGAAGAACAACACTCGTTCTTCATCATGATTATTCAAAAGAAGGAAATGACGAGGTCGAGAAAGAGAGAGAGCCATGAAATCGTCGATAAATTGTTGGCTACGGATAATAGAGCACCATGATTTCGATACAGATTTAAATCTCAACACAGATTTGGATAAGATTCGTGAGAGTGATTCTGGAGACGACACCTAAGCGTTTTTGCTTCTCAAATAATATATAGCGGATTATGGACGGACTTATCCAAATTTGGAATTAAAATGATCTTTAACTAAAATAAAGTGATTTTGATATTTGTAAATTGTAAGTTATGAGACGTTGCACCAAAATCCGGGTTTTATGAATCCTAATTCTTTTTTTTTTTTTACTTGTTCTAATATTTACAAAAAGAAAAGGGTTTTAGATCT
>CM071716.1:27704054-27721700 GCA_036630335.1 Physaria fendleri | reverse complement strand
AAATTGTTGTCATTTATTGTTTTGTATTTTCGAAAATATTATTTCCGTGTATTAGACCTAACAGTAATACCTATCCATGGCTTTTCATTGTCAAGAACCTCCATCCTCAACGATGCCGTTTTGAAGACAGAAATTTTAAACACGGAGAAGTACTTCTGTATTGACCTATTCCCTTGGTGGAAAGAGGATGAAGAGGCCTTAAGAGATGCTATGTGGAACAAGGCTGTTCAACCTGTTAAGATATCCTTTAAGAAGAAGGTTGCTTGCTGTAAAACCATTAACAAGATTGTGGAAAATGCAGGTCTTGGGTGCTTGGTTGATATGATCCCTGATGTGATAAACAAGGTTGGCACTGTTCCAGCGTATATAGGTCTTTTGAAATTTTTGTCCCCTAAGTTAAGAAATAAGGTCAAGTGTAAGGATCTTGATGAGATGCTACCATACTTGGAGAATTGCTCACTTGAGTGTCCTACAGAGGTAATGCGAAAGATCATGTGGAAACAGCAGCGTTGAGGAAGTCAACAAGGGTGAGAAGACCAAGTCTTAAGTATCAGGATTAGTTGTTTCTCTATGGTTTCTGTATTTCTGTTTTTAGTCGCAAATAAGTCTCAGTCTCATATTGTTATGAAACTCATATTGCATCTTATGCTTCCATTAAATAGTGAGCTTTTGGTTTTTGTTTCACTTTTGTTTTCTGATTTGTGTGTGGGTTGATAATAATTGAAGTCTTCTTGGATTTGAATATTTCTGAAGTTTGTATTGATTTGGTTTGCAGAAGTCCATACAAGTCCTTCATTATTTTAGAGATGTTAAAATCATTTATGAGCTTGAAAGCAGATTTTCATCAAGATTACAGAATGTCTGTTACTACTGACAACCTTAAGCAACAAAGACTTCAGTTTATAAGTCACTATGTTAAGCTTAAGACACAAATTCCATGAACTTTCACACACTAAGAAGTTAAAATGACTATAACTTTTTCTGATAAAGTTAATATAGAAGATGAAACATTGATAAACATAGCTACTGAGATTGTTAAGAATGAACCATTCTGTTGGATATATAAAAGCAAAGCATCGTACGTGTATGCTTATTTTTTTTTTGAAAGAAACGTGTATGCTTATTGATAACAAATAAATAACAAAACCTTCTTCAAGGTTTTAAGAGAAGACAAAAAAGACTCAAGAAAATACAAAGGATAAAAAATATAGAATTATGACTTTGGCACAAGAGTTTCCACAATTCTGAGGATGAAACATTATAGATCTGTGACAGAACATACCAATAAACACAGTCAACTCCAGTTACAGTAGTCAAAAGCCACTTCAAAGACTGAAACTCTTCGAACTAATGTCTAATAGATATATCAGATTTAGAGAAAAGACATAAAAAAACACTGGTGGACTCAAATGGACTTGACATGCTGCTTCAAAGGGTATTTTCAGTTTTTATCGACTTAGAAGTTGATGAAGGATCATTGGTTGGCTTCAGCTTCTGTATAAAGTTTGAGAGACCATTGTTTAACGCAGAGGTTGTGATCAAACAAGCTCTAAGCAATCTCATGGCCTGCAACACAATCAGATTAACTATAATCAAAAACCAAAAACATTAGCACATTAAAGGTTGCAGATCTTACCTCAGATTTGCCAATGCTAATTTCATGCTCTTCGATATCACTGATCTTCGTCTCTAACTTGCTTAACATTGGAACCATTGAGCATAAGTTAATAGGAGTAACAACCATATCATCTGTAACTATGAAATTTGATTTTCCCTTCAGAAATCCCTTAGCAGCAGAACCTGAATCGACCATGACATTTAAATCCACTGTCTTTAGCTTAAAAACACAGTGACCTACTAAACGCTCTTCATCCGGAATCTTTTTAGAGAGCTTGCCACATTTATGATTCGATAAGTTAACAAGCAATTCATATTCTGGAACTTCCTCCACATCAACATCAAGAAGTTGTGTAGGAATTTTGTAATAGTAAGGAAGCATGCATTTGTGAACTTGGGACTTTCCACGCTGATCAAATCTCATCTCATTCAGGCTTCTAGACAGATTACCAATGCAGCCCTTATTCTCAGTGCCAATGGATATATCCCAAGCAAATTGAAGAGGGATGGCAAGAAAAGAGAATAGAAAATCAACAAAATCTTCTCTGCACTCTGCATAAAGAATCTTATGGTCTGTCTTTCTGACATAAACTTTCAACGTTAAAAGTTTGTCTGAATCTCTTGCAATTGTACTTTCTTGCACCAATGGTGTAGACATTTTACTCTTCCTTGCCATACATCTTTTCCCCAGGAATGAGTCTGTCAAAGGAGCTTCAGAAGTGAACAAATACCCTAGCAAAGTTACAACCTAATTGAACATAACATAAAAGTGAGGAGGACAATTAAAAAGGTAATAGCTCCAGAAAGTATAAATAGATCCAGAAAAGTTCAATTACCTCTTGGAAACCAACATCAATAAGCATTTCCTCAAAGTTATCAAAGCCACCATAACCAAGATCATTAAGGACATTGAGTACTAGACCAGTGGAGTTCGGTGCAACTTTCAGATCATTGGTGATTATAAATGGAGTTCTGTCGCTCAGAAAATCTTGATTGGCCTCAACCAGAATCTCACGGGACGTTAAGCTACCACAATTAGTACACCTTGTTGTACTCCAATTTCTGTATACCTTACGGCATTTGTCATAGGTCTGGAAACCTGGACAGAGAAAGAACTTAGTTGCCTCAGTGTCATCTATGTTCAACTTTAGCTTTCTGCGATAACTATCAATCTCATCAAGACTCCGTGGATGCATCAACAAATTCTTACAATCGACAGTCTCAAAAGCATCAACTTCCATGTTTGAAACACTTTTGTAAAGGTTGTGAAAACAACCGACAATTGAAGACTGTGGCTTCTGATGCTTCTCTAGCAACCTGACAATTGTACCCATAGGGAGAGTCAAAAGACTAAAGAGCACATCAACGAAATCCTTCCCAGCTTCAGCTAAAACAACTCTATTTTTCTCCTTATCAATGAGAAGATTCAAGCTAAAGTTGGGTTTCGCAGCAGGATTTGCCATCAAGAAAAAGAAGAGAAATTTAACAAAATAATCGAAGGCAAAGAGTTTTTATTGAGTTACGAATCCAATGATCTCAACCTACATATATATATTGAGTTTCATTTCATCTAATCTTTAATCACCATAATTATCCCATATACCTTTACACTTTCCAATGTACCCATGAGTTTGAACTTTGAATATATATATTTCCAAAATGTAATTTATATTTTCCGTATATTGCTTCGATTAAAGAAGAAGCCGTCCATTTACATCCACTCTAGTCTCTAATCAATTTTAACACAAGTCCCACTAATATTCTGAAATGTTTTGGGAAAACTCTGATAATTAGTCATTAGCTACCATGGCATATAATCTAAACTAATGTTCAATATGTATAAAACTTGTGTTGAGTCAGCATCATCTAGATTCAACTTCACCCCCTTTGACACACTAACCTTAGGTTTCTTGTATCTCATCTAAAATACAAGAAAGATGCTTAACGAATTAAAGTTCCAGCTGTTGCTTGACCACACAAACCTTTGGAAAGATGCTTAACGAATTAAAGTTCCAGCTGTTGCTTGACCACACAAACCTTTGTAATTCCCCATTGACTGCAGGAGTTTGTATGGCCGGTACAGCTACCAATGTGCATCGGTACAGGTGAAATCTTCCACACACCACCATTATTTAAGGCGTCGGCGCTTATTCTTTGATATTCACAACAATAGAACAGAAGACAAAGAGTTTCTTAATCATCACGTTTCTCATATACTTTTGTGTTCAAGCATGTCTGAACAATTCGCTGATGAATTTTGTTCTCTTTCACTTGGCACTATCAAGAATGAGGAATTGACTGAGGGGAAGAGCTTGCCATTGAAACAAACCACGGACAGGACATGGCATTGGTCTCCGATAGAAGGTCTTTTCTGTGATGAGTCAATTGAAAAGAAAAATGAGTTCATAAGGCAGGAGATTGCAAGGATGAACATCTATCCTGAGCCCGGTGTTGACCCTGCCTTAAGGCGCAAGAAGGGTATTGTCATTGGGGTGGCCAGAGCTGTGTCTACTGAGATCTATGAAATTACTGAAGCTGACCTAATAGTTGAGGAGATGGACTCGGCGAAACTCGCAGTGGCAGTGGATGGAGAAACCATAGAGATCAAGAATGATATTGACTCAAAGTGGAAGGAGGAGCTGTCCAAACCTTTGAACTTGTCTGAAATCGAAAACAAAGTGATTGAAAAACTGTTCTTCCTTGCCCATGCGGTGATTCCTCTCCAGGGATATTGTTTGATCAGAACCTCTAACCCAAACGATGAACTTTCGAAGAGATCATTTTATATGGTGGAGATGCAATTCTTAAGGCGTTTTGAGCACTTCTCTTGGTGGAAAGAGGATGAGGAAGCCTTAAGAGACGCTATGTGGCATAAGGCTGGACAACCAGTGAAGATATCCTTTAAAAAGAAGATTGCTTGCTGTAATACCACTAGGTTTTATCTTACTAATGCAGGTGTTCTTAGCGCTGCTCCTAGGTTCCCTGCGGTGGAAGAAAATGTTAGGATTGCTAAATTATACAGAGATCTTTTAAAGTCTTTGTCCCATATCTTTGATGAAGTGGTCAATTGGAAGGTTCTTGATGAAATGTTATTACATTTGGAGAATTTCTCACCTGCGAGGTCAACAGAGGTAGTGAACGTTCACAATGCGCCTACTCACCTGAAGAACATGGACACGAGGGAGAAGGTAGTGGATTGGCTTGGACAATGGTGCTCTAAAAACGCTAAAAAAGTAGCTGTTTGTTATGGTTTTCGCATGGCTATGAGTGAAAAGGCTATAAAGTTAGACGAGTCCACCTGCTTGACTTTTGCTTTCCCACTTTCTATCCTCAAGAAAACCAATGCCTCGTCCTACATATTAGGGAGGGATCTTTTCTCTGACTTCAAGAACAAGTTTCGTCAACTCATGGATGATGACATTGTCCCTTAGGACGCTGTTGCTTAATTTTTTTCGTTTGTGTTTTCTATGTTGTTTCTGTGTTGGTTGATAGTAGTAATTGAAGTCTTATTGGATTTGAATATTTCATAAGTTGATTGATACGTAGTACTTCAACACTTGAGATGGTAACAAGAAAGTTGTATCTTTCTCATCAAGATACAGATTGTTTGTTAAACCCTAAAAGACACAAGCGTATGTCTTAAGAAACATATCACTGAATGCACTACTGACCTGAGACGAATAGATACAAACTAAAGTCAAACATGACAAGTTAATAGTGTTTCCTTTTATGATGGAACATATAGAAGAACAATCATTTCTTATTTTATTACTGGATGCAAAAGACTAGCTTGTTCATAACAAAGATGTCGTATCAATCACAAACTTTCAAACATAAAACAAAACAAGCAAGAAGGTGCAAACATATGTTATCATTTTCGTCTTCATCCTTGAAAAACTTGTGTGGCTGCAATAGCAAGATCTAGAAGCTTCTCCATTTGCAATGTCATCTGTATAAGAGTCTTTGAAGTCCTGTCATGCTTTTTTCCAACCAAAATCTTCACTACATTTGTTTGGTCTGTACAAATCATGGCATAATAGTCTGCAAAACTTGGATCTTGCACGAGAGCTCCATCAGCAATCACGAGTAAATCTTGTATACGTACATAAGCTTCTTGACATGCTTTGAATTCTCTCTTCAATCTTGGGTGCTTTCTTGCTGCTCTATTGGCAAAATTTGCTGACTTCTTGGCTTGAGGTAGCACAATGCCGAGGATCACAGCGTTTGAAAGAGGAAGCTGTGGATTTCAAGATATGTAACTAAATATGCAATTCATACAACAGACTTCATTGGGATATACTATTTTGTTTAGTATTAATACTTAAATTATTAAAATTACTGGCTATGTTAAGAAAAAAAACAAAAACACAATACCATGGAAGTGGCGGAAACTGCAGGAGGATAAGCACTCAAAGTTTGGAGACAGAAAGATTTGTTATCCCAAGTTAGTTGACGAGTCATTTGCTCTAGAATCTTCTCATCTCTTCTATGTATAATGAGTGTACAGAGATAGTTTGGGTTTGTTAATGGACACTCTGTCTCATCTAAACCTTAAATTTACATGGGCTTTGAATAATGTTGGGTTTCTTAATAGACCCTCTAACAGACATGACCACAAAAACCTTTACTATTCCCTGTGACTGCATTAGTATGGACACGAGGGAGAAGTTGGTGGCTTGGATTGAACAAAGGTGCTCTAAAAACGCTAGATAGTAGCTGTAAGGTTAAAAAGTTGGAAAGTTCGTCCCTTTGTGCTCATTCTGTATGCTCAAGCTAGCCTATCCTTTCTCTTGCTTCTTATTGGCAGATCTTTTCTCCTGATCACACGGTCTTCAAGAACAAGTTTGCTTGATTGGTTTCATTTGTGTGTTACTCTGATGTATGTGAGGGTTGACAATAATTGATGTCTTCCTGGATTTAAACATATAGGCTAAGAAAAAAAAAAGAAGAGCTTTTTGAGAGTCCCGGACTACGCATTCTAATTTAGTGTACTCCAATCGATTATTAAGACTTAGAGCACCTCCAACGACGGTCTCTTAACCAAATTTCTTTAAAAAATTTATAATAAAAAATTAGAAAGATGGAGAGAAAAGCAAGAAGCGTACCCTAATATGCAACTTTAACAAATCTTCTAAGGACCAGTCCTCCAAATGTCTACCTTTTATTGGCTCAAATTATTTAATAAATATTTAATTTAATTAAATAATAAAATTTTATTATAATAATATTTTTTTTTTTCGGATGAAGAATCATGTTCTCCAAATGGCATTTTATCATTGGTTAAAATTTTTTAATAATTATTTGATTTAATTAAATGATTAAATTTTATTATAATTTTTTTAATAATTATTTGATTTAATTAAATGATTAAATTTTATTATAATAATATTTTTTTATTTTTTTAACATACCCAACTAGAGTATGACCGTTGGTGTTGCTCTTAGGTCACATCAATCTGTTTCCGTAAACATCAGAGTGAGAATAAGACAAAGTGTGTCCCAGTTCTTTTTTTTGCCTTCCAAAACTAGAAAACATGTTAAAAGTAGTGATCTTACAAGTGAATACCCATAGCTAAACCCTGCAACTACTAATGAAAGATTAAAAAATCAAACTAGTGGGAAGGTGAAGAAGATGAGAAATGCCAAAGGCCCTACAACATTTACACCACAACACAAGATAATCTTCCAAAACCACACCAAACCACACTCGAACTTCTTCCGTTCATTAGCACATTCCTCCGGAACCACCACCTTTGACCTCCTAACACCGCATATTTTCCAGAGATACAAAGCTGACATTGCACCTATTACTCCACATACTACAACCAAGACCAAAGCACCAAGCTTTCTCCATTTACTCTCACTTCTCTCTCCCCTATCTTTCTCATCTGCTGAAGCATCGGTCATCAAACCTTCATTCTGATCATGTGGCAATGAATGCACCGACAACGAGAGAACATTCGTTATTCCAATGCTCCAATAAAGGAGCATATGTGCCTTGGAAGAGTTCCCATTGGCAGAGCTTAAACCCACAGTGACTTCACGACCTTTCCAAAGCTTATCCAAGTCCACTGAGAAAGAGAAGAATAGGTCGAATATCTTTACCGAACCATATTTTCTGAACTGAACCATCATACTTTTCGAATATACCACGTAAAACCATACAGATCAAAGTTCCTCCATTGTTCATCATCAAGTCACCAACAAATGAAATGTTTCTAATTAGCAGATTCAGGTCTACCAATTAAGATTCTTGCACGGTTTCCTCTCTTGGAGATATCAAACTCAAAAGCAACAACTGTCTCGTTCTTTGCATATTGTAATAAAAACCCTAAAGCAGTTGAACTGTTATCTCTCTTACCAAACAGACTAAGATCCAAAGTACTGGGAACCATTACAAGAGCTAAGACATCACCGATCTCATTGGGCATTGAAAACATAAAAGAAGTCATGAAAATAGCTGAGTTGTTAACTCTACTCCTAGATTGATGGGTTTGTTGTAAAAGACTCGTCCTTTGCTTCCACACACTGAATCAGTCATTTGAATCGAAGAACTAACCAGCTTAGAATCTCCAAACAGAGCAACACTCTTGTTTAGAGAAGACGTGAGAACCACACCTGCGGTTCCATGTATCGCCATAGCTCTCATTCTCTTTTGTCTTTATGTGTAAATAAAGCACACACCTGCGGTTCCATGTATCGCCATAGCTCTCATTCTCTTTTGTCTTTATGTGTAAATAAAGCAGAGGAAAGAGTTTAACATCACTGATTCATTCAGAGATCTTATGATTAGCTCTCTCTTGGTCTCTCCATCTCTCATATCATTGCTGACTAAGCTTATGCTATTTCTCTTGTGTGACCCAATTAGTTTTAGAATATTATGTACACTTTCACCGAAATGTTTATACGCCGTTAAAATGACTCAGAATGCTATAATAAGAAGAATTGCCTCATATAAATTTTATGAAATATCCATCATATTTTGCCATTATTTTCTTTTATCACAATTATAAAGACGGAAGCAAAATTTTAAATAAAAAATAACAATGATAGACTGTAAAATCTCGATCAACTTAAGAAAGTGTTCGAACTAAAATTAATGTAGATATATCAGGAGAGACATAAAGATAATAAACTGGTTCAACAGTGGTGGACAAGACATGCTTCAAAGGGTATTTTCGGTTTTTATCTTAGAAGCCGGTTGCTTTGGTTGGCTTCAACTTCGAGAGAAAGCTAGAAAGACCATTGTTTAACGCAGAAGTTGTGCACAAGGAACCTCTAAGCAAGCTGATGGCCTGCAAAAGTTAAATACACATTATGGAAAATTTATGAACCAAAGAAAAAAAATAGTAGATTAGAGGGTGTAGAGGTATCAGACCTCAGATTTTCCAAGGCTAATGACTTGCTCTTCAATATCGCTGATTCTTACGTTTAATTTGCTTAACATTGAAATCGTTGAGCATGCTTTAATAGGAGTGACAACCATAGCATCCGACACTAAGAAATTTGATTGTCCCTTCAAAAATCCATTGCGAGCAGAAACTGAAGCGACCTTCACATTTGAATCCATATGGTTTAATTTCAAAATTCTGTGACCATATGGTACAAGCTGAATATTTTTAGAGAGCTTGCCATATGTATCAGTCGAATTGTTAATAAGCAATTCATATTCAGGAACTTCCTCCACATCAACACAAAGAAGTTGTGCTTGAATATTGTAATAGTAAGGAAGCCTGCATTTGTCAACATGAGACTTTCCATGCTGTCCAACTCTCAACTCCTTCAGACTTCTGCACAGATTACCAACGCAGCCCTTATTGGCAGTGGTCCAACTCTCAACTCCTTCAGACTTCTGCACAGATTACCAACGCAGCCCTTATTGGCAGTGTCAATGGAAAGTTCCCACACCAATTCAAGAGGGATGGCAAGAAAAGTGAAAAGAAAATCAACAAAATCTTCTCTGCACTCTGCAAAAAGAATCACATTGTCTGCCCTTCTAACGTAAGCCTTTATAGTTATAAGTTTGTCTGAACCTCTTGCTCTTGTCATGCCAAAAAAAAATGTCATACCAAAAAATAAAAAACGTCTTGCACTTGCAACTATACTTTCTTGCACCAGTGCTTTTGACATTTTACGCTTCCCTTTCATAATATCTTTGCTCAGAAAGGTGTCTGTCAAGGGAGCTTCTGAAGTGAACAAACACCCAAGCAAAGTTACAACCTGAATGAACAAAATATCAAAGTGAGAAAGACATTAAAAACAATTGTGTAATTAAGGAAGTATAAATAGTTCCAAAATAAAAAATTACTTCATGGAAACCAACATCAACTAGCATTTCCTGCAGCTTCTCAAAACCATCATAGCCTAGTTCCAAAATAAAAAATTACTTCATGGAAACCAACATCAACTAGCATTTCCTGCAGCTTCTCAAAACCATCATAGCCAAGATCATTCAGGACATTGAGTACATGACCAGTAGAGTTCGATGCAACTTTAAGATCATCGGTAATGATAAATGAAGTTCCACCGCTGAGAACCAACTCACTGGCTTGCTCTTCCTCAACCTGAATCTCACGAGTCATTAAGCTACCACATCTACTACACCTTGTTCTACTCAAATTGCTGTAAAAACTACAGCAATAGCCAGGAACAAAATATTTGCAGAGAAAGAACTTCGTTGCTTCACTGTCATCTATGTTCAACTTCAGCTTTCTGCGATTACTCTCAATCTCATAAACACTTCGCGGATACATCAACAGATTCTTACAAGAGCCAGTCACAAAAGAATCAATGTCCATGGTTGAAACACTTTTGTAAAGGTTGCGAAAACAACCAACAATTGAAGACTGATGCTTCTCGAGCAACCTCACAATAGTACCCATAGGGAGAGTCAAAAGACTAGTTTAATGGATCAAAATTCCAGCAGTGAATGACCACAAAAACCATTGCGATCATTCCCATAAAAAAAATTCCCGTCTTTAAATTATCTTCAATCACCATGAATATCTCATAAACCTTTACACTTTCCAATATCCAAATGAACTTGAACCTTTAAATCACTAGGTGTTGTGTATATTTTCCATGAGATTGCTTCTGTTAAAGAGTGCATCGTACATGGTCCAAAAATTATCTTTTGTACAGATTTCTTTAACCAAAGTGCATCGTTAAAGGTGAAACTGCCCACACACCTACATTATTTAAGGCTTAGGCCCTTGGTTTCTTAAGCGTCACGTTTCTCTTTCAGTTTAGAGTTGAAGTATGACGAAAGATAAGGAATTCTATGTAATGTTTGCTAAAATGTACAGATATCTTTTAAAATCTTTGTCCCCAATCTTTGATGAAGAGGTCAATTGGAAGGCTCTTGATGAAATGTTATTACATTTGGAGGTTTACATCGCGCCTATTATTGGAAGGCTCTTGATGAAATGTTATTACATTTGGAGGTTTACATCGCGCCTATTCACCTGAGGAGCATGCGCATGGACACGAGGGAGAAGGTGGTTGATTGGCTTGAAGAATGGTGCTCTAAGAACTCTAAAAAAGTAGATATTTGTTACGGGTTTCGCTTGGCTATGATTGAAAATTCTGTAAAGTTAGGCGTGCCACCAAAACTGTTTAATGCGGATCCTCTCTCGATGCTCAAGGATGCCAATGATCGTGACCAAAATTTAGGGAGAGATCTTTTCTCTAAATATTACATGGTTTTCAAGGATAAGCTTCGTCAACTCATGGATGATTCAAGTGTCCCTTAGGCCCTTAGGCCCTTTTGCTTTATTTGTGTTTTCTATGACTTGTGTTTGGGTTGATAATAATTAAAGTCTTCTTCGATTTGAATATTTCTGAAGCTTGTTTTGTTTTGGTTTGCAGACTTTGTCCATACGCAATCCTTGAATATTTTAGAGTTGTTCACATCATGGTTTGCATAATTATGCTCAACTTTTTTCTGATAATGTCAAAACAGAAGATAAACATTGCTACAGAGCCTCTTAATCCAAAAATATTATAAAATATTATGTTAAAACAGAATTTTTTTATGGGAATGATCGCAATGGTTTTTGTGGTCATTCACTGCTGGAATTTTGATCCATTAAACTTTTTTATGGGAATGATCGCAATGGTTTTTGTGGTCATTCACTGCTGGAATTTTGATCCATTAAACATAATCATGGCCAAAGAGTTTGCAAATTCTGAGAATGAAACATGACAAAACAATACCAAGACAAAAACTCTTCGAACTAATGTTCAGTAGAAATGACAGATTTAGAGGAAATACATAAAAAAAAAAGACAAAAACTCTTCGAACTAATGTTCAGTAGAAATGACAGATTTAGAGGAAATACATAAAAAAAAACCAACATTGGCGGATTCAGTAAGGCTCTTCAAAGGGAGTTTTCAGTTTTTATTTTCTTCTTATCAATTGTTTTAGTAATTTTCCAACCTTCAAAATTGAAAAGAAGTTGGGGAGACCATTGTTTAACGCAGAAGTTCTGCACAAGGAAGCTCTTAGCAAGTTGATGGCCTACAACAATTAAACAGGAATTAAGAAAAAATTTATGATCAAGAGCCAAACAAATTTAGAAGATTAGAGGATGTAGATCATACATCAGACTTGCCAACGTAAACTTGATGGTCTTCAATATCGCTGATTCTCGTCTTTAACTTTCTTAACATTGAAACCGTTGAGCATAATTCAGCAGGTGTGACAACCAAATCATCTGTCACTAAAAAACTTTTTTCTCCCTTCAAAAATCCCATACCAGAAGAATCTGAAGTGACCTCCACGCTCTGCAATGTACGCATGAGTTTTGAATGTATATATTTCCAAAATGTTATGTATATTTTCTGTGAGATTGATATTTCCAAAATGTTATGTATATTTTCTGTGAGATTGTTTCGATTAAAGATGAAGCTGCCCATCACCTCCACTCTAATCAATCTTAACATCCCACTAATATTCTACTAACATGTTTAAGGCTTATGCACTTAATATTCTTCTTCATATTTTAGCAAAAAAGAAAAATTGATGTGTCACGTTTCTCATTAAGGTTCAAGTTCAAGCATGTTGAAAGAGATCTCTGATGAATTTGCATCTCTTTCCCTCAACACTTAAAGAACGAGGATTTAACTAAGTGTAATAGCTTGCTGGAGAAACAAACCATGGACAGAACCTGGCACTGGTCTCCAATTGAAGGTCTTCACTATGAGGAGTCAATTAGGATGAAAAATGACTTCATAAGGCAGGAGATTGCATTGATGACCATCAATCCCATTTTGACATCCTTGTTATTGTGTACCAATTATTTCTTATTTTATTATTGGATGCAAATGACTAGCTTGTTCTATCACAATTTTTCAATCATAAAATAAAACAAGCAAGATGGTCTATCATGTTTGTCTTCACCCTCCAAAAACTTGTGTAGCTGCAATAGCAAGATCAAGAAGTTTCTCCATTTGCAATGTCATCTGCATAAGAGTCTTTGAAGTCCTGTCGTGTTTTTTTCCGACCAAAATCTTCACTAAATTTGTTTGGTCGGTACAAATCATGGCATAATAGTCTGCAAAGCTTGGATCTTGTACAAGAGATTTATCAGCAATCACGAGTAAATCTTGTATACGTACATAAGCTTCTTGACATGCGTTGAAGTCTCTCTTCAATCTTGGGTGCTTTCTTGCTGCCCTATTTGCAAAATTTGCTGACTTCTTGGCTTGAGGTAGCACAATGCCGAGAATCACAGCGTTTGAAAGAGGGAGCTGCGGATTCAAAGATATGACTTAGCCGAGAATCACAGCGTTTGAAAGAGGGAGCTGCGGATTCAAAGATATGACTTAATACGCAATTCATAAAACAGACTTCATTGGATATAAGTATAAGTTTTGTTTTGAGGTAAACGTTTCAACAATATACTATTTTATTTAGTATTAATACTTAATTTAAATCCCGGAAAAATTATTAAAATTACTGGTTAAGATAAGAAAAAAAACAAAAATACATACCAAGGAAGTAGCGGAAACCGCCGGAGGATAAGCACCCAAAGTTTGGAGACAGAAAGATTTGTTATCAACTCGTGAACATAAATGATCGATATATTTTGTAGAAGTATAAGTTTTGTTTTGAGGTAAACGTTTCAACAATATACTATTTTATTTAGTATTAATACTTAATTTAAATCCCGGAAAAATTATTAAAATTACTGGTTAAGATAAGAAAAAAAACAAAAATACATACCAAGGAAGTAGCGGAAACCGCCGGAGGATAAGCACCCAAAGTTTGGAGACAGAAAGATTTGTTATCAACTCGTGAACATAAATGATCGATATATTTTGTAGAATTAAAGTTCACAGACGAAGCAGATCCCACGAGAAATTGTAACACATTTGTGACTGAGAAAACGAACAGATAAAGAGAGGAAGAAGCCATTTTTTTATGTTATAACTCTACCGTAAAATATTCAACTTCTTGGGATTTATTTCACATTGTTTGTAGGTTTAGCTTATATATACAGTGTTAAGTATATATTCATATATAACTTTTTTTTTTTTAAGCGTGTCATTTATATTTAATGTGTTCAATTTCCTAAGTACGCATGAGTTTTAAATATATTTCACGAGTGTTTCGCATATTTTCCATAGATTGCTTTGACTAAAGAGGAAGCCGCCCATTTACATCCACTCTAGTCAATCTTAACACAAGTCCCACTATTGTTAGCTTTACTACTTTGACAGACTAATCTTAGACTAAAATTAGGTTTGTGGGAACTCTCAGCCTTTGCAAAGTTTGGAGACAGAAAGATTTGTTATCAACTCGTGAACATAAATGATCGATATATTTTGTAGAGTTAAAGTTCACAGACGAAGCAGATCCCACGAGAAATTGTAACACATTTGTCACTGAGAAAACGAACAGATAAAGAGAGGAAGAAGCCATTTTTTTATCTTATAACTCTACCGTAAAATATTCAACTTCTTGGGATTTATATTTCACATTGTTTGTAGGTTTAGCTTATATATACAGTGTTAAGTATATATTCATATATAACCTTTTTTTTTTAAGCGTGGCATTTATATTTAATGTGTTCAATTTCCTAAGTACGCATGAGTTTTAAATATATTTCACGAGTGTTTTAAATATATTTCACGAGTGTTTCGCATATTTTCCATAGATTGCTTTGACTAAAGAGGAAGACGCCCATTTACATCCACTCTAGTCAATCTTAACACAAGTCCCACTATTTTTAGCTTTACTACTTTGACAGACTAATCTTAGACTAAAATTAGGTTTGTGGGAACTCTCAGCCTTTGAAGGAAGATGTCATCACAGAAGCTCTTAACAAATTAGTAGCCTGCAGTATAAAAATAGTTTCAATGCAAGAAGACAAAGCTATTCCCTCAAGCTCAAACACTTAAATCAAACAAAAGACTACAACCCATCCATACCTCTGGTTTCCCAATGGTGATCACTTGTTCTGCAACATTTTCCTTCTCTAAGTTCATTTTCAACTTTAGCAAACTTATGTTTGAAACCATGTTCGTAGGTTTGATAACTAAATCATCAGTTACCAAGAAGCTTTTGTGTCCTACGATAAACCCAAAACTTGTTAAATCCAAAGCTTCAGCATAATCTCTTTCGTTGGTATTTTCCATACTCGGGTTGTTTTTCTTTTCTGGATTCAGACAATCAGGCATCTTTCTAGTGTACTTACCGTCATAAATATAGCTGTCGTAATATTTTCTCTTGAAAACTGTAATAGATTTCTCGGCCCTCAGTAACAACATCAAGTAACTGTTTAGGACAACTATAAAACGAAAACAACATCAAGTAACTGTTTAGGACAACTATAAAACGAAGGAAGCTGGCTCTTGGAAGAGGATGAAGCATCAGTTCCTTCATTGAAACTCTTGAAGCTTCTGAACAAGTTTCCAATACAACCCAAACTGATATTGTTTCCAGAGATGTCCCAGACTGATTCAAGTGGCAAAGCTAAAAAGGGGAAAAGAAGATCAATGAAGTCTGATCCACATTCAACACAGAGAATTTTACTGTCCTGTTTTCTAACAAATGCTTTAAACGTTATGGTTTGGCCTGGTGCTGATCCATCTCCAGCTGGACTTAGAGGTATACTAGATCTGTTAATGCGCAATGAACTTTGCTTCTTCAAAAAAGTGTCGGTTAAAGGAGTGTCTGACGTAAATACACATTCCAGCAAAGTAAGTACCTGTCAGTGACATAAACAAACAATTAACAGAATGAAAAGATACACATGCTAAGGACCAAACTATGGTGATACCTCATTGAAACCGACATCAACAAGCACTTCACCGAGCTTGTATGAATTTGTGTAGCCTAATCCTTTAAGAGTATTCAAAACATAATCCATAGAACTAGGCACCACTTGTAGATCATCTGTTATAATGAAAGAAGACGCCTTTCCTTTAAGAGTATTCAAAACATAATCCATAGAACTAGGCACCACTTGTAGATCATCTGTTATAATGAAAGAAGACGCCTTACAGTTGACAAAAAATCCACCATGATCATTTAGCAAACTCCTTCCTTGATCTTGTTCTTCTTCAAGCACCCGAATCTCCCAATTCATCAATCCTCTATGTTGAGAATTTCCACATCCACATTCCTCCGTGTTCGAAATGCTATAAAAATTTCTGCAGTACCCGAACTCATTTTCTCCACAAACAAAGTACTTGACAGCCTTGGTGTCATCAATTTTCAACTTGATCTTTCTGTACTTACCATGATTCACACTCCTAGGAAACAATAATACTTCCTTACATGCATCAGTCTGAAAATACTCAAGACCCATCTCTGAAACACTTTTGTAAAGATTGTTAAAACATCCTACAACCACTTGAGCATCTCTGAAACACTTTTGTAAAGATTGTTAAAACATCCTACAACCACTTGAGGCGAATTTCTATGTTTCTCAAGCAACCTAACAATAGTTCCCATGGGTAGTGTGAGAAAACTAAAGAGTACATCAACAATATCATTACCAGAATCAGCCAAGACAACTTTGTTCTTCTCTTCATCTATGAGAAGTCTCAGACTTAGTTTTACTGCCTCTAAACTCTCAGCCATTGTAGGATTCCTTTACTGCCTCTAAACTCTCAGCCATTGTAGGATTCCTTTATAGAGAAACGCAAGGACGAGAGAAAACTCTAGTGGGAGTATAGCAAAGGTTTTGAAACTCACTTAAAATAGACGAAGTAAAAAACAAGAGCCTTTTGAAATTCCTATCATTATTGGGACTATGCATTCTCATTTATATATTCCAGAAGACGAAGTGTGTCCTAATTCTTGATTCCGATCCAGAAATTGAAAACATATTAAAAGTAGGACTCATATTCCAAATTGATCAAGAACAACATCAACAACTAAGACAAATTTGAACATACTAATAAGCTTAAATCTTCTCACAGGCTAGATTTTACATTAAGTCATAGAAGAAGGATACTACAGTTTATAGATCCTAAATTTACACCACAACACAAAACAGCTTTTCAAAACCAAAATTACTCACTACTTCTTGCCTTGTTCAGTAGCACATTCCTCTGGAACCACTGCCACTGACCGCCTAACACCGCATATCGTCGAGAAATACAAAGCCAACATTGAACCTAAGGCTCCACAAACTGCACCCAAAGCCAAAGCACCAAGCATTTTCCATATACATTCACTTCTCCCTCCAACCTCCATCTCCACCGAGGTAATATCTTTCGGTTCAAGTGGCTCTGAATGCATCCACATCGGAGGAGGATGTATTGTTTTAAAGTTCCATGAATGGAGAAAATGTGCCTTAGAAGAGTTCCCATTGGCAGAGCTTAAACCCAGTGAGACTTGACCATCTTCCCATAACTTGGCCAAGTCTACCGGGAAAGAGAAGAATGGATCCATTAACTTTATGGTACCAGATTTTCTGAATCTAACCACCATTCTCTTAGAAGTTACACAATAGTCAATCATACAGTTCAAAGTCCCTCCATTGTTCATCATCAAGTCACCCACAAAGGAAAGGTT
>CM071716.1:27603827-27616136 GCA_036630335.1 Physaria fendleri | reverse complement strand
AT
This sequence comes from Physaria fendleri, assembly GCA_036630335.1. Lineage (NCBI taxonomy): Eukaryota > Viridiplantae > Streptophyta > Magnoliopsida > Brassicales > Brassicaceae > Physaria > Physaria fendleri. The sequence continues at coordinate 27,616,134 of CM071716.1, read as the reverse complement.
ACACATTATAACTCCAAGCTGAAAGTGAAATCATGTGTGGATCCAATCTGGCCACTAGCTTATAAAGCCCACAACATCAATGATTATTAAACGAGATTTTTTTCCTTTGATTTTAATATTTTTTTCCTCAACCCAATTTTGGATTAAAGTTGCAGCATATAAGATAAGTGATACACCTGTGGAGCATCATTTGTGAACTTTGCACCAATATCTTAACAAACGTTGAACATTGATTTCACATGGTGCATACTTTTAGTTGTAATATATAGGTTTTAGTTGTAATATATAGGTTCTTTTTGTTTCTCCATTTGATATATCCATCCAAATGATCCATTTAGATGATCCATTCAAATGAACCATTCGGATGACCATGTTTGTTTGTTTAGCAACAAATTTTGATTATTTGAATGACTCATTGAGATGAACCATTTGAATGAATTTTGAAATTTAGGCTAAATTTTGAGATTCATTTGGATGATCCAAATCGGACCATTTGAATAGAGATGGTCCGTTTTTAATTTATTTTAAAAATTAAATAATATATAAAGTAGAAAGTAATTTTTAAGTCCTAAAATATAGTTTTCCACCAAAAATACGAAAACACAATTTCCCGTCAAAACACAACCCTAAAATATAGTTTTCCACCAAAAATACGAAAACACAATTTCCCGTCAAAACACAAAAATATAAAATTTGGTTAAAAACATGAAACATAATTTTCCGCAAAATAAAAACAAATATTTTCTGCCAAAAATACATAAATATATTCTCGTTCAAAATATTTGTTTTTGTAAAAAAAAAACAGAAACACGATTTTCCTGGAAAAAAAAGAAAGATAGAAATGGTGATATTCCAGTCAAAATAGGGAACTGAGATTTTCTCGCAAAAAATTACGAAATTTAGATTTTTCTATCAAAATTACGAAACCGTAATTTTTTCCCCAAAATCTGCAGAACCGTAATTTCTCGTATTTTTCCCGCCAAAAACTACGGAACCATAATTTCTCGTAATTTTTCCCGTAAAAAAACTACGAAACCATAATTTTTGGCCAAAACCTATGGAACCGTAATTTTCCCGCTAAAAATTACGGAATTGTAATTTTCCAACAAAAATTACGTTTTTCCGCCAAAAATATATAACCATAAATTTTCCGCCAAAAATATAGTAAACTGCGATTTTGCTGCAAAAAAAATACTGAAACCCGATTTTTCCGCAAAAAATATACTGAGTCACAAATTTTATGCAAAAAAATATTGAACCATTAACTATTTTTTTAGAATTACAATTAATAAAAAAATATTGAACCATTAACTATTTTTTTAGAATTACAATTAATATTTTTCGTAGATTGATTTTTAATTACTAAATGGTACATTTGGTATTTATTATTTTCAATAAACTCTCTCTATCCAAATGATCCAATTTGGATCATCTAAATGAATATCAAAATTTATGCTAAATTTTGTAACTCATTCAAATGAGTCATCTCAATGAATCATTCAAATGATTGATTTTTGTTACTAAACAAACATCATTCATCATCTCCATTCAAATGGATCAAATGGATCACTCAAATGATTAATTTTTGTTACTAAACAAACATCATTCATCATCTTCATTCAAATGAATCATTGGGATGGAGAAACAAACAGGCCCTTAATATTATGCTCAGAATAAAATGTGTATTATAACTTTTCTATTGATTTTTGTTGACTGATATTATAATAGTGGATACCTCATTATATAGAAGAGGAGAAAGATCTAGATGCATTACACCTCACCAACACATGTCATTAAGAGGATACGAATTAGAAACAGAAGGTTGCAGAGTATTATATGAGATGATGACAACTTCTCTTCACGGGCTTTTGATGGGTTTTCTCTTTCTGTATTAACTCAACTTATTTATTTACTTCTTGTTTAATAAACATGAGCACAAGCCATATATTTTCTCGTATTAACTTATTTTCTTCCATAATCGCACCATTGCTCTTGACCTTGATTTAACATCCTCCTTACAATTGATGGTGAGTAGAATACCATCATGAATTTGATTCTAAAATATTTTAAAACTAGAATCTTTTTATTTCACTTCAGCTTTTTTTTTTTTTTTTTTGGTCAATCATTTCTCTTCAGACTTTCATCTTCTTTCCGTCAAACCAAAACAAAAATCAAAAATGAAAATATTACTTATCCTTGTCTTTTCTTCCCATTTTTGAGGCATTCACACATTTTTTTGCCTTGTTTGCTCTATTGTTTTCTTTTGTTCAAGGTATAAGAGGAGCAAAACATAAACTTAAAGACATTTGGATAGATTGATCTAAAGAGAAAAATAAAAAATTGGATATTGATAAACACCATAAAATCAATTGAGAAACAAAGAGAACATGAGATTCAAAAATAAAAAAAATTGACAAGCCACAAAATCGACTGAAGCTCTAATAACATGTAAGAAATCTAAAATCATTGTTAACTAAAAACCAAAAATAAAAAAAATTGACAAGCCACAAAATCGACTGAAGCTCTAATAACATGTAAGAAATCTAAAATCATTGTTAACTAAAAACTATATCTCTATTAGATTTATTGAAAGAGAAAAAAATATGAAAACCTTAATATTATGCTCAAAATAAAATGTGTATTATAACTTTTCTATTAATATTCATTTAATGAGATTATATATTGGTGGAGGCCTCATTATATAGAAGAATGATAAAGACCTAGATGCATTATACCTCACCAACACACGTCATTAAGAGGATAAGAATTAGAAACAGAAGGTTGTAAAGTATTATATGAGATGATGACAACTTCTCTTCATGGGCTTTTGATTGGCTTTATCTTTTTTCTCGTTCACCTAGCTTACTCTTTTACTTTGTTATTTAATAAAAACGAGAATTCGTCATCTCTTTTCTACTATGTTCTTTAGTTTCTTCCATGATCACACCACTGTTCTTGAGCTAAATTTAACATCCACCCTCAAATTTATGGTGAGTATAATACCAACATGAATTTGATTCTAAAATGTTTTGAGACTGAAATCTTTTCAATTTCTTCAAGTTTTCTTATTCTTTTTTCATCATACCAAATCAAAAAGCAAAACTGAAAATATTTACTTATCCTTGCTTTTTCTTCCCATTTTTGAGTCATTTATGATACTATGTAAGAAATCTATAAACATTGTTTATTGAAAACCAAAATAGCTTTAAGAACTTTATTGAAAGAGAAAGTAAAAACTTGAAACTTAATTTTGTGTTCAGAAAAAGATGTGTATTATAACTTTTCTATTGATTTTCATTGATTGGGATTACAATGGTGGAGACCTCATTATTTAGAAGAAGGAGAAAGATCTAGATTCATTACACCTCACCAACACACGTCATTAAGATGATAAGAATTAGAAACGGAAAATTGCATAATATTATGTGAGATGATGACAACTTCTCTTCACAGATTTTTGATGGGCTTTCTCTTTTCTTCATTAACCCAATTTACTCCTATACTTCTGGTTTAATAAACAAGAGCTCATCATATTTTTCTCTTATCAACTTCAGTTTCTTCGATAATCACACTATTGGTTTTGAGCTTGATTTAACATCCGCCTCAATTTTATGGTGAATAGAATACTAACATGGATTTGATTCTAAAAAATTTTGAAACTGAAATTTTTTTCATTTCTCTTCATATTTTCTTTTTCTTTTTCATTAAACTAAAAGTGAAAATATTTACATATCCTTTCCTTTTGTTCCCATTTTTGAGTCATTCAAAGGTCTTGGTCTTCTATGCGTGAAGGTGTAAGAGGAACAAAATAGAAACTTAAAGGCATTTGGATATAGATCTAAAGATGAAAAGAGAAAATTATACATTTATAAGCACCATAAAACCCATGTAAAAAATAAAATTGATAATCCAAAATTGACTGTTTACTTCTTAATTTAACAAACACGAGCACATGTCATCTCTTTTGTCCTACTAACTTCAGTTTCTTCCATAATCACACTATTGTTCTTGAGCTTGATTTAACATCGTCCCTCAAATTTATGGTTAGACTATTGTTCTTGAGCTTGATTTAACATCGTCCCTCAAATTTATGGTTAGTAAAATACTAACTTGAATTGGATTCTAAAATATTTTGAAACTGATCTTTTCATTTCTCTTCAGATTTTCTTTTTTTTTTTCATCAAACCAAATCAAAAAGCGAAAATAAAAATTCTTACTGATCCCTGCCTTTTCTTATCATTTTTGAATCTTTCACAGGTATTGGTTTTCTTTTGGTTACGATATAAGAAGAACAAAACATAAACTTAAAGTCATTTGGATTGATAGATCTAAAGATGGAAAGAGAAAATTAGATATTTATAAATATTATAAACCCTTGGAGAAACGAGGAGAACATGAGGTTCTAAAATAAAATTGATAATGATAACCCACAAAATCGAATGAAGCTCTGATACCATGTAAGAAATCCAAAATCATTTTTTATTGAAAACCAAAAATAGCATTAAGAGTTTTATTGACAGAGAAAGAAAGAAAAAAAACGTTAACTTAGTATTGTGCTCAGAAGAAGATGTGTATTATAACTTTTCTATTGATTTTCATTGATTGAGATTATAATTGTGGAGATCTCTTTATATAGAAGAAGGAGAAAGATATAGATGCATTACACCTCACCAAGCTAACACCCGGCATTAAAAGGATAAAAATTAAAAGCAGAAAAATGCAATGTATTATTTGAGATGATGAAAACTTTACTTCATGAACTTCTCTTTTCTTCATTGAGCTTACTCATTTTTTCTTCGTTTAATAGATACGATCGCATGTCAATACTTTTCTCTTATTAACTTCAGTTTCTTCCATAATTACACCATTTTCTTGAATTTGATATAACATAAAATAAGATAGGGGCTTTGTTAATGAAAATAAGAGATTATTTTAAAAAACAATTATTGTTAGATATTGGATATAAAAGAGCCAAATCGATGAATTTCTATCCAAAAAATCATTACCTTCTAACCAAAATGGTTAGCCTAAATTCCCACAAAATCCCTAGCTTAAATTCTATATAGCGAACTATTTAAAGACTATTCAAAATTATATACTTTAATTTCTGAAGATGCACTTAGCCATTTTTATTTGGACAACTATCTTGTCAATTGATGATCATCCTCCAAAGCAATGCTTTAAGAGTGCAACTGCCATGCCTTGATGTCCATGTCTCCTCTTGTTTCGTTCCATCCAAATCATATAAATGGCCGCTTGAAACCGATATCGAAATAGAAATTTATCTGCACGAGTGAACGAGGAGGAGGAAGATGATAAATGAGCCAGCCTAGCCCAACTCAATGTGTACCTTGCAGACAACAGACGACCCATCAAACCATGCCAACTTCTTAAGTAACTACCTGAAAAAACAAGTGATTGTGCGACTCAGCTGCAGTATGATAAAGCACAGATTATCAATGATATGAGGGTTCCAAATCCGAATAAAGTCGGTCATTGGAAGACTATTTAAAAACAGTCACTAAATAAATGGAAATTTTACCAATCAATCAACTTATTACTTTTGTCACGTCTTTAAAATAGACCTTGAATGGTATATAACTTATTACTTTTGTCACGTCTTTAAAATAGACCTTGAATGGTATATCTTTTTTTTTTTGATAAGTTGTAAATATTATTAAAGATAATAATAGTTTGATCATACAAACAGTACGATTCTTAGATCGATTTCATGCCAAAAAAAGAATTAAAAAACATGAAAGCGAAAATGTCGTTTTAACTGAATTTTTCTTCCGCAAATTTCAGCTAAAGCGAATGATTTCTCAATGTAGCAATTTTTTTTCTTCCGCAAATTTCAGCTAAAGCGAATGATTTCTCAATGTAGCAATGACACCACGAAGATGGAACCACTCCAACGAGTCAGAAGATGGAAACCTCAGAGATTGAATCCTCGAGAGAAACCTAGGCTAAAACAAAGAGTGAAGACGAGAGGTGAAGGACGAGGGAAGTCCCTTCAAAGGTAGCCTTTAACTCTGAAGACTAGGATAACATAGCAGACTATCCCCAAAGAAAGGTTCCAACCCAATTAAACAACAGAGAGAGAAGAAACCAAAGCTTTCAGACTAACGAAAACTATGACTCGCAAGCATCAACTTGGACATCTAAACCATACTAACACCTCCCACACCAAGCCTTAGGACAACAACTCTAAGACAGCCACAAGAGAACAAACATAGGACCAAAGCTAACAGGAGACACTAAACTCTCCAAGAAGAAGCTGCAATGCAAACCTTACCCCTAAAGGACCTTGCTGACACTAAGCATAATCAAGGGGGAAAGGAAGCATACTCACTGGAGAATGGAAGAGAAGGAGAACATGACGGCGACACGCTCAAAGGTTATGGGGAGAGGATTAGATTAGTAAATGGGATCCGGAACCAACACTAATCATCCCAAGAGCCATCCCACCGAAATAAAGGACCAACCAAACTCTCTAACCAATGAGAGATCAAGACCAAAAAGGAAATGAAACCTGCAGCTTGAACATGGAGAGAACATGTTCCAGCAGCAGAAAGAAGCCAAGTCGGAGGAGCTTGAAACCAAACACAATCCAAAGATGGAGAAGGAGCAACCACTGGCCATCCTCAAAGCCAATCCTTGTCACACCTACTCACAACCAAAGGTTTCTGAAAGTACCATCCAACTCCTACAGGCTGACAGACTGAAGCAAAGACCAAGTAGTGACACCAACCTCAACTCAAACCAACACATCAAGCACACAACAGAGAGCGGAAAAGACAATGCAAGCAAAGCCTAAAACTTACTACTAGCCAACAGAGATCGTCATCCCTAAGCAAGGAGCAAAAGTTGACATACCAAGCAGGAGGTACATCCAAGTGTTCTGGTAGTAGTCGAAGATCACCAGACTCATTGAAGGTCTGTCGACAAAGCCACCAGATCATCCTCTCAGAACACTGCTTGCTGTGAGGTCTTGCCACTGCACGCCACCACCACGCCGAGAAGAGGAGAAGCGCCACTGCACGCCACCACCACGCCGAGAAGAGGAGAAGCCTTGTTTCAAATCACTGAAACTTACACGCCTGACAAACCAGAAGTCCTCCGGAAAAGGCTATCCAACGATGAGGTAAGAGATTACTCCGGGCGGCAAAGACTGACCATAGAGACACCGACGAAGAAGGCTCGTGATATCCCCAGAGCGGCGGAGAAACTCACGAGATCCCAAAGACCACTCTCTCTGACGCCTTCTAAATCGAGCAGAGCAGAGGAACTCATGGAGAATCGTCACCAAGCGTCACATGGACACCCAATCTCTCATCTGCGTCGCCAAAATTGCCAGGAAAATTTCACCGGAGGAAGAGCCGAGAAGGAGAACACGCAGTGCACGAGAGAGCTTCGAGTCGCCCTAATTGAGAGAGAAAAGGGGGCGCGTGAAACCTACGCGCAAGGTTTTACCTTGAATGGTATATCATGCAACACAACTGCGCCAGATTATCCCAATCTCAGTTTTATCAAAGTCGAATCATATATGATATATCCGAATGGATCCTTCAATGGATGCGCTAACCACAACAATTTAGTCGTTATATGTCGCTCTAAACTCTCTCTCCCCATGTTCAAACTAGAGAGGAGGATAATTACGCATGATGATGCCACGTGTTCTCTTTACATCCAATGGCTGTTAAAAAAGAATCGTTGAACAAAGAAGTCGTCTACTTGGGAGCCCATTTTGTTTCCTTTTATCTCCAATACGACTGTGTTTTTATGAATCTCGAAGTTTCCCCTAAATCGATTCCTCAGCGTCGAAACAGTCTCTGAAGTTTCGAGAACAAACCACACTTGTCCCTGCTTTCTATATTTCTCCTCAGTTTCAACGGAGCTTTCTCGTTCTCTTCTCAGATTGCACACTTGTCCCTGCTTTCTATATTTCTCCTCAGTTTCAACGGAGCTTTCTCGTTCTCTTCTCAGATTGCATAACGAACTCTTTCTCCAGATAAAAGCTCTCTGTGCATACTAATATACAAGACTAATAATGGCGGATCAAGCTATGACGAATCAAGATCAAGGAGCTGTTACTCTCTACAGTGGCACAGCCATTACCGACGCGACGAAAAACTATCCCTTCTCTGTTAAGGTTGGATTGGCTCAGGTACTTCGCGGCGGCGTCATTGTTGAGGTTTCTTCTGTAAACCAGGCTAAGATCGCTCAATCTGCAGGCGCATGTTCTGTTATCGTTTCAGATCCGGTTCGATCTCCCGCTGCTGTTCGTCGGATGCCGGATCCAGCTCTTATCAAAGAGGTGAAACGAGCTGTGTCTGTACCGGTTATGGCACGAGCTCGTGTTGGTCATTTCGTTGAGGCTCAAATCTTGGAATCTCTTGCGGTTGATTATATTGACGAGAGTGAGGTTATCTCCGTTGCCGATGAAGATCATTTTATTAACAAACACAACTTCCGATCTCCGTTCGTTTCTGGTTGCCGTGATACAGCAGAAGCTTTGAGGAGAATCCGTGAAGGTGCTGCAATGATCAGGATCCAAGGAAATTTGGCTGGGACAGGTAACATTTCAGAGACTGTGAAAAACGTTAGATCACTGATGGGTGAAGTTAGAGTCCTGAACAACATGGATGATGATGAAGTGTTCACGTTTGCTAAGAAGATCTCAGCACCGTATGATCTTGTGGCTCAGACTAAGCAGATGGGTAGGGTTCCGGTGGTTCAGTTTGCATCAGGTGGGATCATAACTCCGGCTGATGCAGCTCTGATGATGCAACTAGGTTGTGATGGAGTTTTCGTGGGTCCTGAGGTCTTTGACGGTCCAGATCCATTTAAGAAGCTTAGGAGCATTGTTCAAGCTGTTCAGCATTACAATGATCCTCATGTGTTGGCTGAGATGAGTTCTGGATTGGAGAACGCAATGGAAAGCTTAAGTGTCCATGGTGACAGGATTCAAGATTTTAGCCATGAAAGTGTTTGATTTTTGATGCGAGTTATATCGGTGCAAACAAATTGGGACTCCAAAATTGTAATGTTTCTGGTCACTCTGTAAACATCGTTTGTGTTTTCTTTTTTTTTTTTTCTTTTGTTAACCCTCGTGCATATATATCTTTTCTGGTTTAATCTCTCAGCTTGCAAATCAATGAAAGTTCCAGAATTTTGCTGGATATTGAACTGACTACTGTAAAATGTTTGTGTCATGAACTTAAAGGAAGAAGTAAACCATTTCAACCATCTATCTAGAAATCAGGTCTCGAACCTGGAAACCTCCGATCTGGTCCTGCTTGTGCGAAAGGGGTTATCATTGGTCTTTGCTCATCAACACTTTTGAAATATTCTATCATAATTAAGGTCGTTACATCAACTAACGCACATATGGACTCTCGGAGGTTCATTCATATGACCGTAGACTAGGGGCACCTTGGATAAAGATGATTGATGAGTCGGGAGCTGTGTGTTCAAAGTTAGAACCAGACTTTACAGAGAATGGAGTGAATCTAGTCTTTAGATGTGAAATTACGAACACATAGACCTGTCACGTGAGCATGGAGCATGAGAAACGAGTTTTAAAGACATCTAGAAGAGGCAAAGAATGCATCTAAAGAAGCCAAGGAAAATGCGGAAGATGCACATCCTTGTGAATAGTCTAGGAAAGAAGAGGGAAGTGCTAAAGAAGAAAATGAACAAGCTCTGAGGACTTGGGCTCTACAAAGGCAGAGATACTTGCCACAGAGGAGCCAATCAAATTCTGTAAAAGCTGTAATAGTACAGATGACCAATGTGCACAAAGTTGTCAGGAGGAGAAAGAACAGTATCAGTTCTTAGAGTGACAAGGTTATAATGACCAGCGTTCTCTTCTCCCATCATAGAACTCTAAACCTTGGTGTAAATTTTAGAAGAGGCAAATGGTTCTAGGTATGTTAAAAGATAATATTACATTTATTCTACAATTAAAACAGAAAACTCCCTCAAGGAGTTCACAGCTAGCACCAAAAATGTTTCACAAGAGACTCCTCTGTCTTCAGAAATAGTCGTCCAGGACAAGTTGTGTAAGAGGCTATTTTGTTTCATGGCTGGCCATGAGCTTTCCATGTCGATGAGAGATCAGCCACAGCTTCCCCAACCGTTAGATAAAGTCCACTCAGACCCAATGACTCAATGATCTTCGACTTGTGTAGCTTTTCCATAACATTCCCCACAGGATTCACCAGCACAAGCTATATTTGAACAAGAATTGAACAATGATTAGTGTGTTTTTCTCTTGCAGTTATAAAAGAAGAAGAAAATAAACCATATCAAGAAGAAGTAAGAAGACTCACCTTTCTTGTAGGTAAGTGCTGTTGGCGAAGTAAATAGGAGATTCAACAGCAAGAATTAGAAACCCTGGGATTCTTGAAGCTTCTCTGTATCTTCCAAGACTCTGATATATCTGAGTCCCTGGGATATTCCCAAATTCGGAAGTGTTTGGCCTAGTTACATGCAACAAGATCTTGATAACTGAAACTCCCACCTGCAACATAAAAGTTATCGAACTTTAGAGAACATTCTCAAACTTTGGAAACCAGAACCTTGAATAGTGTATACTCACAGCTATGGCTAGGCCAAGAGGTACAGAAACGAAGAGAACTCCAAAGAAGGAACACAAACAAGTAAAGAAATCGAATTTGTCAACTTTCCAAAGCTTGTAAGCCGCTTGATAATCAATAAGACCTATCACCGCGGTTAAGATGATAGCAGCTAGGATCACATTAGGAGTGTAGTAGAAGAGTGGCATCAAGAACAAAAGGGTCACAAGAACTGCTGAGGCCATCACAATGTTAGAAACAGCTGTTTTAGCTCCAGCATTGTAGTTCACGGCAGATCGAGAGAAAGACCCTGAAGAAAACAAAAAGGTTACAGTCAAAACAGTGTTCCCTAATGAGAGATTGGTTTCACAGTAAAATCTTAAAACCTGTTGTAACGTAGCAAGAAGTGCAAGAACCAGCCATGTTCATAAAACCTATGGCCACCATTTCTTTGTTCCCATTAACTTGATAGTTCTTTAGAGATGCAAATGTTCTTCCTACAGCAATCCCTTCCTAAAAACCACAACCAGTCCAACACTTAGTTACTTAATTAACTCTGAAAACATTACAAAATGGCTAGAGACTCTGAAGAGCTTACTGTAAGAGAAAGAATCCCAGTGACGATACCGGTTTTGATGGCAAGAGCAAGATGAGTACCACTCAAGTACAACATGTTTGATGAAGGTGGATTCAAACCCTTTGGTAAATGTCCGATCTGCGTTAAAAAATTGATATCTCTTTAAGTCTTAAGTTTCTCGCAGCTGATATCCAGAAAAGTTTAGGCTTTCTCATGCTCTATATTTAGAAAATAAACAACAACAAAATGTTAAATATTAGACCTTTGGATTAATCATCATGTCTGTGGAACATGTTCAAGTACTTACAATGTGTCTTGTGGTTAAGAGAATGGTCAAGAAGCCAATACCCATCACAATAGTCTCCCAAGACCACTGAGATGGTTGTAATAGTAACATATAATTAGATAAGAATCTTGATTAGAGTTAATAAAATGAAAAAAAGGTAGACTTACTTCAGATCTGTGGTTGAAAACAGAAGACATGACAGGAAGAAATTGCATTTTGCCAGTGAAATGAACAATGCCAAGAAGACCTTTAAGTTGTTGAAGTGACACAATCACTGCAGCACCAGCAGTGAAACCAACCAATGTTGCCTTTGACAAAAAGTCTATCATAAATCCAAGCCTGTAAATTTTTAAATAATTAATTATATTTTATTAGTAAAATAATTAGCAAGGGACACAGATGCTGACCATAACAAAAAAAAAAATTTTGAGTTTGGGATCGAACAAAATGAAAGATTTGTGGTACCTAAGCAGGCCAAGGGAGGCTTGAAAGAGACCAGCAAAGAAAGTAGAAGTGAAAGCCAATTTGAGATAAAGAATAGAGTCTTGTGTTGGAGAAACACTTTCACTTAGCATTGAACCCATCACAAGTGATGCTATTGAGACAGGACCAACTGCTAGATGTCTTGAACTCCCAAGAACTGAGTATATAAGTGGTGGCACAAAGCTTGAATCTGCATGCAAACCACCCAAAAGTAGATTTAATTAGATTTGGTTTTTAGTTAATAAGATTGATTAATCGTTAATTACGTGATGACGATGGTCGATACTTACAAAGACCAACTATTGGTGGTAAATTTGCTAGCTTTGCATAGCTGATTCCCTGCAAATTATGTTTCACCATTAACAAAAGCATTTAAAAGAA
>CM071716.1:27457968-27478256 GCA_036630335.1 Physaria fendleri | reverse complement strand
TATCCTGTGACGTGTTCCTACTGACGGACTGGATGACATTTGCATTGCTTGAAGACGTCTCTCCTCCATAACCAAGTCCATACTTAGCCTTCTCAGTCCTCCCCATCGTTAATATTTTCTCCAGATCTTTTGTACTGTTGAGCATTTGAATCTTCTTCTTAGTCTCAAAAAGTTCTTGTTNCAGAACTTTTGTTCTTTTGAATCAGTTATCTGATTTAATAAATATATATTTATATTCTATGTACTTATAAGTCGTGGCTCTGAGACTCTGAGTAATAAGCCTGGCATTACATGTGACATATAGCTTATAAGTTAGACTCAACCGAAATATCTTGTTTCTATAAAACCGGATCCAACCCACTCTTTCGCTTACTCTACTTCACTTGCAACTCTTATTTAAAAATATTGTTTTTTTTCTTCTAAATATTAAACTATTTATTAGTTGTAACCTATGATAAATTTAAACTTAAAGTCATCTAAAATATCATTGCTTGATTGGACAAAAGCATAAAGCTTTTACTACTTTATTAGGTTTAATCAAGAATAAATTAAAGATCATGTGTAATTCATTAAAATGTATCTAGCTAAAATTAAAAATGTGAGAAATTTGGTGGCATACCAAATACTAGTAGAGAAGAGAGACAGGTGTGTGGGGCTTTAAGACAAAAGAAGTTTTGTCCAAAAATGTGTGGATAGACACAACATAACATCTCACCACACTTCAACACTAAAAAAACTACACCTTACTCTTTCTTCTTACTCACTCCACCTCACCACACACTTCTTAACTAGTAGCTGTTTCATTGACACACTTCTTACTCCAAATTAAGTTAACTTGAAAATGAAAACGAAAGTTATAATGAAGACTTGACCAGTTTAGAGTAGGAATATTGTTAATACCAATTTTAAAACGTTTTAATGAATTTAAGTGTTTTGTGAGTGTGTAGTTAATTCCACTACTCCAAGGATAAGCATCTAGATCATATCATCATCTTATTAGTCTTTTCCACAACTTTTTTAAATTATTCTTTTGAATAATATAATTGAAATAGTAAGATAGTTACTTTGCTATCAATCAATTTGTATTATCCTTGGAAGATAAGAAACACATCATAATCAGAACCAAACATATACATATATATGTATATAAATAAAATAGAAATACATAGAACTTATAAGATTAAAAAAATGTAAGGATAAAGAGGATAATGCAAAGCAACTAAAATCCAAGCAAATGACTTGATGTTTACTCGTTGAGTCTTGAGTTTTAGTGTAAAGTACAATGTGCATGTAAATCTCATGTTATGTAGCTATCAGAATTAGCTATAACTATAACTCTCCTACTAAAGTTTTTATTAGCTGTAACTAAATTAATCATTAAGTCTGTTGTAACTACTTTATATTGTGTTCAATTGTGATTTTGTGATCTTCATAATAGTGATACAATTGGACTTTGCTAGTTAAAATAAGAATAAGGTAAATCACCAAAACAATATACTAAAACGACCAAATATACTCTTGAACCCAAAAGTAACACATCATTGTCGCAAATTTAGAAACAGTGTTTGATGCAATAGGCATAACATCATAAACATCAAATGTTTTATTCAGTTTAAGATTTTCACATCTGATTTCACAGACAAGACCAACAACATAGACATAAGTGTACTTAGAGCGGCGTCAAGCCAACCACACCTGCATAAGAACCAACAATAAGTCAAGTTTAAATGTTATAAGAAACTGTGTTTCCTTCTAATGAAACCACACTTATTGACTTATGAAACTACACTTAAGCTCAAAGTTATGAAAAATTTGACTATACCGCATGCCAATCTCCCGCCTGCATTGCCAGTGGTCAGACTAAGCTCATGCCCACCTATATTTGTCAGATCAGTAATCAGATCAGAGCTTGGCTTAATAGAGCCATTCATTTTTACTAACAAGTCAAAATAGTGCCGTGCCAAATGATGTATCTAACTATTAGCAGGAGTAGAAACTGCAGCGGTTAAAAAATTGAGAAGTATAAGTATATTGGTTACCTTTTCCGAGGTCATCCTTAAGCTCATGAACCACAAAGGCTCTTCCAACAACAGAGTTAGGACCAGTCAGAGGAATCTGAACGATAAATTTAACAGTACACAAAAGCTTCTTATGAAACACTATATGAAAAACAAGATACATAAAAGCAAAAACATGCCATAACTCTAACCTGATTGTCCACGATTGTTGTTTCTGCCACGCCTGTTGTTACAAAAAAAAATAGTACTTAGTTCAAACAAGTTTTTGATTATTGAAAATGACAGCCAGAATTATTTAGTAATATGAAGTGTGAAGTGTGATGACATAAATATATAATACCATCAGCATTGGCATTTATGTTTCCCAGGTCACCCGCATGACGGACCTCGTCTTCAGGAGCTCCGTGTGTCATGTTATTAGGGTTAAAATGTGGTCCTACAAGAGTTTTCAAGTGTTGAACGCAAATCATGATATTGGGAGGAGAAGAATCTGCAAATTGGTATCAAGTACAAACCTGTGGAGATACATCCATTAGTTGTATCACCAAACTCATGCTGTAAAAAGTAAACAAAAGACATAATTACATCACTAGAGCTCAAAGAGGAAACTTAAACTGAGGAAGAAAAAACAAGACTCCCTCTCAAAAGTCAAAACAAGAGAAGTGAGTCTAGTCCTTTTGCTCTCACTTTCACCCAATTATTTCAATAACCAAACACTTACTAGAGCTCATTAAATGGGGAATATTCAAAGACTGAAAGATTTGGAAAACTCTCTTAATCACTTCATAATCTATGATTCTAACTAATCAACTCCAAATCTCTTAAACTTCCATCATTATAGCTTATAACAGTAGTAACCAAATAAGAGGAAAACTTACGAGGTGAAATCCATGAAGTCCTGGAGTTAGGCCAGTGATACGAACATTCACAGTTGTAGGACCTGCTTACCATTAACAATCATTCACTTAAACAATCTACATAGTTACAACAGAACAAGAAACCAATCTTCTTACAGCTATTAGATTACTTAATCAAAATGAATCAAGATGAGTTCATTGATGGTGAGATTAGAGACGAACCTTCATCTTCTTGAGTCAAAGTAACAACTCCTTCAACATCGGAATTACCTTTGAGCACTGCTACAGCCTTTTTCAAAGCGGAAACAACAGTCAATGATCTCGATTGAGCTTTGGGGGAGAACGAAACGGATTGAGGATGGTGGAGATTGAGAGAGACGCCGCGGAAAGTGGAACGGAGATTAGAAGCAGAAGAAGAAGGATTGAATGATGGAGGATTGAGAAAACGAGAAGGAGATGAGAATGCGAGGATTGTTGTGTGAGCAGCCATTGCTGCTGTAATGCTTCGACTTTTGGTATAAGTGAGTAGACAAAATTGACAAAGTAGACTTGTGAGGTTGTGATAAGATGAGATCGATCGCTTTTTTTTTTCCTTAACTCGGCCCAATTAGAGCCCAAATATCCAATTTGAAGGCCCAATTAGAGCTCAAATATCCAATTTGAAGGCCCAATTGGAGCCCAAATTCGAAAGAAGAGAGCTTTTTCTTCAACCTATACACAAAACATACCTAAAATCTCAGAAAAGAGATTCTTCAAAAATCAAGTTTGCAGCTTGAAGATGGAAGAGAATGATCTCGATGAGATTTCTGTAGCATTTCAAATTATCATCTTCACAGTGATGCTCTCTTCCATGCTGTGCACTGAGAATGTTCTTCTGCACCAGAAACTGTGAGTAACTAATTATCTTCTCTTTTGTTGAACAAAACTGTTTTCAAATTCGAGATAATCATGAACCTCTTTAGTTGCTGATGTAATCCAAGAGGCAGAAACATGAAATTTGGTCATAGAAAGTCTGTCATCTTATTTGTTTCTGGTAAATTTTAGTTGTCATCTTGTTAAGATGTAAGAACTTGGAAGAAATTTTACTATTTATAGATGAGAAACAGATACTATACTATTTATAGTTGAAAAAGAGTTCAAAGTGTGTTTTAATAAAGGAATAACCTATTAACAGCATAAACATTCTTCTGGCTTTATTTACAAATGTTTTCTCTTTAGAAATTTTCAAAGAAAGAAACCCCAACATTTCTTGTTGTGTTCCCCATTTTCAGAACAAGTCTCGTAAGATTTCCGAGTCTTGGAAATGGGGAACGGGACGCATGTGTTAGAGGTTAGTGTGGAACCAGGATTGACCAATGTTGCACTAGACATGCAATGGATATTTACACTTGCATGGTCTGGTGAAGCTATAAGAGGGGATGGGTCTTTCTGCGAGGAGCATCCTCCTAAGCTGTCTTCAGATGGTGTTTGGGAGAGATTTATGTCTGAAAGTGTTGGTCTTTACATTTGGCATTATCGTCTTCCGAATCTAGAGATTGTCATCTTGATTGTCTTCTTCCTTTGGCAATTCTTTAGTCTCTTGTTCAAGAGATTGGGTATTTCTGTTCCCCACTTCACCTCTATGATGCTTGTGAGTTCTTCTTCTTTATCTTTTTCTTTTTCTTCGAAATTTGTGTTTTGCTTCTGACAAAATCTTTGCTGCATTGAAGGCGGGGCTAATCTTGAATGTGCTACTTACTTTTTCGGGCGTTGAATCACTTATTCGGGACATCTTGTTCCCCGTAAACAGAATTGACATCCCAGGATGCCTTGGATCATTTGGTTTCGTGATTTTCTGGTTCCTCAAGGGTGTGAAAATGGACGTCAAGAGAATCTTCAAGGCTGAAGCAAAGGCGAGAGTCACTGGAGTTGCAGCGGTTACTTTTCCTATTCTTGTTGGCTTAATGCTTTACTGTTTTAAATCAGCTCAGAAGCGACCTATCTCATCCGAAACTTATGAAACGTTGCTGCTATTTGAGAGCCTCACGTCCTTCTCAGGGATTGCAAGGCTCTTGCGTGACCTCGGCATGAATCACTCATCTATTGGCCGGGTCGCTCTATCCTCGTCCTTAGTCTCTGACATGGTTGGACTCTTCTGCTTACTGTTGAGCTTTCCTTTTAGAGGGGGGCTGATTTCTTTGGCTACAGTTGGAGAGATGCTCTTCTCCATCGGCCTTATGTTTATGGTTTTGAGACCTCTACTGTTCAAAGTAATCAGACGGAAGCAAGAAGGGAGACCGATCGAAGACAAATACATCTATGGGATTCTCGTCGTGCTTTGCTTCACATGTCACCATTGGTACACTATGGGGCAGTTTTCTGCACTTGGACCCTTCTTCCTCGGCCTCGCCATCCCCAATGGACCTCCTATTGGATCTGCATTGGTGGAACGATTAGAAACCTTCAATTTTGGTGTCATATTGCCTCTCTTCTTATCAGCCGCTATGCTCAGGACTGATATCAGATCTTGGAAAGATGGTTTAACATTCTTTAGCGGGGACGAGAAGAAATTTGCTGTTGCTTCTCTCGTCTTACTCATCTTCTTGTTGAAGCTCTCTGTCTCCATAATTGTACCTTACCTCTATAAAATGCCTTTGAGAGACTCCATTGTTCTTGCCCTTATCATGTGCCATAAGGGTGTGATTGAACTCAGTTTCTACCTCTTCTATTTCGGCAAGGGTGTAAGTCTTTTTCATCTTTCAATTCTTGATAGCTATTTCGTCAGAGAGATTCATTTTTCTCAGGATCGGCTCGTCCCGTCCACAAGGCCTTTAAAGCATCTTGTTTAGGCTATAACTACATAGCGTGGTTCTAAATTGTTCTATTGGTCCTGACTTTTCTGTTTGATGGTTTGATACAGTTTTTAACTAGAGATTTGTTCTCGGTCATAGCCTTGTCGATCATACTCAACTCGCTGCTCATACCAATAGCGATCGGATTCATCTACGACCCATTAAAGCAATTTGTGTGTTACCAAAAGAGAAACATAGCGACTTTGAAGAACAATGGAGAGCTAAAGACTCTTGTTTGCATCCACAGACCAGACCACATATCTTCAATGATTAATCTTCTAGAAGCAACTTATGAATCGGAAGATAGTCCTCTCACTTGCTACGTGCTTCACCTCGTAGAGTTACAAGCTCAAGACGTTCCGACATTGATCTCACACAAAGCTCAGAAACTTGGAGTTGGAACTGGAAGTAAATACTCCGAAAACGTTATCCTCTCTTTCGAACATTTCAACCGTTATGTCTGCAGTTCCATTACCATAGATACATTCACTTGCATTGCGAACCCACACCATATGCAAGATGATATTTGTTGGCTAGCTCTCGATAAAGCTGTCTCCCTTATCGTTCTTCCATTCCACCGAACTTGGTCACTCGACCGAACATCCATTGTATCCGACAGTGAGGTAATCCGGTATCTCAATGTCAATGTCTTGAAACAAGCTCCTTGTTCTGTCGGCATCCTTGTTGAACGTCATCCTGTAAACAAAAAACAAGAATCTCAAGAAAGCCTCAAGGTATTAACATTTTATTTCATACAAGCATAAACTAAACCCAATCTTAGTAGCTATATTATATAGCTACAGAGCTTTCAATGCAGGATTCGAAACCCCAAACCTGCAACAAGATTCCCACACTTCTTGAATTGATTATTTCGTGGTTATTTTGGTAACAGGTATGTGTAGTATTTGTGGGAGGAAAAGACGATAGAGAAGCATTAGCGTATGCAAAGCGAATGGCTCGACAAGAGAACGTGACATTAACGGTTCTACGTCTATTACCATCAGGGAAAAGAGAAGCAACAGGATGGGATCAAATGCTTGACACAGTTGAACTAAGAGAGATAATGAGAAGCAATGAATCAGGAATGGTAAAAGATGATAGTTCAAGTATATACTTGGAACAAGAGATAGTAGATGGAGCTGATACTTCAATGGTTTTAAGATCAATGGCTTTTGATTATGATCTTTTCGTAGTGGGAAGAACTTGTGGTGAGAATCATGAGGCTACAAGAGGTATAGAGAATTGGTGTGAGTTTGAGGAACTTGGAGTTATTGGTGATTTCTTGGCTTCTCCTGATTTTCCAAGTAAAACTTCTGTGTTAGTATTGCAACAACAAAGAACTGTAGGACAATAATACTTACTTTTTTCTTTCATGTTTTTCTTTTCTCCTTTGTAGCTTTTACCAAAAAACTTTGAAATAACAAAAAAAATTATATATATTTGAGTGGTTTGTTGTGTTACTTGTGGATGATTATGTTTCACAGAAAAGAAAATTAAGAAAAAAAAAAAAAGTTTTTTCCTTATATATAAAACGCCACAAGACTCGAGAGCCATCAAGTTAACATTGGTCAGAGAAATGGCTTCGATGGCTTCTTCTTACGCACCATCCTATGCAGTCTTTAACTGTTCCAGACCTAATTCATCTTCATCTGCATCCTTTCTCATCCCTTCTTTGAAATTCTCTACTGGTGTATCGAATTTCGCGATTCTGAGTAATGGGTTGTCTCTAAAATCTCCGATTAATCCTGGGTTTCTCTTCAAGTCAAAGAATTTTGCTGTTCACGCTAGAGCTGCTGCAGAGAAGACTGTTCATGATTTCACGGTCAAGGTTTGATTCTTACTCTTTTACCTAAGTACGAAAAAAATCTAGGGTTCTCTTTTGTGTGTCTGCTTTTACTAAATTTGGAAATCTTCAAATTGTAATGAAATGATTCGTATTTTTGTTGAATTTTGAAGTATATACACACTTAGGTTAGTGATTTTAGTTGAAGATATGTAATTTGATTTTATATATGAATTTTTGGAAGTAGGACATTGATGGAAAAGATGTTTCTTTGAACAAATTCAAGGGTAAAGTTATGTTGATCGTCAATGTCGCTTCTAGATGGTAAGTCTTCTCTTTCTCTTACTCTATTGATGCGATTTAGATGTAGCTTTTTGTTGATAGTCCAAACTCTATGGTTCTGATCCAAAAGATTGTGTTTTTTTTTTTTTTAGCTTTTTGTTGATAGTCCAAACTCTATGGTTCTGATCCAAAAGATTGTGTTTTTTTTTTTTTCTTGAATGCACAGTGGTCTCACGTCATCAAATTACTCAGAGCTCTCACATCTGTACGAGAAATACAAGAGCCAAGGTAAGCTCTAGTTAGCTCCATGACATTGATCTGTTCTCTGCAATGAAAATGAAGTTTGTATCTGCTCATTTTGATGGTTATTCCATGTTCAGGCCTTTTTGAATTTTTTTGCTGACTAAAATTCACTCTGCTATTCATATTCAGTGTATTGTTCTTTAGTATATTGTTCTCAGTGTCAAAACCGTTGGTCCAGTTGTTGCTATTGCAAACGGCAATGTTACTAGCCTGTGATTCACCTTATATATGGAAATGAAATGTTCTGCAACTTTTAAACTGCTATCTAATTCGGTCTCTTTGTTGGATCTTTACTTATCCGTTCTTTGTAGTTAAAATAATCCTCGAAACTCATTGGATTTAGGTTTTCTCTGTAATCATTTAGGGGGCAATAGCCGATTTTTATCTTATTTTCTTGATGGATATGTAGTTAGTAACACATAGCAAACTCTTTGTTGTTGTTCTCATTACAGGATTTGAGATTCTTGCTTTTCCTTGCAATCAGTTTGGTTTCCAAACAGGATTTGAGATTCTTGCTTTTCCTTGCAATCAGTTTGGTTTCCAAGAACCTGGGTCAAACTCCGAGATCAAACAATTCGCTTGCACCCGGTTTAAAGCAGAGTTTCCCATATTTGATAAGGTAGAAATAATCCAAAACAATCATTCTTACTTTTGGTTGCAGATTATAATAAGCTTTGATTTCCACAGGTCGATGTGAATGGACCGACCACAGCGCCAATCTATGATTTCTTGAAATCAAACGCAGGAGGATTCTTAGGTGGTCTCATTAAATGGAACTTTGAGAAGTTTTTGGTTGATAAAAAGGGAAAGGTAATAGAGAGGTACCCTCCCACCACATCCCCTTTCCAAATCGAGGTACCGTTAAAGAAGTACTACTTCCCATTCAGTTCATATCAGTTTGAATTTCCGGTTTTGTAAACAAGCAAATTTGTTTTCTGATTTTTACAGAAGGACATCCAGAAGCTGCTTGCTGCGTAAAAGATGAGAGGGCATATAGAGACTTAGACTTGAATGTTAAATCAACTGGGAATTGTGAGATAAGATTTCCGGTTATGGCTTTGTATACATTACATTCTAAGTTTTATTGATCTCTTACTATGCATATTATTATATATATATACACACTTACTTAAAATATTGTAGTCGTGCCTCATGAAGTTCATATATTATCAGTAGTGGTAACATCGTTATCACCTTTCCAAGGCCAGACAATGCCTTTAAATTAAAAGTGGCCTGACCTCCCTCATAGGACGTAACCTTTCCAAGGCCAGACAATGCCTTTAAATTAAAAGTGGCCTGACCTCCCTCATAGGACGTAGTTCTCCAAATGTGTCACCGGGAGATCTGCAGAACTCGACCAAGGAGGCTTCAGTTTCAGTCACCTGAGAGCCTCTCTTGGCCGTTGTCTATTCTTCTTCGCAGTTTCATCTTGCAGTCTTCTTTGTGTTTCATTCTATTATCGTAGCTCTTGTGCTGAAGAAGGCTACAAAGGTGTCCCTAAAATACCAGTAAACCGACAATCTAACCCCTCTTTTTCTGACCAGAACTCTTCTTCCAGACCAACCATCAATCTCCGTAGAGAGATGAAATCTATCATCAAAGCTAAACTATATTGTTTATCTCAAATTCATCCCCAAATGACCATTCCCTCCAATTTTGGTTCAGTTACTGTGATTCACATCACTGTTACCTATCATGCAGCTAGACTTCCCCTTGCCTGTCTGAAATTTTCAAAACAAAACTTTTAACGAGCTAGTCTCTTAAAGACTTTCTCGTTCTCTTAACTATTCCATGCCTCATTGGGATGAAGGGCTAATGCCAGTGTTAGAAACAAGCTCGGCTTGAATTTTGCCAAAACTAGCCTATGATAGAGAGGTTCTCTATGACAAAGAAATACTACAAGAAAAAACACAAAACAACAATGAAAATACACAAGGGAGATACATCTTCAAGCTGGATTGAGTCTTGCACAGAGACTAAAACTGAGTGAGTTGTTGGATTTTGCGAGCTTGGAAAAACTTGCAGCGCCCTTTTCCACTTGATTCGGTTTCATTGCTCCTACTCTCGCATGTTCTGAACCCAAAATTGGTTAGTTTCGATTGTCTCTTGCTGATACTTCCGTTACCACTCTCATCTGCTTCATCTGATTCCCTACAAAAATGCACAAACATCAGATTCAGATTTCTGCAACAGATTGGGATAAATGAATGAAAATTTAACGGATACATGGAGGCTTGATCCATATTATATTGATAAATAGCATTGAAGCAATTAAGAAACAACTAACCATGCAACTTCAACCTCTCCCTTCAAATGTGCAGTGCAAGTTCCCCAACTGAAGCGGACCAGAGATGGGAATCCAAACACAGAATGCTTATGTTGTTGTAACCATGCCTTTGTCTCAGGATCTATATTGTATTACAAACATATTAGTGTGTAAAAGATGATAAAAACATCAATGATTTGAGGGGGAAAATTGTACCTCCAGGATAACCAGAACCAAAGTTCCGATTTATATCTTCTCCGGTTTCCTCTACCAACCATTCTCTCAACGCTCTATCTCTTGTCACCTGACCAGGTAATAATATGTTAAGTGTCTTTTAGCAAGTGAAAAGCTTCGAGATAAATAGTGAGAATCCATAACATATTACCTTAGCGACAATGCTCGCCCCACTAACAATAGGAAATAGACTATCAGCTTTCTTCGAAACGACAAACTTGATAGAAGGAAACCTCTCAGACAATTTTATTCTGTACTTCTCAGGATCTCCCACTGTATCCAGATAAGCCTACAAATGCCATTTTGAGTTAAAAACTTCATCAATATAACCTTATCTGTCAAAAGATGATGCATCTGTTTCCGTCAAAAGTTAATCACCTCTGTCAGAAGAACTCCCATGTCTAGTACCCTTTTGATGAGCCCCATAGCAGAGTTATGTGAAATCTCATTTAAATTAGTCTTGTTTCTGTTGAAAACAAACACAATCTCTATGATATAAGAACCATTTGAGCCTCTCAATCAATCAGCTTTCAAAAACATTATATTATTACTAACTTTGCGAGCATCTTAGCTGAGAGTTCCCTCGGATCAATGACATCAACCGCCCATCCAAGTGATTTGTCAAGCTTTAAATTTTCATATAATTCTTCTCTTTTCTCCTCTTTTAGAGTCTTTGAATCTACAAGCGTAGCAACAAAAAGGCAAAAGATCATAAATGTGATCAAACGCTTCATACTTCACTTATACCATCCCATAATTCAGTACCGTACTTCACACTAGCAACTCAAGGTACAAGAGGAATCTATTCGATACATCTCAAACCCTCAAAATAAATTTCAATTGTTCACCATAATGTGAGATTTTACCGGCAAAATGAAGAGCAGCAAGAGAAGACTGGTAGGAAACGGGGCAATACATACATCCATAAACCATGGGACCTGTTTTTTTGTCAAAAATATTTGATCAGATTCTTCTTCTCACACTCCAAAATTGAACAGATAGAAGAAGAAGAAGAGAACCTAGAACAGGACCCCTCCCAGCTTCATCAATGCCAATAAGGCAAAAGAAGAAGAGAACCTAGAACAGGACCCCTCCCAGCTTCATCAATGCCAATAAGGCAATGTTGAGAAGCCCATTCTGGCGTCAAACATTCTGATCCCATTCCTGTAAATTCATTTCGAGAAACAGTTGAAATGGGGTTTCGCTTCATTCGAGCTCTGGGTAGGTTTCAACGGTACCTTTCTAATTGAAGAAGAAGAAGAAAAGACTACTCCGACGAAATCGAAATTGACGAGAATCTAAATTGGCCAAGTATAATGCGAGTTGAAAGGAAAAGAAAACTCACCAGAGCTAAGCAAATCGGAGAAGATATTAACACCGGCGAGCAATATCGACGGGGGCGCCAAGTTTTAACACTCTTCTCTAATTAAACTGCTTGCCGTTTTCATGTTCCCATGTAGGTCAAAAACAATTAAGTACTGCTTCGGGACCCACAATTTATTGATTAAATATTAACTTTTTAAATTTTACGAAACAAAACAATTCACCACTAATAACGCGCCATATCATCAATAGTACACGTGTCGAATTATTATTGGTTTTGTGAACGTAGACCTTCGTGTCAACATAAACAGGAGAAATTGATGAACTAAACAAAACGAAGAAGAAGAAACTCTTCATAAGCCGAGAAAGAATCGATCGGAAATTTAATAGATTTGTTTATCCCATCTGTCTCCGGCGAGATCTCAATTTGATTCTTCACGGTGGCGTCGACGTCGGGGCAACAACAAGCTCTCTCAAGAAGAAAGCCATCATCATCGTCTCCTTCTTCGTCCTCAGCTTCGGCTGTACGAGCTCCTGTATCTAGGAAACCGAGTCCTGAATTTCCCTTTTGGCAGCAGAATTGGTTTATCGGTCTCCTCTTTGTGATGGCTTTGGGATTCTTTTGTCTTGCTGTCTTCTTTTACCTTAGCCTCGATCCAGATTCTGGCTATACAACTCCTGCCTCCGCCGCTGTATCTGGTAAAGCAGGTGTCGAGGTGCGTTTAATTTCGAAATCGCAAATGCATTTTGATTTCTGCAGACGTTGATTTGTAGCAATTAGGTTTTTTCGTTTTCTCTTGGATTTCGTGCAAATGCCAATATCACGCTCTTGATTTGGAAACCATGGAACGTTAATCTCTGTTTTTTTTTTTCGTTTTGTGCAATTTTTGCTGCTTATTGCGTTGATCCAGCTTTATAATCGAGTTATAGGTTTGGTACAGAATGTCTAACTCTACCGTTTATCGATCTGACATTAACAGATTACTTATGGTAGTGCGATCAAGTTGATGCACGAGAAAACAAAATTTAGACTCCATTCTCACGATGTGCCGTACGGATCTGGCAGTGGTCAGCAATCAGTTACTGGGTTTCCTGGCGTCGTTGATTCCAACAGCTATTGGGTACTTTTCCTCTCCCGTATTACCTGTGATTCTCGTTGTGCTTATTTGACTTGCGTTCTCCTATTTTGCTTTAATGGTTGCTGTGTTAATGAGATTGGAGCAATTTAAAGGTTGAAGTCTTTGGATGTTAGGATAAAGCATTGTTTACCAATCGTTAGCGTAAAGATTATATATCAAAATATTGAAGTCACTTCTCCATTTCGATAGATTAGACAATGGATGTTGCTTTATAAACCACTTAAATCAAATTCCATGTGTTTAGCTCTGATCTAGATGAGGAACTTTCTAGTAACCCATCTGTTCATATGAAGCTGTGGTGGAGTTTTCTATATTATGAAGTGTTTACTGAATTATGGTGTAGAGTAATTGAGCTGATGAATCATCTTGTGATGGATTATTCCTTTGACAGATTGTTAAACCTGTACCTGGAACAACAGCCAAGCAAGGTGATGCTGTCAAGAATGGAGCAACCATTCGATTGCAGCACATGAAGACCAGAAAATGGCTCCACAGTCACCTGCATGCATCCCCTATATCAGGGAACTTAGAGGTTAGTAGTATTGTCTTTCATCTCTTGTTTTTGTTTCCTGATTCATTAAAGCTTTTAATGTAAAGATGTCTGTAGTTCTAAAAAATTAGTCTCAGAAGTCACCTAGATAAACATCAATATAAAGAGCTAGTAGTAAGAGGATATTTATTAGTGAATCTATGTGACTTTTCAAGTACTCTGCTGGTTTCAATTGGTAGTTTCATTCTCCTTCTTACTAACCCTTCTCGGTGAATCAGGTTAGCTGCTTTGGAGATGATTCAAATTCCGATACAGGAGATCACTGGAAGTAATAATCCTAAAACCAATTTGATATTCATTTAAAATATTAGTCAATGCACATCAATCCTGAAAACTCATGCAACTTTCATTTGCTCTTAGGCTTATAATCGAAGGGAGCGGAAATATATGGAAACAGGACCAAAGAGTCCGGCTTCAACACATAGACACTAGTGGCTACCTCCATAGCCATGATAAGAAGTATCAACGTATAGCGGGTGGTCAACAAGAGGTAACCAAATATCATAATTACGCATCTAAGCCTGATCTTTTTTTTTTTTAGTTTAAGCCTTTCAGAGATCATTGCAATGTCTTGAAACTCATACTTAAATCACATCGGATTTGACATAGGTCTGTGGAATTCGTGAGAAGCGAGCAGATAATGTTTGGTTAGCAGCAGAAGGAGTCTATCTTCCCCTTAACGAGAGCAGCAAGTAATGAAGGTGAAGAGTTATAACTTCTCTAGAGGACTGTGAATCTCATTTTACTCTCTAAACTCCTAAACAAGAAAGTAGAAAATAGATAAGTAATTTTTTTTTTTTTGTCAAGCAAGAAGATATTTGTTAATTTTCGATTGATAATACTTCTAGCTACACGAAAATTTATAAAATACTCCTACAACTTTTATCTTGAAGTCATTTATTATAATATAACAATACCAAATCACTCGTGGAGAAAATTTTATTCACTCCTGAACTTACTGCATCTTAAGTTACTAGTGACAATGTGGTTTGAGGAAAAAAAAAGGTACACATCTGATAAAAAGCATGCATTTATTCGTCATCTTTTGGAAGGGAGACAACACATCTAATTGGAATCTGTTTAGTGTGTACTCTCAATCCTTTTTAACTCAAGCAAGCATCCCTTAAAGCTTGGCTCATACTTCAACTTATTAAATGTGTCTTTTCAAGCATCTCTGTATCACATTGATAAGTAAATGAATGCAAGCTGTAAGTAACACAAATATAATACCCATCAGACCATCTCACATGTATGATATATCTACCTAGGAAAAGTAGTGCCGTTTACATAGTGAATATCTCATTACTGTTTTTTTTTTTTTTTTTTTTTGTTTACATAGTGAATATCTCATTACTGTTTTTTTTTTTTTTTTTGTATCGTTTGTCCTAGACAATTAAATTGTAATATCAATAAATATACAAGTCTCCTTCACAATATTCTATATTCAACAATGTCTCCATCCCTTCAAACACACAAAAAGTTTTGCATGTGGATGTGCTCTAACAAGATATGAGAAGGAAAACTTAAAACTACTACATTTACAAATTATATATATATATTTTTAATAATTTTCTTTCGTACTATATGCTCATAGACCAATATGTGGGGTTTTAATGAAACTGATGTACCTAATTGTGAAATGCGTAGCCGTGGCTTACTTCTTACCACAAACATGTATAAACCCTTGGAAAAATCAAACTTATTTTAAGACTAAATGAGTTTTTGGGTCTCCATGTAACGTATAATAAAAGATTAAAAATCAGTACTACGTGTACATGAACTACATTTTTCTCATTTTCCAAGATTCGTATTTTACGTTAGCCCAACAAAATAAACAACGTTAGAAAATGGTTGTCGGTTCATAGCAGATCTCACGAGTGTGAAACCAACATTGGTAATATAAAAAAAGGTTCAAATATTTCTTACGAGTGGACCAATGCATGCTTAATTAATGCAGATTAACAATTTAGTCAATAAAGAAACCATTAATTGTCAATATTGTAACTTTCACAATTTTAGGATCATTCCAAACCAATAAAAACTTAATTTGGTGCATGTGATGTGACTATTTCAGGATCTAAATTAGACTCCCTGGTCTAACTCTAACCTAACTAAAGACTTAAATTATTAAAAACTTAGCATTTTTGAAGACAAATTATCATAAATAAAACAAACTTACAAAGATTTATTACTTTGGATTCAGAAAGTTAAGCTTTTTGAGAAATGCTGTGAAGCAACAAACTCATGTGGCAAATTAGCTCTTTTCACTATTCTCTTCATGTTACTCTGTAAACTCTGTTGCACTAACTCCTTCACTGCTTTTCTCTCATCACTTACTCTAACTCCTTGATTCGTCTCTCTCCCCAATGAAGATGATACTGATACTCCATAGATTGGAGCTGAAACTTGCTTTCCTTTATCCACAACTCTCAAACACTCTAATGTCCTCGAAGCTCGTTTTTGAGCCAATGTGGTTCCCGCTAGTGTTAGTTCAAGCAATGAAGATTCAATACCTGCTTCAATCATCGCTTTTCGATCTGCATACCCTTTATGAGCCATTAACATGAGAATGTAAACAGATTTCTCTTGACAAGTTTGTGAATCATTCCAGTTCAATACATCAACCAGTATAGGAAACGCATCAGTCACTTCTCCTATAGCTTTTCTTCCTTCAGGGACTGATACTACATTGGTTAAGATCGAGAGTATCCTCTCACTCACTTCCATGTCTCCCAATGTGTTTAAGAGATAAGGAATCAGATCGGTTTCGAGAATGTATGAAACGTTTTGGTGATGGATTGAGAGATTGTAGAGTGCTCTAAGTGCGTCTTCTCTTGCTTGTGAGCTACTTGTTTCCTCAAAGTTTTTCAGTGTTTTCATCAAGAAAGTGATTGCACCTGAAGAACCAATGATTGGTTTGTTTGCATCCAAAGCACTTAGCCCTAAGAAATTAACAACAATAGCTTCAGTGATTGCTTGATTTGGTGGTTTTGATGACTCAATAAACTTTAGCATTTTGTGAATAGCTCCTGCTTCAACAATGGCTGCTTTGTTCCTGAATGGAGTGATTCAAATGTTTCAGATTAAAATCTGAAGAAAATTAGAAAATAGTGAAATTGAAACATGCAATGGAAATAAAGAATCACTCACGAATCATTGCCGATTCCAAGATTGAGAAGAGCATAGAGAGAAGCGATTTGTGCATTTTCGATTTGTGAATCATCGATCATACTAACTAACGGAGGAATCGCACCGATCATAGCAAGTGTTACTCTCGCTTCTTTATCATCCTTCGCTAATAACCTAACTTCACTCGCCGCCGCTATTTTCTTCTCCGTCGTCTCCTCCACTTGTAAATCCCTAACCACACGCTTCATAACCTCAAGCGTTTCCTCTTTCTTCTTCTTCTTCGTCTCTATACCACTCTCAATCACCGTTAAATTTAACAGATCGCAGAGCATTTTTTCCGATTTTCTCGCTGGTTCCTCTTTAATCGTTACAGTTTTGTAGCCACATTCATCGTCTTCTTGGAGTTGTCGTTTATAACGAGAGCTACTACCACAGCTGATTGCGTCGAAGATGATTCTACGAAATGATGATCCGGAGAAGGAGTTAACGGAGGTGGTGGAAGAAGAAGCGGAGGGAGCACGATGAAGAATGTGGGATTCTACATTGTTTCTGTGACACTTCGCCATTATCGCCGATCAGTAGTTGTATAGAGCTTGAAGAAGAAGTGTGAAAGAGAGAGAAAGAAAGTGTTTGTTCTGCTTTTTTTTTTTTGGTTTGTTTTATTTGAAAGTGAAAACAGAGGAATGTATATGATTTTTTTTTGGCGACTTTTGATCTTATATAAATAGGAAATATATGTTTATTTTTTTTTTTATTTGATATCTTAAGAACCAGATAATCAAATACTCTAACTGAGTCTAAAGGTCCTAGGATGAAATAACTTCAATATCTTTGACTTTGACCATACTCTTGACATGTGTTAGTGATCTGAACCATTCTATATGTTTTTTTTTTTCCTACTTGGTTTGAAATTTTTTACTTAGAAAAAAAAAAATTGTTTGGAGAATCTGACGATCACCGACACTCAATGTTCATCTGAAACCCATTTTTTAAAAGTTTAATCGAATTTAATAAAACCAAGTAAATAGATTAAAAAAAGTAAAACAATAAGAAATGAAGAATATTTGACGAAAATTAATCCTTATGCGTGTTAATTATGCTATTGACATCATGTGATTAGGATAGTATAATGACAAAACAAAGAACTGAACCATAACAAAACACAAAGTAGTTTGAATAATCGTGTCGCGTTGATAATGAGCATAGTCTTATTGTTAGAAATTCGAATTCCGACGGAAACAAAATGCATGATTATCTTAGATACCGTTGTCTGTCACGTTAATGAGTAATTAGACAGACGGTCGGGTTTCATTGACGGACCTATGTATATAGTTATAGGGATTCATATGCACCCCCTTACTTTTAAAAATTAGGATAATGCTTGCATATTTTACACTAAATACAACAGTTAAGTTAGTAAAAAAACATTATGATTGAACCCTCATTTCTTTAGGAAATATATCAGAAATGTTTAAACCATATTATTTTGCACCCGGTAAAATCATTTTCTGGATCCGCCCCTGTCGGGTTTTAACCTGGTTATTTTATCCTAGGACTTTTGGACGATAATTTTCACATTTTTTTTTGTGAGGAAGATAATTTTTACATTAATAGTAAATATAATTGTAATATTATTGTATTAGTCACATTACTATAATTTAAATTCAGTTGTCTGTATAAAATGGACGTACCAGGATGTTTCCCCCTCCATTTCAAGACACGACTGACTGACATTTCGAAGTCATTAATTAACTGAAAAATATGATTAATATATCACTAATTAGAATATAATCTCGATTAAACATCAGACAAAGGAATTAATAAGAAAACCATAAGAATAAACAAATACTGCAAATGTCTGAAAATTATAAAAGAGATGGATCCGATTCAATTCTGTCGACAAGATAACATGGTTAAAAAATTATTTTTATTATTCTATAAATCAAAACGTTTCTTCAATTCGATTTGGTGAGATTTATATGTTTCATCTTCCCCATTATTTGAAAATCAGATCTCGAACCAACTATGTAATTAACACTGGTACGTACTTCCTATTAAAAGGTTCCATAAATGATCTTAACACATTATTCATCTCCCCAAGTAGTTGAAGATCAAATGTTAATAGGCACAAAGAAGTCGGTGTGTACTGTTCCCATTTACTTTTGTCGGCAAAAGATCATTCTCATAATCCGTACGCGTTAATGAACACTAAGTACGAATTAAAAACACACAAAAAGAAAACATTAAAAATAATAATTGAAGTCCACATTTAGGTTGAGAATTAGTTACTATTAATCTATCATCTATCAATTGTAGTAAAAACTTAAGTACATTTGGATTTATGGGTTTGAGTCATAATAATAAAAGATATTGAAAACATCGTATGGTAGATTTTGTCGATCTCATTAAGGAAAACTACTGAATAGAATCTACTACGAACAAGGTCCACCTTCTTCATAACCAATAGCTAGTTAGGAGGTGCATGAACAAGCCATGAGATTGAAAATTATTCCATGTACTTTACTCCTATCTCAATTTCAGTTGGGCCCATGGACATGTCACATAACTGGCTATTGGACGGTTAGGATCATAAAGACCAGGCAGGCCTTGAACAGCGAATAACATCCTCCTACTCAGAGTTTACATACAGCTCTGACTCTCTTACTCTTATGGAGCACGTGTTACAATTTCTCTCTCTCGTTTGCTCAAGTTTCAATAGTGAAATTAATCTATGTTATACTAATTGTTATGGAATAAACCCGATCCCATGCAATCAAGGACAATAATGAAGATCATCTTATGCAATCAAGGTTTTCACACTGAGCAACTCGCGGATACCTTCACCAAGGCACTAGGCAAGCGTGAGTTCCTTAATTTCCTAGGCAAGCTGACGTTCATAATCTTCACGCTCCAGCTTGAGGGAGGGTGTTACGATATATTCACCGTATATTCATTATATATTCCACTTTCCATATTTCTAAATTACCATTTATGGGTTTATATAATATTTCCATTTACCGTTTAGGGTTTTGTATATTATTTTAGGTCATTCTATATGCAACTCTGTAACTATATAAATACCATTTATTGTAATGTAAATTAATATACAAAACCTTTATTAAAACGTGTTTTCTTCATTAATAGTAACTTTTAACTATAGTTTGATATAATTTTCATGTATCATGTTATCTCATCAACTATATATTATATATTTGATTCTTGATTTATTGTTAAATTACAGATAATTAAGAAATGAGTGATGACTAAAATGAAATGGTAATTTAAAGATTCTTGTTATAGTGTACAAAAAAAATTATATCCATTTTGAATTTTTTTTCATGCATATTTTAAAACAATGTAACTTATGAGAAGTAGAAATTACTTTGATATTTTATCATTTTTATGGCGTATGATAAAATCAAATAATAAATCGACAATACTTAAAAAAAACAAAAGAACTTTTTTTTTTTTGTCGGACAAACTGGAAACTTCATTCAAAATAAGCATCAAACAACAATGTTCAAATCCAAATCCAAACAGAAAGATCTTAAAGCTGATTTTGCCACATGATCA
>CM071716.1:27406839-27419301 GCA_036630335.1 Physaria fendleri | reverse complement strand
AGCTGCGACTATATGATATAATGTTAAACTTGTCTATTACTTGTTTACTCGTTACTTACTTTAATTTAAGAATGTGATTAGCTAACTAAATCCTTCATTACGCCAGCTGCGACTATATAATATAATGTTAACTTATATATATTACCTGTTTACTCGTTAATTACTTTAATTTAAGGATGTGATTAGCTAACTAAATAAATCCTTCATTATTCCAGCTGCTACTATATAACATAATGTTAATTTATAGGGAAAACGACATATTTACCGACGAACTATCGTGATATCATAATATTTTCCCACGAACTATTACCCTCTTTTTATTTCTCCATGAAATCAAAGTTGCAGACTTATTTGTCCATAAAATCAAAGTTGCAGACTTATTTGCCACGAAATTGAAAGTTCAATAGCTTATTGCCCATGATTTGTCAACTAATAAATCATAAGAAATCGAAGGTTATGGGCAAAGAAATCTACACATTTGATTTCGTGGACAAATAAGTTAGAAACTTTGATTTCATTCGGATATAGAAAGAGGTAAAATATTATAATATCGCAATAGTTCGTGGGTAAATAGGTATTTTTCCTAATTTATATATGAAAGTTTGTACATAAAATGGTAAAATTTGCAAATTTGGATGATCTTGTGAGGCAGAATTCATGGCTCCCACAACCACATCTTTCTAAGCTATTTGGCTTCAAGACCTACTTAGATAGCTTGGCAAGATCTACTTAGAGAAGTTATAGGATAAGAGAGCAAGAAGGTGACTATTCGAGTTGACAATAATTTGGCTATTGCTCTCACTAAAAACCTGGTCTTTCATGGATGAAATTAGCATATATTTTCTAAATACCACGAGTGAATTGAGAACGGACAATTGAACATGGAACATGTACCCAGGAAGGAACAAAGAACCGACATGTTAACCAAATGTTTGGTTCAGACCAAGTTCAAGGAGATGGGAAGATTAATCAGAGTCGAAAACCAACATGATCTAATTTCGAAAATTAAAGGAGGGAATGTTGGAGCATAATCTACTTACTTGGAATCGAAAATTCATATATTGTTAAGAATATAGGATCTTACTAAAATAGGAAATTATGGCTTTCCATATTATCGAGGATATGAAAAATATCAAAAATAAGAAATTGTGTTGTACCATGTTATTGAGAATATGGAAAAATAGTCATTTTCTTGCGATGTAGATGTAATAAATCTTGATAGGTTTTTGTTGAGTTTCCCTTGTAAATAGGAGGTGTTAGAGATGTATTATATTCATCTTTTCAAAGCATTTAGAATTGAATAGTTTTGTTTTGTGAGTTTCTTATTTTAGCCCTTCAAATGAGAATTCAAAGTGATTCCCTATTTATCCAAGGTGACTCGAGTCCGCGACCGTAACCTATTAAAAACAGATGGGTGTCCTACTACTAAGCTACATCTCGTTGTCGTTTGTGGAGATTCTAAATTAAATAAAGAAGTTGAATTCTTTATATTCTTCTCAAACCAAGAATTGGTAAATATTTAGAGCTAGGAAGAGGCGAACCTCGAAATCCAACAACGAGGAATTAAAAATAAGTCCAATTAATTTTTATTTGATGATTGACTAAATCAGCTTATAAATTTGCTGATAAACGTTGGCGACGTGCGCGAAGTTGCTCCTTACCACTCTTATTCCTAGGACTTTTTTTTTTTGCATATATATGCAAACCCTTGAACACCACACTCAAAGCACACAACAAATCTTTTCTTAGTTACTAAACAAAAACAGAATGGGTCGTGGTTATAAGTTGCTATTCATTTTAGAAACGTTTTTAGTTTTGGTTGCAGCCGTAACCGCTGAACCACAAGTTGGGTTTTATGGGGATAGATGTGAAAACGTTGAGTCTATAGTGAGAACGGCGGTTCAATCTCATTTCCAGATTAACCCCGCTAATGCACCGGGACTACTGCGTATGCATTTTCACGACTGCTTTGTCCGTGGTTGTGATGCCTCCGTTCTCCTAGCTGGTCCTACTGCGGAGAGAACCGCGACTCCAAACCTTTCATTGATAGGGTTCGAAGTTATTGAAGACGCTAAGGCTCGGCTTGAGATTGCTTGTCCTCGAACCGTTTCTTGCGCTGATATTCTCGCTCTTGCTGCTCGAGAAGCCGTCGTTTGGGTAATTACTTATTAAGTTTTGCGTTTGATTATTTTGAATTATTGTGTGTTAATCTAATGTTTTGGTGATGCAGACTGGTGGACAAGGCTGGGCCGTGCCATTGGGACGTCTTGACGGTAAAATCTCACAAGCCTCAGATGTTAACTTGCCCGGACCATTTGACCCAGTCTCTAAGCAGAAGCAAGATTTTGCTGCTAAAACTCTCAACTTGCCCGGACCATTTGACCCAGTCTCTAAGCAGAAGCAAGATTTTGCTGCTAAAACTCTCAACACATTAGACCTCGTTACTCTTGTTGGTACGTTAATTGCATGTTCACCCCAAAAAAAAAAAAAAAGCTTATGAGTTTTTTTATGAGGATTGCCATTTATGTTCACCAATCTTGTCTACATTGTCAATTTGGTTCCAGCGTGAACACTAATTAATGCCAGGGATGGATATGTTACAAGCGCGACACTGTCTGCGAAAAAAGGAAAAACCAGAGTGTCAATGTGTTTACAGATATTTACGATTGAACTTGAGTAAAACGGTCCGTTTTGATCGTTATGAACAGCCGTGTATTACGCACGCTGTCTATACTGTTCACAAACATCAAACCCGACCGTTATACCCATGTTAAATTGTAAATAAACATAGTGACACGCTGGTCTATTTTGCAGACAGTGGCATGCTGGATCGAATCCGCCTATAACAATTTTAAAAGACGTCTTCGAAAATATCAATTTCATAAGAGAAGTGAACTTATCAACAAAATTCCCAAAGCTTATTTGGTTATTCGGTTTAAACAAATCTCAAAATGAACTCATTATTCCGGTTTGGACCAGGTTCACTTTCTGGATAATTTTATCATACAATATCATATAGGCCTATCCATATATATCATATAGATATATCAAAAAAATGTATTTTAATTAAATTTTGGAGCTAAAACATAAAAGAAAACTCAAATGAACCAATTATTCAAGTTTGGACCAGGTTGAAAGAAAATAATATTTCTTATATAATGTTTCAATTAAATAGTATTTTCATTACATATTTGAACTAATTTTTTAACTGAGCAGGCGGACATACAATTGGAACTGCTGGTTGCGGTTTGATAAGAGACAGATTCTATAACTTCAGCGGGAAAGCCCTAGATGGTTTTTGGATTTTTAGAAAAAAAAACAAAACTCAAATGAACCAATTATTCAAGTTTGGACCAGGTTGAAAGAAAATAATATTTCTTATATAATGTTTCAATTAAATAGTATTTTCATTACATATTTGAACTAATTTTTTAACTGAGCAGGCGGACATACAATTGGAACTGCTGGTTGCGGTTTGATAAGAGACAGATTCTATAACTTCAGCGGTACGGGAAAACCTGACCCATCAATCGACCCAACTTTCGTTCCGGTGGTTCAGGCTCGATGCCCTCAAAACGGTGACCCAAATACCCGAATCGACTTAGACAATGGAAGTGGAGGCCGTTCCGACACATCGTTCCTAAAGAACGTGAAGGCAAGTCGTGTGGTTCTACTATCCGACCAACTCCTATGGGGGGACAGTGAGACCAGACAAATAATAGAACAGTTGCTAGGCTTACGCCAACCATTCTTGTCGTTCGGATTCGAGTTTGGTAAGTCGATGGCCAAGATGAGTCTTACCCGAATCGACTTAGACAATGGAAGTGGAGGCCGTTCCGACACATCGTTCCTAAAGAACGTGAAGGCAAGTCGTGTGGTTCTACTATCCGACCAACTCCTATGGGGGGACAGTGAGACCAGACAAATAATAGAACAGTTGCTAGGCTTACGCCAACCATTCTTGTCGTTCGGATTCGAGTTTGGTAAGTCGATGGCCAAGATGAGTCTTATAGATGTTAAGACTGACCCAGCTGTTGGAGAGATTCGTAGGGTTTGCTCTGCGATCAATTAAGAATTATGATTTTTGTGTCTTGTTTTTCATATATGAGTTGGTATGATTAACCGACCAAAAAAAAAGAGTTGGTATGATTACTAATCCTTTGTTTTTATAATAAGGTTGCTATATAGCATTTTGTGTGGTCGATGATTACGTTATTGTTTTTCCAAATTTTCAGGTGTAATGTTTAATGTTGCTATATAGCATTTTGTGTGGTCGATGATTACGTTATTGTTTTTCCAAATTTTCAGGTGTAATGTTTTACATTTTATCAAAAATGTAATATTAAATAATTGTCATTTATTTCTTCATTTTGTGTACCGAAGATATTTAAGGAAGAAAGTTTATGATTATGTATATGTCTAGACCTGATATATTTTCTCACGAATTTAGAAACGTTAAAAAGATGTTAATTAGGTCTTGTTTTTTTTTCACGAAAAACTTATCATTATTATTAAATAAAAAAAATTTTGGAATTCAAGGGGAAGAAAAAAGTTTATATGATTAAAAAAAATTTAAATGACATGAAAAATGGGTAACAAGTCCTCCACAATCCATTCCTTGCTTGGGGATCTTCGAGAGGGAAAACCATTGAATATGGACTTTAAATAGGCAAAAACGGTAGCATGAGATCTAGGCAAAAACGGTAGCATGAGATCTGAAAATTGGCCATGGATCATCGAGCTGGAGAATGGTAATTGCATATGAGCGATCCGTCTGAATCTGAAAACTCTTACTTCCCGCAGCAACCGACTCTCCATTATCCAAATAATAGCTTCCACTCTCGTGTGGTTGCTTCGTAGAGAGAAGAGTTCATTGAATCTGAATTAAAAATCCATCATAAGCCGTGAAAATTTCTCGAAGATATCCACGAACCATTCGTACGATCACATGCAATTAAGGGCACTTATTCGCCCCTGGTGTCTGAGATGCCATATTCCCCAAAGTATTATTTTTACAGACCATATGGGCCTCTAACCAAGTCCACCATTCGGTGGTTGCTATCTTTAGTATGTCTGCAGGAGATCTATCAATACCTTTAAGCAAGTTATCATTTCGTTTCCAGATATACCAAAGTAATTAAAGTCATCTCGTGTCGAATTTTTATGATCGCCCCTTTTGAGAAAAAAACGATATTTGAATAGATCGAGGGAAAATAAACTTTCTGGGTCATCTTATTGGGCACGTGAAGCTTCGAGAAGCCAAATTTGAGAAGTGATTTTGACGTTGAAAATAGAACAAGGATTCATTTTCACCATTTGTCAAGGTACCATGGACGGAGGTGAGACGATTCAGCCTCTTCCTCCCTCAGATCCAGACCAATTTTGCAGTTTATCGTGGATGCTTGACGAGAACCTTCAGATTGACCTAGTGATGAAGACGACTGGAGAAAAGGTACCTCTGTCTTTAGCCTTTAGATTGACCTAGTGATGAAGACGACTGGAGAAAAGGTACCTCTGTCTTTAGCAGTGGCGGACCCACAGCGAAGACCATGGGCAGCTGCACCCACTCAAATTTTTTTCAAATAAATTATTATATATCTTAAAATTGCAGTTTTTATCCTAAAATATTTACACTAATGGCCCCAATATTTCAAACAAATTTATTTATGCGCCATTAAATTTTTGTTCTAGATCCGCCTCTGGTCTTTCTAGTCATTGTGGTTAGGCATTAGAGTACGCGAATCCCGCCAAGATTAATTGTATAAATTCATGAATTTGTCTGTACAAGTGAATGTACCTTTTAATCTGTCACCACATTAGATGAATCATTTTTGTACAAGTGAATGAACCTTTTAATCTGTCACCACATTAGATGAATCATTTTTGTCTTAATTATGGTTCATAGTATTTAGATTTTTTTAGGTCTTTTCAAATTCTACTACTATATAAACTCGTTTGTGGTTTCTAGGGATCCAATTGAATGACATCATATCGAACTTCAAACACCATTGTTGAATGTCCTCAATCCAATTGTTAAATCTGAAGTGTTTTTTTCTACCTGATGAGGCTCCGTATGCGACAGAAAGTCGTGTATGATAGAAGTCGTTCCAAAAGTAGAAGTATATTAGAGTGAAGAATGAAGGACCTTTTAGTCTTTTCCCTTTTATGTAATTGGTTAATTAAAACGCTAAAAAAAAAAAAAAAAAAAAAAAAAAAAAAAAAAAAAAAAAAAAAAAAACAAGAAGGGATGAATCTAGAAGTGATGGTATAGGTTCATAAAATCTAAAGGGGGATGAATACCTAGATTCAATGTACAAGTGAATGAACCTTTTAATCTAAAACCACATTACATTAGATGAATCATTTTTGTCTTAATTATGGTTCATAGTATTTAGATTTTTTTAGGTCTTTTCAAATTCTACTTTGTTCTACTATATAAACTCATTTGTGGTTTCTAGGGATCCAATTGAATGACATCATATCGAACTTCAAACACCATTGTTGAATGTCCTCAATCCAACTGTTAAGTCTGAAGTGTTTTTTTCTACCTGATGAGGCTCCGTATGCGACAGAAAGTCGTCTATGATAGAAGTTGTTCCAAAAGTAGAAGTATTTATCATACCAAAGTTCCTTCTCAAAATCTTCAATCATTAATCATAATCCAACAATTTTCTTTGTTTGGTGGAAATTGTTTGATTCCGATGAATGATTGCATGTTACCTCGTTATGAAGTGGAAAGCTCAAGCCAAAAAAGATGATGAATACTTCTAGTTTAGGAATGACTTCTAACATACACGACTTTTCTGTCATAGAAGAAATACCAACAGGAAACTTGGAATTCCTGAGAAAGAAGAAGCCAGACAGAGATTGAACACTCTTGTGGACAAAATAATGGTTGTTACCCG
Organism: Physaria fendleri; assembly: GCA_036630335.1. Taxonomy (NCBI): domain Eukaryota; kingdom Viridiplantae; phylum Streptophyta; class Magnoliopsida; order Brassicales; family Brassicaceae; genus Physaria; species Physaria fendleri. Next base: position 27,412,396 of record CM071716.1, on the reverse strand, counting down.
TGAGAATCTTGGGCGTGAGCCCTCTTAACTTTAGTATTTGTAATATCATCCCGCTTAAATCTAGTTAAAAGCAAAATATTAGCTTAGTCATCTCTTTTCTTTTCGTCTCGTTGAATTTTATTGAGCCATGCTAAAAACCCAAATAATTTTTGATAGGGTAATGCGCTAGACACACTAATTTGAAGCCGAAACCAAACCTAAACGTGACCACCATCTCACACCAAGCGCTTTCACCGAAGCCACCGGAGGATCATACCAACACCGCCACACAAGATGAACGATAGGTTAGACAAGAGAGAAATCACATGGACATCCACTGTTGGTACCACCATCTTCTCTTATTTTGCGTAAACCCTTGCTGAACGAACAGCCAGGACGACCAAACACGCGTGGTTGACTTGCAGAAGCTACCTATAGCTCCCAACCCTACGATGCAAAGACCTTGACTAGGTGTGTAAACGACTACACATCCCCATGACAGGTCGCAGTTCTTCTAGGCATCATTGTTTTTTTAACAATCTAGGGATAAGTTGAGAATTACCTGCCGCCGTAGTTTATTTCAAGCTTTATTTTCTACTATATGCCATCACGTCATCATTTTCAAAGAGACAAACGGCTGTCATATGGAAGCTAAGAATCGCGAGTCTTCCATGAAGAATTTGAAGATCACAACCTTCTGTCCTTTGTTTTCGTGAAGATAGACCATTCTCAAACAAGAGAGAAACGTAGTTAATGGAAATCTAATTAGCTTGTTGATGAGTTTTTAGAAGTGACCATTATGTCACAATGGTCTCATTTGCAATTCTTTTACACCATCAGGAAAGCCATCTCAGCATTTGATCTTGATCCCATGAAAAAGGGGTTAGTAACAACGTGACGAGATATTATAATACAAACATTATCAAATGCAATACAATAACCCATAAAAGAAATTTGAGATTTAACGGTTTCTAAAATGAATTCAACAAATCGGAAATGAAAATGAACTTATTTTGATACAAACATCGGTATCAGACTGATAATAATCCGAGTAAGCAATTGAGACAACCACATAAATAAGAGGTATGATCATACAGAAGTACTACACTCAAATTATCCAAACTATCTCTTGACCCAAACAAATTTATCTCAGGCAGTCTTAGAACAACTCAACACTATGAAACCACAAAGATTCTACATCAATCAGCATTTTTTGGGTTCTCCTCACATGTTTCAAATTCAACTATACACCATAACCTACACAAACCAAATCCATACAATTTCAGATTATGAGAAATTACTCACTTTGATGACAGATAAATCTCTGGTTTTTTCGCTTTGCTTGGAGTGTTAACATTTGAGGAGCCATTGACAGTCTCTGTAGCCACGGACTTTGCGGCTTTTCGTGCATTTTTATCGAGGTTAACTAAACTCCTTGTAGCTAAAATCGCCTGTGGATTCAAATCATGAGAGGCTCTTGCGTACAATGATCTTACTGCATTGGAAGCTGCATCTTTAACATCTTCAATATTCAATGGACTGAGCAAGCAGTGACCTAGAATCTGTAACGTAGGTTGAAACAGTTCCCATGGAAGTGGAATTCTAACCCCTCGTCCTCCAGTGTCATCAGAACTAGAGTGTTCTTCAGTCTCTCTGATTGCTAATCTATCAAAGTCCTCTTCGATCTCAAGACTACGTTCACTGCTTCCATTGAATGAAGAGGAGTTTCCAAACCCATTGGTTAGTGCTAAGACTTTCTCTTCGTCTCCATCGATCTTTCCTTTGCAATCGCAGTCTTGACCAGCCCAATCAGCAGCAATTTTACAGAATTCGAGCTTAGACCAAGCCGGCATATGTGAGATCTCCTTGAAATAGCATTGTAGCCCCACCCCAACGATACTGGCTCGCTTAGTTGACTTAACTGCGATCTGAGGTTCGAGCTGCGGAGACAAGACTCCGACGGAGGCAGTTGGATTGGAATCACGCGATTTGTCAACACCGTTTCTCGGTGTGTGGTAAAGTGATGGATGAGAGAGATCTGGAATGTGTACGAGTATAGGTTTACCTGCGCGAGATTTAACCTCAGCGGCGTAGATTGCGAGAAGCACAGCTTCAAATCCTGCGAGAGAAGGAAGAGATGACGAATCTGACGAATGAATTCGAGATAGGTACATTCCGACGAGTAAAGGGAGGAACGAGAGGACAACGAGACGAAGCGGTGGATCAGATGATAAGTATGTTTCATATAGCCATTGACAAAGCGGATCAGATCCAGAACCAGAAACTGGATTAGAAAGAGAAGACGAGATCAAGGTATAAGCAGCACGAGAAGAGAGTAACGATAGCGCAGGACGATCGGAATCTGCAAGAGAAGAGATCGGAGTAACGTCGCCGTCTCCAGAGTGATAATCGCCGGTGAGGAGAGCGGAGAGAGAGAGAATGCGAGAGCGTTGCTTGGAAACTGCTTCCCACCAGGAATGCATTGGATCTCGATCAGCGGATGCAGTAGCGGTTGGTGTGGTGGCGGATTTGAGACGGTGAGGAGTTGAAGAAGTGGTGGAGGACGATGAAGAAGGTGAGCCGCCCGGAGGTTTGACGGAGAAGTCCATTGAGAATTAAGTCTACGATGAAGAAGGTGAGCCGCCCGGAGGTTTGACGGAGAAGTCCATTGAGAATTAAGTCTGACTTGACAAAACAAGTTCTCGCTGAATTTTAGAAACACCGATAAAATAGAAGATTGGTCATATATTTTGCTTCTTAAGGGGCAATTATGGAAGATACTATAAGTTAAGGGGTAGTTTTGTTATATTGCCATTATAAGAGGTCTGATTTTATGGGCTTCAGTTCAAGGCCCAATTACAATTTAATGACCAAGTGTCAACATCAGTATTGCTAGAAGTATAAGTTTTTTTCTTTTTTACGATCCGCATTGTTCCGATTCTGTGATCTCTTTACACGTCGACCAAATCACTAACCGGAATCTTTTTTTATATATTCGGAAATAAGATTTGATGCTTTTATCACACAATGGAAAATCATACTAAATACAAATACAAATACAAATGCATGTGTAGAACAAAAATTTTTTAAAAAAAATTTTAAGTTATAGTATAACATATGCCACTTATTATTCTCCATCTTTCGAAATCATTTCCAAACAAAAGAAGAAGTAATTTAAATTTTTACAGAAGAACACTGTTAGACCACTTCAACTTCAACTTTCCACACTAATTGTAAGAAATATCCGCAAATCTCGCCTCAAAAGTAAGCAAATGAACAAGAGATCCATTTGAAATTTGAACTTTAATAGTATGAAAGCTAAATAAATATTTGGGCCCTAAATATTTTTGCGTATGAAGAAAGCTAATAAATTCCAAAAATAGATACTAAGAAAAAAAAAAATTAAATTAGTGAGTAAAAAAAACCAAGGAAAGATGAAAAGGCAGGTCTCTTCATAAAAGATCCCACGATCACGCATCCATATGAAAATGTAATGACACGTATTACTAAACGTCATCGTTTTTGCACATTACCCAAAAACCACCCTTAAACCGACGTACTAACTTTACTTTAACCCCTTCTTCTTCCTCACTTTCCTCCATTATAACACCTCTTTCTCTCCTCTCACAAACTCAAAAAAATCTCAAATACAATGGCCGCAACATCTCTCTTTCTCATCATCCTCCTCTCACTCTCCTCCATCTCAGTTCACGGCGCATCTCACCACCACTCTGCTGCTCCTGCTCCATCTGTAGACTGTTCGACTATCATACTAAACATGGCTGATTGTTTATCTTTTGTTTCTAGTGGAGGAACTGCTTCGAAACCTGAAGGTTCATGTTGTTCTGGACTAAAGAAGGTTCTTAAAACTGATGCGGATTGTTCGAAACCTGAAGGTTCATGTTGTTCTGGACTAAAGAAGGTTCTTAAAACTGATGCGGATTGTCTCTGTGAAGCTTTTAAGAGTAGTGCTTCTCTTGGTGTCTCTGTTAATATCACTAAAGCTTCTACTCTTCCTGCTGCATGCAAGCTTCATGCTCCTTCTATTTCTAATTGTGGCTGTAAGATCTCTTCACTTAGATCTAGTGGCTTTCTCAGATCTACATTTTCCTTTAATTTTTGTTAATTTTTGAAATCTTTTTGGATTTGATTTTGAAGATTTAACTTGCATTTTTTTTTCCTCTTACAGTATCCGTGGCTCCTACTACTGCTCCAGGTATTTTTGATTTTCTCTACTTTGGTTTCTTAGTTGTTTGATTTGAATTTTATGAGTGTGAAATTCATAATTTGGGATCCGTTATTGTTAGGTCTTGCTCCAGCAGGAGCAGCGGCAGGACCCGAGTCTGCGGCTACACTAGCTCCAAACCCGACTCAAGGAAACAATGGATCTTCTTTGATCTCGATCTCGGTTACTACCGTTTTCAGTGCTTTATTGTTCGTATTGTTCTCCTCTAGTATGTATGGCTGTAAGATCTCTTCACTTAGATCTAGTGGCTTTCTCAGATCTACATTTTCCTTTAATTTTTGTTAATTTTTGAAATCTTTTTGGATTTGATTTTGAAGATTTAACTTGCATTTTTTTTTCCTCTTACAGTATCCGTGGCTCCTACTACTGCTCCAGGTATTTTTGATTTTCTCTACTTTGGTTTCTTAGTTGTTTGATTTGAATTTTATGAGTGTGAAATTCATAATTTGGGATCCGTTATTGTTAGGTCTTGCTCCAGCAGGAGCAGCGGCAGGACCCGAGTCTGCGGCTACACTAGCTCCAAACCCGACTCAAGGAAACAATGGATCTTCTTTGATCTCGATCTCGGTTACTACCGTTTTCAGTGCTTTATTGTTCGTATTGTTCTCCTCTAGTATGTACTACCTTAGCTATGGGTTTTAGTGTTCTACTTTTGTGTGTCTGGAGTGTTCTGTTTTGGGACCATTTGAGTTTCTCGGTAACTTTTTAGTATTCTAGTCTTATGTTATTACATTGTCGGACATGTCTTTTTATTCGAGTTATCGCTTATTCCTTATTTTGGTTTTCTCTTTCACTCTCTTATGTTCTAATCCTATTATTCGAGTTATCGCTTATTCCTTATTTTGGTTTTCTCTTTCACTCTCTTATGTTCTAATCCTAAATTAAATAATTTTATATTATTATTATGCGATTAAGATGTACTCAAGGTTCACAATTTCGACTTCCGATAAAGACATAGAAATTGTATAATACTTGAATTAGTTTAGTTGAAAGCTATTGCAATTGCTAACTAGTCATAGGTTATTGAATTATGTTTTTTGTTCATTTTATGTCATTAAAACTCTATCACATCCTGACAAAAAAATAAAAAAAAACCTCTATCACATCGCATTATAGCAAGTAAATTTTCTTTGGAAATATGTTTTAGCGTAGGCAGGTTATTTTGACTGAGATACTCAACTTCCCCTAAATAGGAACCTTCCCATCACACCTTATGAAAGAAGTATCCTATCTTGAAGAATACTATGGTCCACTTGTAGTATTGATATGTTCCCACTAATATAGTGTGGTGTTAACCTTCATACAGTCGCTAGTGTTAACCTAAAGTCCCAT
>CM071716.1:27394099-27406512 GCA_036630335.1 Physaria fendleri | reverse complement strand
TTTTGATTTCTCGTCTTCCGCGTTTCTTGTCTCTGGATTCAAATTGGAGTTGATCGGAATCCATATTCCACTTTATCGGTGTTCTCTGTAGTCTCTTCTTGTCGAAGCCTTCCTTCTGCTACTCATGGATCCGATTCATCAAGATAATCAGTCTCAACAAAATCAGTCTGGCAATAATCAAAATCAAGGTACCGTTCATCATTCTACGGATCAGTATGAGAATCCGTATTTCTTGCATAGCACAGATCATGCTGGTCTAGTTCTTGTTTCCGATAGATTGACTGTAGGATCAGACTTCCCTGCTTGGCGTAGATCTATGAGAATGGCGTTGAATGTTAGGAACAAGTTGGGGTTTATTGATGGTAGTATACCTAAGCCTCCGGATAATCATAGGGATGCAGGTTCTTGGTCAAGGTGCAATGACATGATGGTAGTATACCTAAGCCTCCGGATAATCATAGGGATGCAGGTTCTTGGTCAAGGTGCAATGACATGGTTGCTACATGGCTGATGAATTCAGTTTCCAAACAGATTGGTCAAAGTCTTCTTTACATGTCCACAGCCGAGAGTATATGGAAGAATCTGATGTCCCGTTTTAAACAAGATGATGCCCCTAGGATCTTCGAAATTGAACAAAGATTAAGTACTATTCAACAAGGATCAAAGGATATTAGTGCATATTACACAGAACTTGTTACCCTATGGGAAGAGTACAAGAATTATGTTGAGCTGCCAATATGTACCTGTGGTAAATGTGAATGCAATGCCTCAGGCCTATGGGAAAAGTTGCAGCAGAGAAGTAGGGTGACAAAGTTTCTTATGGGTCTGAATGAGTCTTTTGAGCCTACACGTCGCCATATCCTCATGTTGAAACCTATCCCAAGCATTGAAGATGTATTCAACATGGTAGTGCAGGACGAGAGACAGAAATCCATCAAACCTTCTACAAGAATTGATAATGTGGCCTTTCACACAATGGATAGTGGTGGAGGCTATAATGGAATTGTGGATAACACTGCTTTTGCTGTAAACTACAGATCAAATTCTCAAAGACCAGTTTGTACGCATTGTGGTCGTATGGGGCACACGATCCAGAAATGCTATAAGTTGAACGGTTATCCCCCAGGTCATAAATTTCACAACAGCTCTCAGAATGGTAATCCGAATACTGTTAACCAGAATAGCTACAACAACACTTACAAGGGGAACAAGAATTTCCAGCAGAACCAGCCTTCTCAGAACGTTCATGGCGGTTCTCAGTTCCAGCACAACCAGACCTACCAATCTCAGAAACCAAACATAGTGGCTAACACCATGGTGGACACAGGAGCTAGCTCAGCAGCAGAGGGTGGTTGCAGTCTCGATTTGAGCAACTTCTCAAAGGATCAAGTGCAACTGCTGATCCAGCAGCTTACTCTTCACAACAACAAAACCTCAGACAAAGCTCCTGTGCATCAAAGTGCTACCATAACAGAGAATGGGGCCATGGCAGTTACCTCTACAGCCGGTAACATGTCAAAAGTTGCTTCTATCATTCCTTTCAATAGTTTCATATTTTCTTTCCAGCATCATTGTCTTTCTACTATATATGATGCTTTACCTAACAATTCTTGGATCATAGACAGTGGAGCTACTAGTCATGTGTGTTCAGATCTAGCTTTGTTTAGTCAGCTGTTCCCAGTTAAAGGTGTCACAGTTTCTCTCCCAAACGGTACAAGGGTATCAATTGGTTTTACAGGAACTGTTAGAATCACAGAACACATAGTTCTGTATAATGTGCTATATGTTGATTCTTTTAAATTCAACTTGCTGAGTATTAGTTCCTTATTAACTAATAAGAATCTTTCTGCAGAGTTTCATGATAGCTTTTGTGTAATACAGGACCATACTCGGGGCTTGATGATTGGTAGAGGAGAGCTCATTCATGGTCTCTATGTGTTAGAAAATAGAGTTGAAGCATCTTCTATCAATCCAGCTATTGAGTTTTGTGGGTGTGTTCAGATCTAGCTTTGTTTAGTCAGCTGTTCCCAGTTAAAGGTGTCACAGTTTCTCTCCCAAACGGTACAAGGGTATCAATTGGTTTTACAGGAACTGTTAGAATCACAGAACACATAGTTCTGTATAATGTGCTATATGTTGATTCTTTTAAATTCAACTTGCTGAGTATTAGTTCCTTATTAACTAATAAGAATCTTTCTGCAGAGTTTCATGATAGCTTTTGTGTAATACAGGACCATACTCGGGGCTTGATGATTGGTAGAGGAGAGCTCATTCATGGTCTCTATGTGTTAGAAAATAGAGTTGAAGCATCTTCTATCAATCCAGCTATTGAGTTTTGTGGTTCTGTCCAAGTCACTGAAGATGTGTGGCACAAGCGTTTGGGTCACCCGTCTGCAGCAAAACTTCAGTTCATGTCAGGTCTTTTAAAGTTTTCTAGTAATAAGAATCATCATTGTGAAATATGTCCATTAGCTAAACAAAAGCGTCTTCCTTTCATTTCTCATAATCACCTAGCTTCTAATCCTTTTGATTTAGTGCACTTAGACATTTGGGGTCCTTTCTCTGTTGAGTCAACAGAAGGATTCAGATACTTTCTAACCATTGTAGATGATTGTACAAGGGTTACTTGGGTGTACATGCTAAGAAATAAAGGTGAAGTTTCAGTTGTTTTTCCAGCCTTTGTTCAGTTTATTCTAACGCAGTTCAATACAAAGATAAAGGCCATAAGAAGTGACAATGCACCAGAACTTTGTTTCCCTGATCTGGTAAGAAAACAAGGTATGATACACCAATTCAGCTGTGCCTACACTCCACAACAAAACTCAGTGGTGGAGCGTAAGCATCAGCATTTGCTCAATGTTGCACGTGCTCTTCTATTTCAATCGAATGTCCCTTTAATATACTGGAATGAGTGTGTGCTTGCAGCTGTTTTCATTATCAACAGAACAGGTTCTCTATTCTTTGTTCAGTTTATTCTAACGCAGTTCAATACAAAGATAAAGGCCATAAGAAGTGACAATGCACCAGAACTTTGTTTCCCTGATCTGGTAAGAAAACAAGGTATGATACACCAATTCAGCTGTGCCTACACTCCACAACAAAACTCAGTGGTGGAGCGTAAGCATCAGCATTTGCTCAATGTTGCACGTGCTCTTCTATTTCAATCGAATGTCCCTTTAATATACTGGAATGAGTGTGTGCTTGCAGCTGTTTTCATTATCAACAGAACAGGTTCTCTATTACTCAATAAAGTCTCTCCTTATGAAAAGTTGATGCATAAAATTCCTGATTATAGTTTTCGTTTTCATTATCAACAGAACAGGTTCTCTATTACTCAATAAAGTCTCTCCTTATGAAAAGTTGATGCATAAAATTCCTGATTATAGTTTTCTTAGATCCTTTGGCTGTCTTTGTTATGTATCAACTCTTACCAAGGATAGAAACAAGTTTTCTCCTCGTGCTAACAAGTGTGTGTTTTTAGGATACCCTACAGGTTATAAGGGATACAAAATTCTAGACTTGGAAACAAATCAGGTTCTCATTTCTAGGAATGTGGTCTTTCATGAAGACATATACCCTTTCAAGACCACTAATTCTGCTTCTGAGGTTAACGAGTCTTTCGGTAACTCAATTTTACCTTTACCAATTAATGTCAATTTTCAAAATCAGTCTTTCCAGACAAGTGATCCTTTACCCGTTACAAATATTAATCCTTTGCCTATTCCTAATGATAACAATAACAATATTGTTGTCCCTTCTGATATGAGTGAGAGTCATGTGCCTAATTCCTTTGCGAGTAGTTCTTCTGATACAGGTCCTCAGGTTGTAGACAACTCGGCTCATGATGTAGCTTCTAGCTCCCAAAGTCAACCGCCTGCTACAACTCGTCCAAGAAGATCTGGCAAAGCACCTGCTTACCTAGCAGACTACCATTGCTCTCAGATCTCAACAGACAGTAATAGCTCAGATTCCACTAGCCCTCTATATCCTATTGAATCTGTACTTGATTACTCGAAACTTAATCCATTCTACCAGCATTTTGTTTTAGCAACTTCAGTTGAAATGGAACCCCAGACCTTTGCTCAAGCTGTGGCCCATCCACACTTTTCAAAAGCCATGAATGAGGAGATAGACGCCCTGGAGCAGAATGAGACATGGACAATAAAAACTCTACCTCCAGGTAAGTCTGTGATAGGTAATAAATGGACATATACCACCAAATATACCCCGAATGGTCTTATAGACAGGTACAAAGCAAGGTTAGTTGCCAAAGGCTACACTCAACAAGAAGGTGTGGACTACATTGACACATTTTCACCAGTTGCCAAGCTAGCTAGTGTCAAGATGATTCTGGCCTTAGCATCAATATACAGTGACCTTGAGTTGCAGAATCTGAAAGATGCCTTACACAGTGCGTTCAAAATTAAAGACATGGGAGTCCCACGATACTTTCTTGGCCTGGAAATAGCAAGGAATGCTACTGGCATCTCAGTATGCCAGAGGAAATATGCACTCGACATCTTGGCATCCACGGGAAAATTAGCATGCAAGCCATCGAAAGTACCAATGGACTCCAATGTTCACTTAAGCAAAACTTCGGGCAGTCCCTTAGAGAATCCAAGTTCCTACAGAGAGTTGATTGGTCGTCTCCTATATCTCACCATCACTCGTCCGGACATCACTTATGCTGTCCACAACTTAAGTCAATTCATGTCTGCCCCTACAGACGTGCATCTCCAAGCTGCACACAAAATACTGAGCTACATAAAATCTAACCCAGGCCAAGGTTTGTTTTATCCAGTAGATTCTGAAATATGCCTTAATGCCTTTGTGGATGCAGATTGGGCTTCCTGTCCGGATACTAGAAGGTCAGTCTCTGGTTTTTGTGTTTATTTGGGTAAATCGTTGATCACTTGGAAAAGTAAGAAACAGGTGACGGTAAGCCGCAGCAGCACGGAAGCAGAGTACCGCAGCATGGCTTTGGCTACTTGTGAGCTGCTCTGGTTGCAACAGGTACTTAATGACATGAACATTCAGGTAAAGAACACTGCTAAACTCTTCTGTGACAATAAATCCGCTATTCATATAGCTAATAACCCATCCTTTCATGAAAGAACTAAACATATAGAAATAGATTGTCACACTATTAGAGATCAAGTCAAATCTGGCTTTATCAAATTGTTTCATGTCTCCAGTACTAACCAACATGCAGATATCCTTACCAAGGCTCTTGCTCCAGGTCCGTTCCATTCTATACTTAGTAAAATGTCCACATCAAGTCTTTTTCTTGCAGCTGAAGCTTCAGATTCAAAGACTTGAGGGGGGTGTATTAGAGTGAAGAATGAAGGACCTTTTAGTCTTTTCCCTTTTATGTAATTGGTTAATTAAAACGCTTTATTAGAGTGAAGAATGAAGGACCTTTTAGTCTTTTCCCTTTTATGTAATTGGTTAATTAAAACGCTTGTTTAGTTAGGTTAATTGTGGTTATTTCGGTTAGTTAGAAGTCTGTTTAGTTTGTTAATTGAGTCTGTATATAAGCTTGAACATTGTATTCTTTTTTGCTTAATGAATGAGAAAATATCTTTTACGACCTAATCTGAAAAAGTATTTATCATCTTTTCTGGTGTGAGCTCTTCCACTTCATACCAAAGTTCCTTCTCAAAATCTTCAATCATTAATCATAATCCAACAATTTTCTTTGTTTGGTGGAAATTGTTTGATTCCGATGAATGATTGCATGTTACCTCGTTATGAAGTGGAAAGCTCAAGCCAAAAAAGATGATGAATACTTCTAGTTTACGAATGCTGTCTAACATCACGACTTTTCTGTCATAGAAGAAATACCAACAGGAAGGAAACTTGGAATTCCTGAGAAAGAAGAAGCCAAACAGAGATTGAACACTCTTGGGCGTGAGCCCTCTTTAACTTTAGTATTTGTAATATGATCCCGCTTAAATCTAGTTAAAAGCAAAATATTAGCTTGTCATCTCTTTTCTATTTGTCTCGTTGAATTTTATTGAGCCATGCTAAAAAAACCCAAATAATTTTTGATAGGGTAATGCGCTAAACACACTAATTTGAAGCCGAAATCAACGAGACCACCATCTCACACCAAGCGCTTTCACCGAAGCCACCGGAGGATCATACCAACACCGCCACACCAGACGAACGATAGATCGGACAAGAGAGAAATCACAAGGACTAAAACTTGAAAAGATAAGCAAAATCCCAAACGATAGATCGGACAAGAGAGAAATCACAAGGACTAAAACTTGAAAAGATAAGCAAAATCCCAGAAAAAAAAAAAAAGCTAAACCGTGATCATCCACTGTTGGTACCACGAATCCCTTGCTGAACGAACAGCCAGGACGACCAAACACGCGTGGTTGACTCGCAGAAGCTACTGATAGCTCCCAACCGTACGATGCAAGGACCTCGACTAGGTGTTTAAACGACTACACGTCCACCATGACAGGTCGCAGTTCTTCGAGGCATCATTGATTGTGAAGCTAAGAGACAAACGGCTGTCATATGGAAGCTAAGAATCGCGAGTCTTCCATGAAGAATTTGAAGATGACAACCCTCTGTCCTTTGTTTTCGTGAAGATAGAAGATAGACACTATTCTCAAACAAGAGAGAAACGTAGTTAAATAGAAGATAGACACTATTCTCAAACAAGAGAGAAACGTAGTTAATGGAAATCTAATTAGCTTGTTGATGAGTTTTTAGAAGTGACCATTATGTCACATGGTCTCATTTGCAATTCTTTGACACCATCAGGAAAGCCATCTCGGCATTTGATCTTGATCCCATGAAAAAGGGGTTAGTAACAACGTGACGAGATATTATAATACAAACATTATCAAATGCAAAACAAAAACCAATAAAACAAATTTGAGATTTAACGGTTTCTAAAATGAATTCAACAAATCGGAAATGAAAATGAACTTATTTTGATACAAACATCGGAATCAGACTGATAATAATCCGAGTAAGCAATTGAGACAACCACATAAATAAGAGGTATGATCATACAGAAGTACTACACTCAAATTATCCAAACTATCTCTTGACCCAAACAAATTTATCTCAGGCAGTCTTAGAACAACTCAACACTATGAAACCACAAAGATTCTACATCAATCAGCAACTTTTTTTTGATTCCCCTCACATGTTTCAAATTCAACTATACATCATAACGTACACAAACCAAATCAATACAATTTCAGATTATAAGAAATTACTCACTTTGATGACAGATAAATCTCCGGTTTTTTCGCTTTGCTTGGAGTGTTAACATTTGAGGAGCCATTGACAGTCTCTGTAGCCACGGACTTTGCGGCTTTTCGTGCATTTTTATCGAGGTTAACTAAACTCCTTGTAGCTAAAATCGCCTGTGGATTCAAATCATGAGAGGCTCTTGCGTACAATGATCTTACTGCATTGGAAGCTGCATCTTTAACATCTTCAATATTCAATGGACTGAGCAAGCAGTGACCTAGAATCTGTAACGTAGGTTGAAACAATTCCCATGGAAGTGGAATTCTCACCCCGTGACCTCCATTGTCATCAGAGCTAGAATGTTCTTCGTTCTCTTTGATTGCTAATCTATCAAAGTCCTCTTCGATCTCAAGACTACGTTCACTGCTTCCATTGAATGAAGAGGAGTTTCCAAACCCATTGGTTAGTGCTAAGACTTTGTCTTCGTCTCCATCGATCTTTCCTTTACAATCACAGTCTTGACCAGCCCAATCAGCAGCAATTTTACAGAATTCGAACTTAGACCAAGCAGGCATATGTGAGATCTCCTTGAAATAGCATTGTAGCCCCACGCCAACGATGCTAGCTCGCTTAGTTGACTTAACTGCGATCTGAGGTTCGAGCTGCGGAGACAGGACTCCAATGGAGGCGGTTGGATTGGAATCACGCGATTTGTCAACGCCGTTTCTCGGTGTGTGGTAAAGTGATGGATGAGAGAGATCTGGAATGTGTACGAGTATAGGTTTACCTGCGCGAGATTTAACCTCAGCAGCGTAGATTGCGAGAAGCACAGCTTCGAATCCGGCGAGAGAAGGAAGAGACGACGAATCTGAAGAATGAATTCGAGATAGATACATTCCGACGAGTAAAGGGAGGAACGAGAGGACAACGAGACGAAGCGGTGGATCAGAGGAGAGGTAAGTTTCATATAGCCATTGACAAAGCGGATCAGATCCAGAACCAGAAGCTGGATTAGAAAGAGAAGACGAGATCAAGGTATAAGCAGCGCGAGAAGAGAGTAACGATAGCGCAGGACGATCGGAATCTGCAAGAGAAGAGATCGGAGTAACGCGAGAAGAGAGTAACGATAGCGCAGGACGATCGGAATCTGCAAGAGAAGAGATCGGAGTAACGTCGCACGATGAAGAAGGTGAGCCGCCCGGAGGTTTGACGGAGAAGTCCATTGAGAATTAAGTCTGACTTGAGACAAAGAAGTTTTCGCTGAAATTTAGCAACACCGATAAAATAGAAGATTGGTCATACATTTTGCTTCTTATGGGGCAATTATGGAAGATACTACAAGTTAAGGGGTAGTTTTGTTATATTGCCACTATAAGCTCAGATTTTATGGGCTTCAGTTCAAGGCCCAATTACAATTTAATGACCAAGTGTCGACATCAGTATTGCTAGAAGTATAAGTTTTTTCTTTTTTATGATCCTCATTATTCTGATTCTTCTTTGATCTCTTTACACGTCGACCAAATCACTAACCGGAATCTTTTTTTTTATATATTCGGAAATAAGATTTGATGCTTTTATCACACAATGGAAAATCATACTAAATACAAATACAAATGCATGTGTAGAACAAATTTTTTTAAAAAAAAAATTATTAAGTTATATAACATATGCCACTTATTATTCTCCATCTTTCGAAATCATTTGCAAACAAAAGAAGAAGTAATTTACATTTTTACAGAAGAACACTGTTAGACCACTTAAACTTCAACTTTCCACACTAATTGTAAGAAATATCCGCAAATCTCGCCTCAAAAGTAAGCAAAATGAACAAGAGATCCATTTGAAATTTGAACTTTAATAGTATGAAAGCTAATAAATATTTGGGCCCTAAATATTTTTGCGTATGAAGAAAGCTAATAAATTCCAAAAATAGATACAAAGAAAAAAATTTAAAATTAGTGAGTTAAAAAAAAAACGAAAGGAAAGATGAAAAGGCAGGTCTCTTCAATAAAAGATCCCACGATCACGCATCCATATGAAAATGTAATGACACGTATACCTAAAACGTCATCGTTTTTGCACATTACCCAAAAACCACCCTTAAACCGACGTACTACTTTACTTTAACCCCTTCTTCTTCCTCTTCTTTCTCACTTTCCTCCGTTATAACACCTCTCTCTCTCCTCTCACAAACTCAAAAAAATCTCAAAATCAAACACAATGGCCGCAACATCTCTCTTTCTCATCATCCTCCTCTCTCTCGTCTCCATCTCAGTTCACGGCGCATCTCACCACCACTCTGCTGCTCCTGCTCCATCTGTCTACCTTAGCTATGGGTTTTAGTGTTCTACTTTTGTGTGTCTGGAGTGTTCTGTTTTGGGACCATTTCGGTTTCTCGGTTAGCTTTTTACTACTACTATTCTAGTCTTATGTTATTACATTGTCGGACATTTGTCTTTTTATTCGAGTTATCGCTTATTCCTTATTTTGGTTTTCTCTTTCACTCTCTTATGTTCTAATCCTAGATTAAATAAATTTATACTAATCATTATGTGTTTAAGATATACTCAAAGGTTCACAATTTCAACTTCCGATAAAGACATAGAAATTGTGTAATAGTTGAATTAGTTTAGTTGAAAGCTATTGCAATGGCTAACAAAGACATAGGTTTTGTAGTTGAAAGTCTCTAGTTTGTTTTTTGTTCACTTTATGTCATTAAAACTCTATCACATCGCATTATAGTATATAAATTTTGTTTGGAACTATGTTTTAGCGTAGGCAGGTTATTTTGACTGAGATACTCAACTTCCACTAAATAGGAACTTCCCATCACACCTTATGAAAGAAATATCATATCTTGAAGAATAATATGGTCCACATGTAGTACTGATATATTCCCACTAATATAGTGTGGTGTTAACATTCATACAGTCACTAGTGTTAACCTAAAGTCCCCATAAAATTTTCTTGCATATTTCCAACTGCTTTGATCAATTGAGTGATATTGTATGGTTGCGTGGAACTTATCCTTGTTATTAGCATATGAAGTTATAGTAATCTCATATGATAATATACATACTTGATATCTCATTGAGATTCTATCCGGTTATTATTAATTGGGAAGTTTTATTACTTGAGAAATCAAATTATCAAATACAGAAGATTGGTTTTATTTAAAAACTAATTAAAAAAAAAATTAAGAATCGAACTCTGGTTTATTCTTGTAAAAATGAGTGTGTTTTTTTTTTTTACCCTGCCAACAAATTATTTTTTTATCACAAGCCAACTAAACAATTAGAACAATGTTGAGGGCTAAAAGAAATTGAAATATACCTAGGGGTGTCAAAATGGTTTGGTTTAATGGTTTAATCCAAACCAAACCATATGATTTAATAAGTTCATATGATTTAATAAGTTTGTGATTTGGGTGTTAGTGGATTAATGGTTTTAATGGGTTAATGGTTGTAGTGAATTGGTTTGAAATGAGTATAATTAAATGGTTAATTGAGTTATCCAAATTCAAACCATTGATAATTAAAATAATAATAATTATAATTTATCATTCAAATTGTGACGAAGTTATGTAATGGATCAAACCATTAAAACCATTAACTCATTATTTTAAGTGGTTTATGGTTTGATACAAATCATTTGGTAAATGGATTGGTTAGATTCATTATCTATTAAGAATTAAATCAATATGATTTGGATAAAGTTTGGTTTGGTTATCCAACTTGAGAAATATGATTTGGATAAAGTTTGGTTTGGTTATCCAACTTGAGACCCCTAAACATACCAAAGTCAAAACTTGTCTCTATCCAAGAGGGTTTGAGTCTTGCCTTGGTGTATATGGCGGATGAATAAGGGTGGGTGTATATGTTTTTCGCTTAGTTACGGTTCAGACTTTTTAGTATTTTGATTTTTATATTTTGATTTGACGATTTATAAAAATTGAAACCATATAAAAGTAATATGAAATTCAGTTTGGTTGCATTTTGGTTTTCCCATTTTTTATAATACATAGATAATTTGTAATTAATCAATATAATATAATCAAAATATAAAAACAACATAAATAAAACATAATAATTTCGCAATTGATTAATTAACATAACTATCAAAACAAAAAAAAATTAATCAATATAATATAATCAAAATATAAAAACAACATAAATAAAACATAATAATTTCGCAATTGATTAATTAACATAACTATCAAAACAAAAAAATCATGTCTGTAATACTTCACGTATAATATGATTTATATATGAATTTAAAGTTCTATATTTTATTTAAGATATAGTGTTACATAAAATTAAGATATAAACTATTTTAAGTATTAAGAAGTTAACATTTCAAATAATATTAACATTTTTAAAAATGTGACATTTCCACCGTAATTTTTTAGTTTCTATTAAATTAAAAATTTAACATTGTTAAAAATGTTAGTGGTGGTGCTAAATATATCATGAGACGTTTAATGGTTATGATTGGTTGTGAAGAAAAAAAAAAAAGAGAAATCGTTGTTGTTTGTAAATTCAGCAATGAAGAAGACGTAAGAAATGACAGTTACTTCTTAAATTTAAGGTTTGGAAAATTTGTTTTTTTTTTGTCAAAAAAAAAAATTGTTTGCTATTACCTGGAGAGGAAAGTTATGGGAAAAAAATTTCAAGTTAATGCCATTGATGAGATTGACGTTTACAAATTTGAACCACATAATTTTTATTTTGCCCAAGAGATTACAAGTATCCCATGGCTGTCAAGCAAACCGCTCTACCGAATGTGATTTCTAGAAGATTACAGGGAAAGACTAAGATGTTTCTTACAAAAATGAAGTCCTTGGGAATATAGAAACTTTGATTTATCACTACGGCAAAAGACCTCATGTTGATAGGACTGATTTGGGTTTGCTATATAATAATTTGTTGATAATTATGTTATTATTACCTAAATATGATATTTGTTTGCTATATAATAATTTGTTGATAATTATGTTATTATTACCTAAATATGATATTTTACTTGTATCAAAAATGCATTTCTATATAATTTTTCCGCTCAGTAAAATATTCAAAAAAAACAAAATGTATAACGGTAAAACTTATTTATTTTTCATCAATAACGACAGTAATTCGTAAATTAACTAATCACCAGTTTTGATATTACTTCTTGAAAATCTTTGGGTTGATATT
>CM071716.1:27359701-27371227 GCA_036630335.1 Physaria fendleri | reverse complement strand
ATCTTCTTTGTGGTATTGATAATGTTGTTGCGTGTTCCCATTATCAACATATCATCTACATAAAGGCATCCAATAATTGTATCATTTTTAGTTGTTTTAATGTAGACGCATTGTCACATTCATTTATGGTAAAATCATAAGATTTCATTTTATTATCAAACTTCTCATGCCATTGTTTTGGTGTTTGCTTAAGTCCATACAATGACTTCACAAGTTTACAAACTTTCTTTTCTTGACCTTTCACTATAAAACTTCTGGTTGCTCCATATATATTTCTTCATCTAATTCACCTCTCTGTGGTATTAGGGTGAGCCAAGCTTTCATCTGTTTGGATTCCTAATGTGCATTGCAGCCACAGCTGCAAGAGCATTTAAATCAGTGCTTCAACATATTTTGTTTTCTTTTGGCGTCGTGTGCAACGATATAAATATATGTTGCAGAACTAGTTTCTTTTGGCGTCGTGTGCAACGATATAAATATATGTTGCAGAACTAGCTCACATTGTTCTGCAAGAGCACCTAAATATATGTTGATGTTGCTTAAAATATTCATAGTTATACATATTCACATTTTTAATGAAAGTATTTAAGATAAGAATTACGCTTAGTTCTAAAAAAATATTTATAGTTATAAATTATGATTTGTAAAAATATGTTTACAACTAAAATTTATAAAATTATCAAAAACGATTAGTTCTAAAAATTTAAATCAAATTTTTATTCAATTTATAAAAGATAAAAATAATAGTTTGGAAAGCATTTAGTTGTAAATATAGTTTAAATCAAAAGTTAAAATTAATTATAGTTATAAATTATGATTTGTAAAAATATGTTTACAACTAAAATTTATAAAATTATCAAAAACGATTAGTTCTAAAAATTTAAATCAAATTTTTATTCAATTTATAAAAGATAAAAATAATAGTTTGGAAAGCATTTAGTTGTAAATATAGTTTAAATCAAAAGTTAAAATTAATATAATTAAAGTTTAGCTAAAAATATAATTAAAAGGTATATTAGTCATTTTCTTATTAAAACCATTTAGATGGAAATGAAAACTAACAAAACAAAATGTCCATCAAAATGGATCATCCGAATGAAATTTAAATATGAAAACAAATAACATCCAAATGCATCGTCTAAATGAAACATTTGAATGAACCATTTGGATGACATTAGCAAATGGAGAAACAAACGGGGTCTGACTATGTTCAATCTAGTTTGGATAAAAACTTAGATGTAAAGACTAGCTTGTCTGAATCGAGTCGTTCTATGACGTATGCAACCTAGATTGAACTCCTATAGTGATGTAAAGACTAGCTTGTCTGAATCGAGTCGTTCTATGACGTATGCAACCTAGATTGAACTCCTATAGTCTATATTCGGCATTCAGATAACCACAAGTCGATGTGTTTCACGATTTGTTGTCTCACTTTGTTTACTTCATCTATTACGCTGCAATTATTTGACTTACCTCAAAACAAAGTTGTGCTTATTTTAAAGATCATCGTTACAAACACACAAAATGCTTATACCTTCAATGACGATTGTTTGAGGGCATCCTCTAATACCAGTTCCATGGCCACAGTTATGACATTTTATGATGTAAGAAGGCACTGGGGCATAAACTTAACTAATCTTTCCAAGGCAAATGCAAAAGTTCGAGACAAAAGTTAAAAGAAAAATCAATGTATAGGGGATAAGAGCTAAAGACTAGGCTATATTTTTCTCATGGTGATGCCCTCTGCGAGCTTAAAAGAGGCTCTGATCTTCACGAGCTTACCTTTACCGACAGAGTTCTTAAGCTGTAGAGCAAGTGTTTTCCGGAAACTCTCAGGAACTCAAGACTTGTGTTTCTCCTCCATTTTTTTAGCTACAGCTTAGGCATCAATTCATGAATGTTGACGTGTTATTTAGTTAAAGGCTGGATTCCATGTGTGTTAATGCTAGGAACACACTTTTTGTAGGTGACATTAGAATTGTTAAAAAAATAGAAGAGAACAAAAACTTGCAAAAAACAACACAGAACAGATGCCAGAAAACGATGCCAGAAAACTGTTGCAGTGGAATATGATAAAGATGATGATAATACAAATCACTGTCATGAACAGGAAACATGCTTATGAAGCTCTAAGAAGAGATTGAGATACAGTGTTTTCTGGTTTTATCATAGGTTTGGGTTTTATTAGATTCAGAATCATAAACCACGATAGCAATACCATTTTTGATACATTGATTAGATCAGATCAAGCTGTTCTTTTTATGATGTGGACTCCACTGTCTGTATCCACAATGTTGCTTATATCTCCCACCTTGAGAGCATAAGTTGCTTCCTCAAATGGTTTCTGCATTTGACCTCTACCAGCTTATATCTCCCACCTTGAGAGCATAAGTTGCTTCCTCAAATGGTTTCTGCATTTGACCTCTACCAAAGGGACCTGAACAGAGTCGTAAAATCAACATTAACACTTCCAGTATGAGATATATCAACGCCTATTATAAATTCATCACTGGTAAATTCAGATTCTAAACATCAGTAATGATCTAAGTAGACACTAGTAACTTTCAGAGCGCCCAAACATTTGAAGAAACTTCAGGATTTAGACATAAAAATTGATCTAAGTAGCCATTAGAAAGATTTTTGAGCACCAACTATAAGATTTATTAACGATTTTTGAGCACCAACTATAAGATTTATTAACGAAGAAACTCATGATTATGAATATTAGTAATGACAGAAGCTAGAGGCTTTTAAGATTTCTGAGAGAACTAATTACAGATTTTTCAAGAAAGATTTTTGAGCACCAACTATAAGATTTATTAACGAAGAAACTCATGATTATGAATATTAGTAATGACAGAAGCTAGAGGCTTTTAAGATTTCTGAGAGAACTAATTACAGATTTTTCAAGAAGACAGTGTAGATTCTAAACATGGATTATGTTCTAGCAAATTTAAGAGCACCAACTATAAATTGATTAAGGAAGAAACTCAAGAATCTGAATATTAGTAATGATAGAAGTTAGAAGCTACTAAGATTTCTGAGAGAATCTGAATATTAGTAATGATAGAAGTTAGAAGCTACTAAGATTTCTGAGAGAAGCAAAGCAACTACGGATTCATCAAGGAAAACAGTTTTGATTCCAACCACTGATGATGTTCTAGCAAACTTATATTATGGCCATTAGGCTCCATATGTACAAAGTTAGAATAGAACAGAATCCAATTACTTAGAATACATTGAACAATTCTCATCTTTTTTCTCACAATCTCAATTCGAACTCAGTATTGCTACGTTCTGCAAAGATCATGTATAAGACTATCAAGATTCAATTTCATTTCATAGATTGCAACCGGATCTCAGATGATATCTTCACGGATCGATTTGAGCTGCTCAACTGCGGATTCTCTGGTGGTAGTCATAATGATCTTTCCCTCTGGATCCTTCCATGAAGCCTTCCTCCGAGATCCTTGATGCTTAATCAGAATGTGCGATGCCTTAACCTGATCCCTTGACGCCATCTTGATCTTCTTTAGGTTTGGTAAAGTTGTGCGGCGAATTAGCTTTTGCGTTAGTTAGACGCGTGCTTATATAGAAATAAATAATTAGAGAAATCAGCCCAAAATAAAAAAATAAATAAATAAATAAATAGAGAAAAAATTAGTCCACTCGATGTTTTTTTTTTTCTTTTTCCAATCTATATTCAAAGTTCCTACTATCTGATTATTAGTCACTGAATCATGAGTTAAAATAAAAAAAATACCTTATGATGTTCATGATGAATCATATGATATTTGGTTCTTAATCTCTTAGTGTAATGGATTTCAGAGTTGAGCACATCAGGATCAGAAGTTTGAAGAGAGGAATGAAGCTTTAAGAGTTAGTTGCGAAATGGGATATCCTGTGAGCACATCAGGATCAGAAGTTTGAAGAGAGGAATGAAGCTTTAAGAGTTAGTTGCGAAATGGGATATCCTGTTCGAGTTGTCAGGTCACATAGGGAGAGGCGTTCTGCATTTGCCCCTCATCTAGGAGTGAGATATGAAGGGATTTACAGGATTGAGAAGTGCTGGCGAAAACTTGGTTTATGGGGTTATATTGTCTGTCGTTATCTGTTTGTAAGATGTGACAATGAGCCAGCTCCATGGACCAGGGATAGGCATGGAGAATGGCCAATACCTTTGCCAAATACTGCAGAGCTTGAGTTGGCCACAGACTTGTTTGAAAGAAAGGAGAGCCCATCATGGGATTTTGATGAAGGTGAGGGTTGTTGGAAATGGATGAAACCTCCACCTGCTAGTAATAGAAGTGGGTCAATGTAATGCATTTTGAGGAGAGGAAGTGTATGTCGGATCGCTTTGTTATGGCTTCTCCTTTTTGTTTTCATCATTTTCATTGGTTCATCATCTAACTTAAACTGAATTTATAACACCGAATATTTTACTTCTTCTTTTGGTGTGATCCTTAACATTATCTGGGTAACTTGAGGTTCTTTTGGTGTGGTTCCGACTCAAAAAAAATAATCAAATAATGATATAAGCTATTGTTCTTTTGGTGGATTCTTCAACTTTCCAGCTGAAAAATATACCGAAACACAACAAAACAAGCAAGTTAATCCTGACAGAAGAGGAAAGATGCTCTTGGAGGAAGTGAAGCTACTTCTAAGTCATATACACATAAACCAAACAAGATCTCGCATATGGGATCATTGTAACCGGATTCTTGGTTGTGCAATATCACTAAGGACTCAAACCTGCATAACATCTTTTAAGCTGTAAGTAGTACAAATTATGGGAAGAAATCAGTCTACAAGACGAGCTCTGATCCGCGTTTGCATATTCAATTCCAACAAAATGTATATTCTTAACCTACTCAATAGATTCAATACCTTAATGATACAATAAAAGTGTAAATTAATCTGGTTACAAGAAAAAGAAAAAGGATATATATACCAGAGACCTTAAAGAAACAAGACAACACTGAACAATCGCCACTCAAGGAGCAAGAGTAAGACATAAACATTATTGTGATAAGTATACGACCAATTCCAAAAGAGTCAACCAAAACTTATATATGTATATTATCAATAGAATCAAAGAACGCGGAGATCTATCAAGGCTTTTATCTTAGATGTCTCTCAAGACGGGCCAACCTTTTTTGATGATCTCATCAACTCTAGCATGGATTTGTTCCTGGATTCTAGGCGGGCAGAGCTCTGCTGCATAACCATTTAGTTTTGTGGCTAGAGCCGAACTCTCGAGCTCTTCTTCTGCCATGTTTCCCAATAGTTGAATAAGAAATGGATTTTGTTTCAGCTCGAACTTCTGCATATACTGAGATATGAAGGGATTTACAGGATTGAGAAGTGCTGGCGAAAACTTGGTTTATGGGGTTATATTGTCTGTCGTTATCTGTTTGTAAGATGTGACAATGAGCCAGCTCCATGGACCAGGGATAGGCATGGAGAATGGCCAATACCTTTGCCAAATACTGCAGAGCTTGAGTTGGCCACAGACTTGTTTGAAAGAAAGGAGAGCCCATCATGGGATTTTGATGAAGGTGAGGGTTGTTGGAAATGGATGAAACCTCCACCTGCTAGTAATAGAAGTGGGTCAATGTAATGCATTTTGAGGAGAGGAAGTGTATGTCGGATCGCTTTGTTATGGCTTCTCCTTTTTGTTTTCATCATTTTCATTGGTTCATCATCTAACTTAAACTGAATTTATAACACCGAATATTTTACTTCTTCTTTTGGTGTGATCCTTAACATTATCTGGGTAACTTGAGGTTCTTTTGGTGTGGTTCCGACTCAAAAAAAATAATCAAATAATGATATAAGCTATTGTTCTTTTGGTGGATTCTTCAACTTTCCAGCTGAAAAATATACCGAAACACAACAAAACAAGCAAGTTAATCCTGACAGAAGAGGAAAGATGCTCTTGGAGGAAGTGAAGCTACTTCTAAGTCATATACACATAAACCAAACAAGATCTCGCATATGGGATCATTGTAACCGGATTCTTGGTTGTGCAATATCACTAAGGACTCAAACCTGCATAACATCTTTTAAGCTGTAAGTAGTACAAATTATGGGAAGAAATCAGTCTACAAGACGAGCTCTGATCCGCGTTTGCATATTCAATTCCAACAAAATGTATATTCTTAACCTACTCAATAGATTCAATACCTTAATGATACAATAAAAGTGTAAATTAATCTGGTTACAAGAAAAAGAAAAAGGATATATATACCAGAGACCTTAAAGAAACAAGACAACACTGAACAATCGCCACTCAAGGAGCAAGAGTAAGACATAAACATTATTGTGATAAGTATACGACCAATTCCAAAAGAGTCAACCAAAACTTATATATGTATATTATCAATAGAATCAAAGAACGCGGAGATCTATCAAGGCTTTTATCTTAGATGTCTCTCAAGACGGGCCAACCTTTTTTGATGATCTCATCAACTCTAGCATGGATTTGTTCCTGGATTCTAGGCGGGCAGAGCTCTGCTGCATAACCATTTAGTTTTGTGGCTAGAGCCGAACTCTCGAGCTCTTCTTCTGCCATGTTTCCCAATAGTTGAATAAGAAATGGATTTTGTTTCAGCTCGAACTTCTGCATATACAAAATCCAGAAGAAGATAGATTTTATCAATCGTTTATTCGCACAATCTGATAAACCTTGATCTAGATACTCAAAGTTGAACCTGATGATCAGGCTCTGCGTGATAAAATGTCCCTAGACGTTGAATTTGAGTGGTTACAATACTGCTTCTTGATTTAAGTTGTTCCCTTTCTTTGCTAGTAGAAGCCATTCTCAATTCTTCTGTAGAGTTGGTGAAAATACATGATCTGTTCAAAATACAAGATTACAATAATACAAAAGTTTTAGATTTCAGGCCAAATATTACCAAACAGCTAGTGAGTGGAGATTTACTTCATCTGCACCTGTATTGATTACCCACATCAGGACCTTGTCCAAACACTTGTCTGGAATCATGACTAGACCAGAATACATCTAAGAGCTGACGGTACCCAATTATCCTTGGATCATATTCAACCTGTAGACATTTACAGAACAAAATCATCTATGCACTAAGATAACACATCACCAAAGCTCAGCAAAACGAAGCTCAATCATCAGCTACAGAATTCCGATATAAATGGAACACGAATTTGTCGATTCAAAATGAAATCTATCCAGTATAGCTAATCGAGATCAACAATAAACGAAGATGGCACTCTATCAAAGAAAAAGCTCAATTCAAAATATGTGATGAGATCATTAACCTGTACGGACTCAGCGTGATCACCTAAGTTCCTATACTCCGGATTCGGTTTAGTTCCACCAGCGTAACCAGCGGTTGTTCGTACGACGCCATGGGTACAACCAAACGCAGCCTCCGATCGCCAAAAGCTTCCAATAGCGAAAAACGCAGATTTCAAAGGACGATCGGGAGAATCAGCGACAACATCTGAGATCTGACTGGAAATCCTGATGCATGCAGCTTTATCGAGCAGAGAAATATACACGGAGAGGAAAACGAGAGTCGCATAACGAATGAGGAAGAAACTGTTCCTCTTCTCCAAAAATATACACGGAGAGGAAAACGAGAGTCGCATAACGAATGAGGAAGAAACTGTTCCTCTTCTCCAACGAAGCCATTACAGATCCACGTCTTTACTCGATCTAAACAAGGTAACGCTTTTTCTTATGACCCTTCGTAGTCCTACTCAGTAACTGTCATTGATTTGATTTTTGAATCAATTACATGTAGTAGCACAAAAAAAAATCAAATTTACACTCAATAGCAAAAAAAATCAAATTTACACTCAATAGCACAAACCTCTTAAAATTACACTAGCACAATTTTTTTTTGTTTCCACATGTTTTTGGTTTTTGTTTACACATAATTTTTTTGTTGTGCTACTTTTGTAATTTAGGGGAGTAATTGTGTTACTGGATGTAAAAGACCCCTTGATTTTTTCGCATTACTCGGTATAGTTATCCGGTATAATCAAATCCAACTACAAGCATAGATAAACCGAAATGACACGAACCACCTACTTATGAAAACTACAAGCATAGATAAACCGAAATGACACGAACCACCTACTTATGAAGTTCTGTGGTTTGATAAAATTTATAAATGCGAAGAAGTCTTTGTGAATACAAATCCAATCCAAAAGCAAACACATCCAAATCCAAATAAAAGGAAAACATAGATTATTACGATTAACTCTAGTCGGCCTTGGCAGCAGAAGCAGCAGCTTGACCTCTGAGACGACCAGTCCTCCTTGCAGCAATAAGACCAACCTTTTTACCAGGAGGTGCATCACGTCTAACTGTAGACGCATGACCAATGTGTTGATGGTTACCTCCTCCATGAGGATGCTCAACTGGGTTCATAGCCACACCACGAACCTTAGGCCATGAGTTTCTCTTCACACGGTACTTGTGGTATGCGTTACCTGCCTTCAGCATTGGCTTCTCAGTTCTTCCACCACCAGCAACTTGACCAATCATAGCCCTGCATCCACTTGGGACAATCTTCTTTGATCCAGATGGTAACTTAATCCTGTCAAAAACATAGCATAATTGAGAAATTAAAGATCATAAGAAACAACACAAAAACACAGTTCACAAGAGCAGTTGAATCATATGTTCAGCTCGAAAGCATAATCAAGCTCTACAGACGCAACAATCCAATCCTCATCAACATAAGCAATTACAAGTCTATATCATAAGGATGTATTTCTACACTGAACAATCAACAGATCTGAAAGAGATAAATATAAAACTCATATGAATGTTCTATAAATCTAAATATCATCTGGTACTAAATTGGAGAAACAAACCTAGTGGTGTCATTGTCAGGATTGTGAGCGATGACGATAGCGTAATCACCAGAAGCTCTAGCGAGAACACCGCGGTCACCAACATGATGCTCAACGTTGCAGACAACAGCTCCTTCAGGAATAGATCTAAGAGGGAGAACATTTCCAACGACGAGAGTAGCTTTCTTACCGCAGTACAAGAACTGACCTGTGTACATACCTTCGGCGGCGACGAAAAGCTCCTTCTGCTTCTTGAAACGGAAAGGATGACGGAAAGTGACGCGAGCTAGCGGTGCTCCACGACCAGGATCGTGGATGATTTCCGTCACGACGCCCTTGAGGTATCCATTTCGCTCGCCGAAATCGAGACTACGGAACTTAGCTGGTCCTTTCCGGTGGTGAGTGTGGGATTTGAAGACGGATCCCGCTCCCTTACGTTGTGCTCTGATGACACGTCCCATGGATGGATTATCGTCTCGACGGCGATAGAGAACAGTTTAAGGGTTTGAGATCAACCTTGAGATAAAAATCACCTTTTTATTCTGCAAAAATGATGTCGTCAAACCCTAATGGGCCTGAGTAAGTCACAAAAAGGAAATAAGTGGCGCTTTTATAATAACCGACACTTCTTGATTTACAAGTGTGCCCTTAAAAAGCTTATACAATCATAAGAATCACGCCGTCGTGGACGAAAGAGAACAAGATTTCAAATCGTGGACTTAGAAAATTTCCGCAACAAGATTGGATTGTACGATCGTAATCTTGGGAAGAAATGGAAGATGACCAGTTTCTCCGGAAGTTCGATTCGTCGCATCGTAAGATCGCTTCGGAATTTTTGACGAATTGGCAGTCTTTCTTAACTAAAGATTTATGCAAGGATTGTGTTCACCTTCTCTCCAATCGAATCCGATCTGTTGACCCAGGTAAGGTTTCTCGACTCTTTCTTGAGAGATACTAAGAACATTGAAAATTTTATATAGAAAGCGGAGATTTTTTTGATTCCCGTACTTAATAATTGAAAATTTTATATAGAAAGCGGAGATTTTTTTGATTCCCGTACTTAATACTACTTCGATACCTGATAGGTCTGACGAATCTAATTTAACTTTAGGGTTTGATAATTGGAACAAATAGGAATTAAAATTTATCGGCTTTACGTTTATTTACCGTTTTGATTTATATTATGTCTCCTTGTGTAGAACATTGTAGTAACACAGACAAGAATGATGAAAAGGGTGAAGCTGATTTGCAATCAGAAGGAATCAGTAACAATTTGGATGATAATTATGATGGGAAGTCTACTAGTGATTTGGAAAACGGCAAAGACTGTGATAATCATGTGTTACCTAGTTGGAAGGAGCCTGAAATTGTATTTGGATCCTTCTCTAAAGCTTCTAGTAGTGTACTGCCCTCTAGACCAGCTGCTTCTGAAACAGCAAGCCCTCGAATGTCTTGGGCTGATATGTCACAAGAGGATGAACTCGAGGATGAGGAAGAAGAGGAGCAGATGGACTCGAATGGGAAATCTGTTGATGTGAATCTGATGAAGACTCCTCAGAAGCCTAAATTGCCTAGAGAACAGAGAGAGAATCTCAGGCTAATGAAGGTGAAGAGACAGAAGGAGTTCGTTTGCTTGGAAAGAGTTAAGGGAAAGATTGTTAATGTAGTTGATGGACTTGAGTTGCATACTGGTGTTTTTAGCGCGGTGGAGCAGAAACGGATTGTTGATCAAGTGTATCAACTTGAAGAGAAGGGGAGAAAAGGAGAACTTAAAGGTAGCTTATTCTTTCAATTTGAAACTGTTCTTATCTTAACTGTGACCGATATTCAGTCTGAATCTTGTTTTGCTCTCTTTCTGTAGGGCGTACATTTACTGCTCCACAGAAGTGGATGAGAGGCAAAGGACGTGTGACTATTCAATTTGGCTGCTGTTACAACTATGCTACAGTAAGTAACTCGTTACAAAATTTCATTTATGTATTTTGACTCTTAACAATATCTTGTATGTTGATAGGATAGAGCTGGAAACCCACCTGGTATCCTTCAACGTCAAGAAGTGGATCCGTTGCCTCCGCTTTTTAAAGTCATCATTAGAAGGTTGATTAAATGGCATGTACTGCCTCCAACATGTGTGCCCGATAGCTGTATTGTCAACATCTATGATGAAGGTGACTGCATACCTCCTCACATCGACAACCACGACTTTCTACGTCCCTTCTGCACTATCTCTTTCCTCAGTGAATGTAATATCCTCTTTGGCTCAAGCCTAAAAATTGATGGTCCTGGTGAATTCTCGGGTTCATTCTCAATACCACTTCCTGTGGGGTAATTATATTTTTTTTATGAATTTCCAATATCGAAACTTTCCTCCACTCCTTGTCAAATAGTATCTAACAAAGACATTGTTTTTGGGGAATTTGGCAGGTCAGTTCTGGTGTTAAATGGAAATGGAGCTGATGTAGCTAAGCACTGTGTACCGGCAGTTCCCACAAAAAGGTATGCTGTTGTATCAAATTTTCTTATATGAACAGACATCAAGTTTCTTATACGAGTTGTTTCTTCAAACAGGATATCAATCACATTTAGGAAGATGGATGAGTCAAAACGTCCGGTTTGGTTCACTCCAGAGCCTGATTTACAAGGGATCGAGCCACTGCCGCTGGAGCCGAACCACTCTGGTTC
>CM071716.1:27342442-27358255 GCA_036630335.1 Physaria fendleri | reverse complement strand
TTCCTCTTTTCTTTTTTCTTCTCAATTCCTTTAAGATTTTTCCGATCTATTTCGATTTCTGTAAGATCGTGTCGATTAATCAATCATATGCTTATAAGATTTCTCCCCAGAATTTATCGATTCTCTCTTTTGTTTCAATTAGCTCAGATGATATGATTCAACAGTTAGTACGTTTCTTTTTAAAATAATGCTTTTGTTTGACCACCCAATCAAAATCACTGGTCATCCTTTTTCTTAGATCTCTGTTTTTTTTTTTTTTATTACCTCGTATCCTTGGCTAGGTCTTGATTCTGCATCTTGTTATAGGAAATATGCTCCTACATCTGCGATTAACTTAGGTTATACAAGCTTATTTGTATTAGTATTTGAAGTTTTCATTCTTCTTTGGAACTTTTGTAGGTTGAAGAAGCTGAGGATGGCTGGTAAAGAGGATACTAATGTATCTACAAAAGAGTCCTTAACCGAGGAAGCCACTGAGATATGGAAGAATGAAATGGAATGTCGTCGGTTTCAGGTAGATAGGTTAGAAGCTGAACTTATGGATTTCAAAGCTTTCCTTGAGTTTGGCTGCGCTATTTGAAGTCAAAAGCTAGTATCTTGGCCATTCCTGATGATCTAGCAAATGGTGAGGAACAGATAGAAGTGAAAGGATTAGACTTTCTTAAGAAAGATGGTGGTTCATCTTCTGAAGCGGCTAGGAACACTAATCTTGAAACTAGAAGGTACCATGGTTCCTTGGGTATAGAAGATGGAGCTTATACAAATGAGATGCTCCAGTCTATAGAGACGGTTACTGATGTGTTGGAGTCTCTTGTGAGGAGGGTTACAGCAGCAGAATCTGAGACGGCTGTTCAGAAGGAGAGAGCACTTTTAGGAGAGGAAGAAATCAGTAGAAAAACCGTCCAAATCGAGAATTTGTCTTTGAAGTTAGAAGAAATGGAACGATTTGCTCATGGGACTAACAGTGTTCTAAACGACATGCGTGAAAGGATTGGGGAACTAGTTGAAGAGACGATGAGACAGAGGGAAAAAGCTGTGGAAAACGAAGAGGAGCTACGTCGTGTGAAGAGAGAGTTTGAGTCGCTTAAAAGCTATGTCAGTACTTTTACCAATGTTAGAGAAACACTTCTTTCATCTGAGAGACAATTCAAAACCATCGAGGAGCTCTTTGAACGGTCAGTCTTATCATATCTTCTGCATACAAACAGGACTAAATATTTCTTTCTCTACAATTCTATACCATTACAACCTTTTACATCCCAACTATTTTTGTGCCTCCTTGTGAATGGTGAAACAGGTTGGTCACTAAGACAACACAATTAGAAGGAGAAAAGGCACAAAAGGAGGTTGAAGTTCAGAAACTAATGGAGGAGAATGTGAAATTGACTGCACTTCTCGACAAGAAAGAAGCTCAGCTTCTAGCTTTGAATGAACAATGCAAAGTCATGGCTTTGAGTGCTTCAAACATATGAATTTGCTATGTTTTTTTTTCTTTTTTTTCTTTGAGACAATGCTTTCGCTGAAGATAGATGATTCAATCTTCTTCATTTTTCTTTGTTTCAAATGGTCCAACTTTTATCTGTAGATTTTTATGGATTTAATGCAATAACCAACAAGAAAAAGATTGTCTCCATCTTTGGTAAACGGCAGGTAGTCCTTTTTTTTGTCATGGACGGCAGGTAGTCCTTATGCCTTGCCTTGTATCAGACGGCAAGAAGTTCCAAATAATTTACCATCGTGGCAAAAGTGTAAATAACGTGGTAAATAGAACAAGCCAACATCATCTCTGCACGTGTAAGTACGTGGTAGGCATTGGGTATTAGTTTTTTTTCTTTAAAGACCTTCCTAAAAAAGATTTTTCTTTGTAAAACACCCCCTACTTATCATTCCTTTATAAATCACCCTTTAAAATTAAACAAAAATAGCGATTCAATAGAAACTTCAAAATTGCTTAAATTAACGAGAAAATCTGGATTATTTGGATCCGAAACATCGGATTGTACCCTTATGTCACTAGCAATCACTTAATTTCACGCCCAATTGAAGAAATTAGAGAGTTTATTCAAGAACCCTAATTTGTGCAAAAGAGAGGAAAATGAGAATGTGATAGATGAAAAGTCGATTTTAACTGACAAAACCGAATTTATTGTGATTTAATTTAAGATTTCAGTGTTTAGACTTAATTTAGGGTTCAATAACGAGATTTACTAAATCAATTTTGAATCGCTATTTTTCCTTTAATTTAAAATGGTGGTTTATTAAGGAACAATGAGTCGGAGGTGTTTTACAAAGAAAAAACTTTTTTAGAGAGATCTTTAGAGAGAGGAAAAGTTCGGGTGAGAAAAGTGAGAAACGACATAGTACAGGGGGAATAATGCGGCATCCCAAAAGAGAAAAGTGAGAAACGACATAGTACAGGGGGAATAATGCGGCATCCCAAAAATCTACCATAAGTACATTATTTTTGACCATACTTGATAGTATGAGTCTACCAGTACTATTTAAACTTTACCTGATAAATATTTTTTTTTACCACATGTTACATAAAGTCTACAAGTCAACTAAGATAAGTTAACAAATCAACAATAATAGAGTTTATTTCATAGTTAAAGTAGGCTTTGCTTGTTGTGGTAGATTTATTACATTTTTGGTAGACTTATCTTATTGTAGAAGATTTTATAACTTTCAAAAATTACTCACTCGATTTTAGTATATAAAAATATACCAAAACTATATAAATTAAATTTTAATTACCATAATTGTATAAAATAAGTCCATCATTACTATACCTAACTCTAGCACATGAAAAAAA
Source organism: Physaria fendleri (assembly GCA_036630335.1). Classification (NCBI taxonomy): domain Eukaryota; kingdom Viridiplantae; phylum Streptophyta; class Magnoliopsida; order Brassicales; family Brassicaceae; genus Physaria; species Physaria fendleri. The sequence continues at coordinate 27,355,443 of CM071716.1, read as the reverse complement.
AATCTATCACATATTACGTAAAGTCAACTAGTCATAAGTTTGCAAGTCAACATTTAGTAAAGTCTATATTATAGCTAAAGTAGCATTTTGCCTGTTAGAGTAAATTTATTTTATTTTTGGGTAATTAGTAAAGTCTATATTATAGCTAAAGTAGCATTTTGCCTGTTAGAGTAAATTTATTTTATTTTTGGGTAAACTTTATATTATAAGTAAGGTAGACTGGGTAGACTTTTAAATATTTCAAATGTTATTAAAAGACCATAACAAGCACAAAAAGGCAAATTTTACTATATAATAAATTACATGTTTATAAATACTTCTCCATTGTACATATTGTAGAAACAAAATCCATCAAGCAAATGGCAAATGGTATTATAGTCTGAGTCTAGAGAAGATGAAGAATGTGAATGGTTGCCACTGTAAATGTAATCAAGAAAATGATGTTCCTCAAGACGTTCCTAAAGGTCATTTTCCAGTTTATGTCGGACCGAACCGAAGCCGGTACATCATTCACATCTCGTGGCTCGATAACTCTGAATTTCAGACATTGCTCCAACAAGCTGGGGAAGAGTTAGGGTTTGATCATGCTATGGGCCTAACCGTAATTTGTGATGAAGATTTCTTCAAGTCTATTATCTCCCAAGTTAAGATAAAATCCGTCAGATCATTGTTCCTGAAGATGAAATCTCTTTTAACCGTTTGATAAATGTTAAGGTATCATATAATAAAAAATATTAGAAAAATTAATAAAAACGAAATCTTTAAAACATAATTGTATATTATCAGTCAAGATACTTAGGTTGACTAATGCTCATAATATGTTGTATATTATCAGTCAAGATACTTAGGTTGACTAATGCTCATAATATGCACTTACATATTGTTTTTGGTCAAAGTAATAATTATTGACTAAGATCAAGTTATTAAAGACAATAAAACATAGCAAAGAGAGCTGATAAAGCTTAATTTACCATACCAGTAAACACCAAACATGAACCTGAAGCCGGAGAGACGAGAAATGCTTCGGAGAAGGTGTACTAATAATATAAGCATTGGTTATTCCCAGTCCAACGGAAGCTCTTTGGCCCAAGCTTGGCCAGAAAAAAGTGCCTGATATATTTTTGTATTTTTTTGAATTTTCCGAAAACCCCTTATAATATGAAACAGATAGAGTACAATTTTATAGGAAAAAATGTTAATAATAAAAGCAAAAACGTTATGTAAATAAATAAATTTATTACAAGAGACATTTGTGAGATAAAAGGTGATGAAGAACATCTAGTTTTCAGGGAAAAGGGAATGATAATGAATCTTGGGACTATGGTTTTTATAATTGTTATTTTTCATTTATTATCTGCCAGTTTCTTGTTTGTAAATGGCTATAAAGGGGCTTGCATACATACATAAGAATTTGACCCTAAGATAATTGAGGTATAGAGATTTGGAGACAAACTGATCAGAACATACAAAAAAAAGTACTGATAATAGTAAACAAAAACAAACTTTTAAAGAAAAGTTGTTGATAAAGAAACTCTTGTTTTGAAGAAGAAATTGCATAGAGTAGAAATGGAGAAATCGATTTTGAAAATTAATGGTTTAATTGGGGAATGTAGCAAATCAGTTGGCAGCAAATCAGAATCCACCGGCAGCAGCAAATCAGTTGGGGAATGTAGCAAATCAGTTGGCAGCAAATCAGAATCCACCGATAGCAGCAAATCAGTTGGGGAATGTAGCAAATCTGTTGGCAGCAAATCAGAATCCACCGGCAACATCAAATCAGTTGATTGATTTTTATAATTGTTATTTTAATAATATCATCTTGGAGGTCAAGGGTATGAGGCTGAATAGGAGCCAACTGAATAGGAGCCAATAATAGGAGTTAAATGAAATTTGGATTTTGCCGAGTCTTTATGCTACTTTTGAAGCTTCGCATTTTTCTTGAAGCACCATAATCTTCGCAATACACTGGTAAATGATAACTTCATTTAACTAAATAAATATTACTATATAAAAATATATGTAAAAATAAAAAGATGAATAAATTTAACATTTATTAAAAAAAAATACTAAAGAAAACTGGCCGCCTAATTCTCCTATACAATATTTTTAACAATCTTTTTTTTTGTAAATATCTCAATAACCTGTTATCCTTTTAATTTTGTACAATATTTCCAAGAAGTGGTTCAAGAGTTTTTAAAGAAATATCCCCTGCCGTCAAAACCACCGTCGGTGACTATCCGTCACGAAAACTCAAGTTAGATTATGTTTTGTCGCATAATGGTATAATTTAATGTAAAAACCTTTTCCCAATGTTGGATATTAATCAAGAAATGATTTTAATTATTTTCTAGATATTATAAGATGTATTTTTAATTATTAATCAAGATTATGAATCGGTATTTTTGTTTAGGGTTTAAGATAATTAGGTTTATCCATGTCTTTTGGTTGGTATTTCAAAATATATTTGAATTGTCATTGTCATTCTTCTTGTTGTTGTGTGCTATGTTATTAATTACTAAACAAAAATTCTTATTCATGAATGTTAATGGTTAATTATAAATTATTTGTTTATAAGCATAATTATTTATTTTAAGAAAACAGTTGAATCCATGCATTACACGGTAGAAAGATTTAAGTAGTATTATTTCTCAACCTTAATCGATTTGACTGACTTATGCTAACAATAAATATGATTTAAGTAGTATTATTTCTCAACCTTAATCGATTTGACTGACTTATGCTAACAATAAATATGAATTAATAGATTGATAAAAAATAGTAGAAAATTTCCTTTTGTTTAGGAATTTTGGGGTAGACCCCAACTTAAACATAAAGTGAATCTGCAGATGTATAAATGAAAGTAAAAGCAGGCAGTGTTTGTCTCTGCCTTCTCCAACTTTTCGTGCTAACTTCATTCTATCACCACACAAAAAAGCTAGTAGTAAATCACTAGATAACACCTAGAGTCAAAATAACTTTAAAATAAATTATTGATGTCAAAGTAATTCAATATTTCCACACGTTTACTAACCCTTTACAAAACTGGTCTCAGTGTCACGTACACACTGCAAAAGACACGGCCTCTTGAGAGCCCAAATGTTAGGTCCATTATTAATTCACATCTGTAAGAGACTAACAAACTTTAAACAAAAACTTTCATAATTCCTCTCTGGCCCAAGAGATCCAATAAGTCGAAATAGGGTTTTGAAGTTTTCAGCAATATATAAAGATGCGTTAGATCACAAGTTAGCCGTCGAGAACATAAACTACCGCAATGGGACGTGTTATCAGAGCTCAACGTAAGGGAGCTGGTTCCGTCTTCAAATCCCACACTCACCACCGCAAAGGTCCGGCTAAGTTCCGTAGCCTCGATTTCGGTGAGCGAAATGGATACCTCAAGGGCGTTGTGACGGAGATTATCCACGATCCTGGTCGTGGCGCACCACTTGCTCGCGTCACTTTCCGTCATCCTTTCCGTTTCAAGAAACAAAAGGAGCTCTTCGTCGCCGCTGAAGGTATGTACACAGGCCAGTTCTTGTACTGTGGTAAGAAAGCTACTCTCGTCGTTGGAAATGTTCTTCCTCTTAGATCTATTCCTGAAGGAGCTGTTGTCTGTAACGTTGAGCACCATGTTGGTGATCGTGGTGTGCTCGCTAGAGCTTCTGGTGATTACGCTATTGTTATTGCTCACAATCCTGACAACGACACCACTAGGTTTGTTTCTTTTCGTCGTTGGAAATGTTCTTCCTCTTAGATCTATTCCTGAAGGAGCTGTTGTCTGTAACGTTGAGCACCATGTTGGTGATCGTGGTGTGCTCGCTAGAGCTTCTGGTGATTACGCTATTGTTATTGCTCACAATCCTGACAACGACACCACTAGGTTTGTTTCTTTCAATCCAGTACAAGTAGACTTCTTGAGATACTTGTTTATCATTTTTAGATCTGTTTGTTGTAGACTAAAATGTTGCTTACTGGAATCATTTTAGTTGTTCATAAGTAAATGCTTATCTGATTCTGCTTTTGAGCTGATTCTATGATATGACTGCTCTTGAAAACATTTGGTCATGTATAAGTGCTGATTCTGCTTTTGAGCTGATTCTATGATATGACTGCTCTTGAAAACATTTGGTCATGTATAAGTGATTGTCTGATGTTCATGTAAATGCTTATCCGATTCTGCTTTTGAGATGATTCTATGACATGACTGCTCTTGAAAACATTTATAAGTGCTTGTGGGATGTTCTTGTAAATGCTTATCTGATTCTTTCTTTTGAGATGATTCTATGATATGACTGCTCTTGAAAACATTTAGCCATTTATAAGTGCTTGTGGATGTTCTTGTAAATGCTCATCTGATTCTGCTTTTAAGATGATTCTATGATAAGACTCTTCTTGAAAACATATTGATGATTTGATTTTGTGGTTTGGGCAGAATAAAGTTGCCATCAGGATCAAAGAAGATAGTGCCGAGTGGATGCAGGGCTATGATAGGTCAAGTTGCAGGTGGAGGAAGAACTGAGAAGCCAATGCTAAAGGCCGGTAATGCTTACCACAAGTACCGTGTGAAGAGAAACTCATGGCCTAAGGTTCGTGGTGTGAAGAGAAACTCATGGCCTAAGGTTCGTGGTGTGGCTATGAACCCAGTAGAGCATCCTCACGGAGGAGGTAACCATCAACACATTGGTCACGCCAGTACTGTTAGGCGTGATGCACCACCTGGACAGAAGGTTGGTCTTATTGCTGCAAGGAGAACTGGTCGTCTCAGAGGTCAAGCTGCTGCTTCAGCCGCTAAGGCCGATTAGAGTTAAATGCAAAAACTTTGTTTGTCGTTTTCAATGTTTCGAATTTTGTTCTGTGTTTCATTATAAAAACCTTGTTCTGAAATCCCAAAAAGTTTTGTTTGTGGTAATCTTTCTAAAACTTTATACTATCTATCTGACCAGTTTTTTGATGATCTTAAATCTTTGTGACCAATCAATACTTTGTTCTGATGGTAAAGAAACTTATCATGACTGCATAAATGGTAAAGAAACTTATCATGACTGCATAAATTCCCGGTCTTCAAGAACGTTTTCTAGCAAGGAATCATTTGAGGAAAAAAAGATTGCTCGTATAAGTCTCAATGAAATATAAAAGAACCGTAACAATTCTTAAAATTTTAAAACTTAATTAGTCAAACTTTTAGCTAAACTTAATGCATAAAACTCTTAACTAGATAAACAATAATTATTTTTAAAATAAAATTTGAAAATTAAAGAATATTCCCTAGTAAAACTAGTTATATTCTTTATAAATAACGTTGTTTAGACCTATTTTATCAAGGTTATAAACAATCTGAAAAATGAAAAACAATATTGACGGAGCTAGAAGGCGTTTACGAAAGAGTAATGAAGTTGATGCAAATCGTGAAGGATTGGTAATTTATATATTGATTTCGTGAATTCTTAAATATATATGAATTAATCACATTCTTAATTTATGGGAAAATTACTTTAAAGATTTCATCTTATTAGATTCAAGAAAAAACAGTTGCCAAATTATTACGTATATAAACATGTAATCGTTAATCTTTTATACTAATTTTTTTCTTTTCTAGATATATCGTATTGCAGAACTACATTTTCGTGGAATCGAAAATCTATCGGACGAGGAAATTGTAGAGCTCTTATTGCTAGAAGAACAAGAAATTATCAAGACACATATCATGCCTCCTGTTTTGGAATATTATGAAAAAAAATTCTCTAAAAGAATCAAGACAAACAAAGGCAAAGGATGACTAATAATTTGACGTAGAAGTAGATTCAACTTCTGATTTATATGAACAACATAATATCACTAATGATGCAACTGATGATCTACGTATTAGTATCGAAGAATAAATCAAAGTTGGTGCGTATATGAAAAAATAATTCGTGATCAAATTGCATACCAAATATAGATTACAAATTGATTTCACCCGTCAACATTAGATTTTACTTTAAAATATACCCAAAGAAGAAACACAAATCCCGGAAAACACCAACTTGTTAGCACTCTTCCTTTAAACTGATTCATGGTTTTTCAGATCTGTATGAAAACATCTTGCAAATCAAGAATGAATCGATATAGTTAAGGGTCTATTAAAACTTACAGCTTAAAAAGCATACTGCTTCACGAACATGATGCCAATGCTTTCCTAAAATTTTTCCCAATCAAACTACTAGCTTATAGCTTCGAAGGTGGGTTTTTTTTGGGTCATTTTATAAAGTTTATATAATAAGACATGTGGTCTTGGGACGTCCAATACCTAGGCGGAAGAATCTGTGATGGCTTTATCGGAGAAGAGGAACCGTTTCTTCATTCCTTACGCAAATCTCATCGTCTTCTTCTTCTTGTGCATCTCACAGCTCAATAAAGCTGTGAGCATTAGGATTTCGAATCAGATCTCGGATACTGTCCTTGATTCTTCCGATCGTCCTTTAAAATCTGCAGTTTTCGCTCTTGGAAGCTTTTGGCGATCCGAGGCTGCCTTTGGTTGTATCTATGGTGTCGTACGAACAACCGCCGGTTACGCCGGTGGAACGAAGACGAATCCCGAGTACAGAAACTTGGGTGATCACGCCGAGTCCGTGCTGGTTAGTTTATCATTGATTTGGTTTGCTCTTCTGAATTTATTCCTCTGGATCAACAATTTAGTGTAGTCAATGATTGAGCTGATGTAGTGCCTATGTTGTTCAATTGGATCGATAATTTTGTTGAGACGATTTGGATGATGCTTGAAATGCTTATTGTTCCATCTTTATATCACAATTTTGTAGCTGATTACCTTGTTTTGTTAAGTTTGGTAATATGTGAATGCTCTTAGTGTATATGTGATTAAAGGTTAACCTAAGTGTCTTTGTTCATCTGTTGTTAGTGAGGAACTGGTTTTCTTAGTTTTTGAACTGATAGATTTTGTTCTGCTCTTAATCCGTAATTATCATCAGGTTGAATATGATCCAAGGATGATTAGTTATCGTCAGCTCTTAGATGTATTCTGGTCTAGTCATGATTCCAGACAAGTGTTTGGACAAGGTCCTGATGTTGGTAATCAATACAGGTAAAGAGGAAGTAAATCTCCACACCGTAGCTTTTTGTTTGTTTGGCCTGGAACTAAAACATCTGAATCATTTCGAACAGATCCTGTATTTTCACTAATTCTACAGAAGAACTGAGACTGGCCTCTACTAGCAAAGAAAGGGAGCAACTTAAATCAAGAAGTAGTATTGTGACTACTCAAATTCAAAAGATAGGAATGTTTTACCGCGCAGAGCCTGATCATCAGGTTCAACTTTAAGTCTCTACATCACGACTTGTTAGTTGTTAATACAACTGTAGAGAATTGAGAAAACTCATGTTATCTTAAATCTTGTATTTGCAGAAGTTTGAGCTGAAACAACATCCATTTCTTATTCAGCTAATAGGAAACATGGCAGAAGAAGAGCTTGAGAGATCAGCCTAATAGGAAACATGGCAGAAGAAGAGCTTGAGAGATCAGCGATCAGCTCTAGCCACAAAACTAAACGGTTATGCAGCCGAGCTCTGCCCCCCTAGAATCCAGAAACAGATCGACTCTAGAGTTAACGAGATCATTAAAAAAGGTTGGCCTGTCTTGAGAGACATCTAATATATAAAACATGAGATCTTCACGTTCTTGGCTTCAAGTGATAATATCAGATGCAGTTTTGGTTCATTCTTTTAACCAGGAATTGGTCGTATACAACAATGTTTGATTATGTCTTATTCCTTGCCCATTGTTGTTCAGTGTTTTCTCTTGTTTCTTTGGGATCTATCAGATAGAAAATGCTTTTTTGTTTTCTTGTAAACAGATTCATTTAGACTTTATACGTATCATTATGGTATTAATTACCAACTCTTTGATATTATTTGCTATAATTTGATTGCTAATAGCTTAAGCACGTTGGACGGTCCTCTTCCCTATCTTTGACTTGGTATGTTGGGGAGTCTGAGCTAACAGAAGCCTTTTTCTTTTTTTGGTCAATAGGTAACAGAAGTCTGTAATGTAAAAAGAGTTAAAGAAGAAAGAAGTGTGTAACCGTGTCCATGACGACTAGGATACTTTTCCTAGTGCGTTCCTAGGAAATTTCCCAGCAACTTGCAAAAGATTTCAGAAGGACATTCTTTATGATTTATTGTTTAATACAAAACAAAAGATTTCAGAAGGACATTCTTTATGATTTATTGTTTAATATAAAAAAGTCATTTATATTATACCTTACAATAACCTTTACCATTAGTTATCTACCTTCTCTTTCTCTCCCAGTCACGGTCAACTCTCATGGCTTCGTCTTCTTCACATCAGATCTTTACTAGCTTCCATGGACCAGACGTTCGTAAAACACTTCTCAGCCATTTACGTCAACAGTTTGAACACAATGGTATCAAGATGTTTGATGATAACGAGATGGAGAGAAGCCAACTTATAGCCCCAACTCTCACACAAGCGATTAGAGAATCGAGGATCTCTATTGTACTGCTGTCCAGGAACTATGCTTCTTCGAGTTGGTGTCTTGATGAGCTAGTGGAGATCTTGAAGTGCAAAGAAGAAGCAGGAAAAATAGTGATGACTATCTTCTATGGAGTCGATCCATCTGATGTACGGAAACAAATCGGAGATTTTGGGATCGCTTTCAATGAAACGTGTGCTCTTAAAACAGATGAAAAGAGGAGACAATGGATCCAAGCGTTGACCTATGTGGCCAACATAGCTGGAGAAGACTTCAAAGACTGGTTTGTGTTTTCATTATTTCTTTTCTATTTTTCTAATTATTAGTGGCATGCGTATCAATTTATATACATGGTAGTATTGATAGTGTTTAATTAACTTCAATTCTTATGTATTTTTCTCTTTTGGTAGTAAAAATGAAGCCAAAATGATCGAGAATATTGCTAAAGATGTTTTTAATAAACTGAATGCTACACCATCAAAAGATTTTGAAGGCATGGTGGGTCTTGATGCTCATCTGAAGAAGATTAAGTCTATGCTTGAATTAGAAAGTGATAGAGTTAAGATTGTTGGAATCTCTGGTCCTGCTGGCATTGGTAAGAGTACCATTGTTAGAGCTTTGCACACCCAACTCTCTAGCTCTTTTCCTCGTAGTTGTTTTATGGACAACCTTAGGGGACGCTATCACAGTGGCAATAATGACTATACTTCGAAGTTGGGGTTACAAGGGCAACTGCTTTCAGAGATTTTGAACCAAAATTGTATGTCCGTTGGTCATCTTGGCATGGTAAAGTATTGGCTACACGACAAGAAGGTTCTTATCATTCTTGATGATGTGGAATCTCTAGATCAACTTGAGGCGTTGGCTAATATCAGGTGGTTTGGTCCTGGAAGTAGAGTCTTAGTGACCACTGAAAACAAAGAGATTTTGAAGAATCATGGTATCACTGATATATATCCTGTGGAGTTCCCATCAGAATGCGAAGCTTTGAAGATCTTTTGTCTATATGCTTTCGGAGATACCTATCCACCTTATGGGTTTGAAGATCTTGCACCTGAAGTTGTAAGTATTTGTGGTAATCTTCCGTTGGGGTTGAAGGTTTTGGGGTCATCATTGCGAGGAAAGACCGAGGATAAATGGATAGATGAACTACCAAGGTTGAAAATTTGTCTTGATCGAGGAATTGAGGGTGTACTGAAAGTGGGATATGAGAATTTACATGAGAAGGATCAAGATCTATTTCTATTCATTGCAATTTTCTTCAATGATAAAGATGTTGATCATGTGACATCCATGCTAGCAAAAACTAACATGGATGTTGGCCTCGGGTTAGAAAATCTAGCCAATAGATGTCTCATACAATATGAAAATAGTAAAGTGGTGATGCACCATTTGCTACAAGTAATGGCTATACAAGTCATATCCAAACAAGAGCCTTGGAAACGCCAGATTCTTGCAGATGCCCAGCAGATTTGTTACGTTCTTGAAAATGGAAAGGTAAGCTTTTTGCATCAATCAGCATGTTTATTACATCATTTTTCTACTAAAAAATCTGATTTGGGGTACTTTTTGTTAGGGTAATGGATCAATTATAGGTATATCACTTAATGTAGCAGAGATCATCAACGGATTAAAATTAAGTGGAAAGGCTTTTAAAAGAATGTACAATCTTCTTTTCTTGGAAGTATATAATGGGTGGCATGGCCAATAACTGCATATTCCAGAGGAGATGAAGTTTCTACCTCGATTACGATCACTACGTTGGGATGCATACCCAGGGAAGTCTCTTCCTCTTAAATTTTGCCCTGAAAATCTCATTGAACTCAACATGAAGGATAGCCAACTCGAGAAGCTATGGGAAGGAACCCAGGTTAGTTATTTCTTAAAGAGTGTTGAGATAAAACGAGATATTAGCAATACTCACATTTGAAAGTATTGTTCTCATTATGTTCTTTGTTTTATTTAGCCTCTTGTAAATACTTCCATCCTCAATCTCAAATCTCGATAAACTAGTACGCTTATGGATGCAGGGGTGTGAAAGTCTAGAAATCATTCCAAATCTCGCCAACTTGACATCTCTGGGAACGATTGACATGGCAGAGTGCCCACGTTTGAGAATTTTCCCTGAATTAATTTGGCATTGTTCCCGTGTTGAGATTGTTGATTTACTTGGGAGTAGAAATCTAAAGGCCTTCGTAAGACATCTCCCCAGGAGTATAACAGCTCTATACCTAGAAGGGAGCGGTATTGAGAGGATTACAGACGGGATCAAAGATCTTCCTCGACTAGAAAAACTTGATCTATCAAGCTGCAAAAGACTAGTGTCATTGCCAGAGCTCCCCTGTTCACTCAAATTTCTATACGCAGACAATTGTGAATCACTAGAGAGAGTAAGCGGCCCTTTAAATACTCCTCACGCAAAGCTTGAATTCAAAAACTGCTTCAAATTGGATGGACAATCACGACAAGCAATTATCCAGTCATCGTTCGTTAACTGGTTTGCTCTCTTACCAGGAAAAGAAATACCATCAGAGTTCCCTTATAGGGCCAGAGGAAATTGCTTAACAATTCCTCATTCTGATTTCACCAGATTTAAGGTTTGTCTTGTGCTTTCACCTGGTAAACGTGGCTTGGATGAAGATACAGATAAAGACAACGACAATGAATTCAAATTGTCACGACCTTTGTGTCGTCGGAATGAAGAAGACATCCGATAAAGACAACGACAATGAATTCAAATTGTCACGACCTTTGTGTCGTCGGAATGAAGAAGACATCCATGTACCACATTTATACCGCCCTGAAAGATTAAGATCAGAACATCTATTGATCTTTGACCATAGATTGTCATTTATCTACCCCTCTAAAGCGAGGAGTAAGAGAGTGCTCCAATTCAACAGCTTTAGGCTCGAATATTTCCACATTATTGAATGTGGTATCCAGATCTTGAGGGACGAATCCGAGGGGAGTAACAGTGAGAAAGATGACGGCATGGACTTCTCGTATACATATGAATCCGACGAAGAAGAAAATTCATCTGAACGGCATGGACTTCTCGTATACATATGAATCCGACGAAGAAGAAAATTCATCTGACAAAGAATCTGAAACAGTTGAATCGTCTGACAATGAAGATGATGAAGAAAAATACAAATCTGAATCTAGAGACGACGAATATGAGGGTATCGCTGACAACTCTGTATCAAGGAAGCGACGAAGGAAGACGAGGGTGAACACAAATCTGACGTTGGGCATCCATAAACGACGCTCCCACAATCAAAAGAAAAACGACGCTCTTCAGGAAAAACCGATTTTCTCTATTTCTTGTCTCTCACGCTCTTGTGGGTGAGTGATTTTAAGCTGATAAATGTCGGTTAAAAGAGATAGGTCTGTCTAAGTTCACCGCCGATATAAAATCCTTCGAAGATGATTTCGTTTTATGTTGATTTGTGTTTGTGTAAGCTTTACATCAATGGTTATATAGAATGTATTACATTAACTATTTTGGTGTTGGGTTGTCTCTGAAGTATGGATTCTAGCTATAGTGCATATTTTCAATAGGATTTGTTTTCAACATTCTGAAGTATGGATTCTAGCTATAGTGCATATTTTCAATAGGATTTGTTTTCAACATACTCTGGTTGACCTCTTTCAAGCCTTTTGGGATAATCCATCTACTTATGCCTCTCCTTTTCTCTATTTCTTGCATGGCTAGTTGAAAAACCATTAATGATTTAATTTTCTCATCCATACGGCATTTCAATCCCACCATTATCAACCAAACTATCACTGATCGAATAATTTGTTGTCACTGCACAAGATGAGACTCTCCATATGTTCACTTAGCATGTTTGGATGTCAAAAAGAAGAAAATCATTTTTGTGATAACAACACCTCCATTATTCAGTTTCTTAACTTTCCTTTTTAGAAATTAGAAATAATAAGGAAGAGATAAAGTTCATTTGTATCCGAAAGAACAAAAGATGGTCCACTTTGGTTAAAAATCTCTTGCAACTAACCACAATGATACCCATTCTATGTGGTTCTCATTCTTCATTCTTTCATCCTCTCAAAATCTCTTAACTACTCCTTACTTCAATTTCAATTTTTTTTTTTTTAGTTATGGATAATATCTTGTCATAGATCTTGTCAAAATCAGACAGTTCATGGATTTGATCATTGGTTGGAAAATTTGATATGTGAAAAAGACATTGACCCACTTGTTAGCTTGAGAACTACTTTTAGAAAAATATATTATGATAATACTTATCTTGATAGCTTGTGTCAGCATCATCAGCATTATACATAGTATAGTCATAGCTATAGTATAGTCATATAGATATTGTAGTATTGATAAAGTTAAAAATAAATTTTGGTTTGGGATTCACATTTTTGCTTAGCACACAGTTTAAGAAAGTTAGATTCCATTCTATGGGTGTGATTGGATGGGCTTTTTACATAGCATTATACTATTTTTGCCAATCAAAAAACAAAACAGAAAGCAGTAAACGTAAT
>CM071716.1:27288741-27299175 GCA_036630335.1 Physaria fendleri | reverse complement strand
CAGAGCGTTAAGGGAATATCCCCTTTTCCTCTCTTTTCGCCATCTCTTTCTTCTTCACGCTTCTTCCTCTGTTTCTTTGTTCCTCTGTTCTGTTTGTTTCTTTTACTCAAACTCGTCTCTTCTCTACACTCTCATCATGTCTACATACGCCTCAACTGAAAGAGTCACTGTGTTTAACACACAAGCTCCTCACACCACCCTTCTCTATGTCAACATGTCTGGAATCACCAAACTCACCTCACACCACCCTTCTCTATGTCAACATGTCTGGAATCACCAAACTCACCACTCAAAACTATTTGATGTGGTGCCGACAAGTCAAGTCTTTGCTCCAAGGGCATGAACTGCATCACTTTCTTTGAAGACTCAACACACATGCCATCACCAACAATCACTGAAGCTGGAGTTACAAAAGACAATCAGCATACACATCTTGGTGTAGACAAGACAATCTCCTCTATAGTGCTTTGATTGGTGCAATCTCCTTATCTGTTCAATCTGTTGTTTCCACTGCCACCACAAAAAAAGAGATTTGGGATCTTCTTGCATAAACATTTGGTCAACCCTCACGAGGTCACATACGCCAATTGAAGATTCAGATTTGGAATTGTGTCAAAGGAACTAAGACTGTAAGTGAATACTTTCGTTTGATTAAATCCAAATGTGATGACTTGGCTCTCCTTGGTAAACCTATGGATGCAGAAGATATCATAGAGCAGGTTCTTGCGGGTCTTGGAGATGAGTTTCGTCCAATGATCGATGCTATTAACGCCAGAGACACTCTCATCTCCTTCTCAGATTTACACGAATGCCTACTCAATCATGAATCAGTTCTCCTTGCATCTGTGCCACCGGTCAATCACCCTGTCATTGCTAATGCTACTATACTTCCGTACCTTTTGAAGGTCTTTTGTTTCGATAGTTTTTCTCCTATACGGCGAGTCTCTACCAGGCATCATATTTTTTTCGGCATCATTCATGAGATAACAACTTTTCCGGAGTATCTTAGCTATTGCCAGCTATTTTTCCTTTTCTCTGACCGGTGACTTTCCCGGTGATTTCGTTTTTATATAAATGTTAAAACAAGAACTCTAAAATTAGGAATGGAAAAGGAAAAAAATTTAAAAATGCATGAAACGAATGGAGCAAAACATAATTAAATTAATGTACATACAAATATTAGGGATAGACAAATTATCCGAACTATCCACTCAAACTGATCTGAATGTCTTTCAGATCTTTTAAAATATTTGTTCGTTCCTTTTTTATATTTTTAATTAATTTAGTGACATTTGAAAGGATTGAAAAGAGTTTTCTTGGATTTCACCCAGAAATATTATGTAATAGATCTGAAAGGTTAAACCGTTCGAATACTGCAAATGCATAGTAGTGCAAAGTAGTAGAGAGTAGAGTCGATCCACAAGGAATACAATGGTTACGTTTTAATTTCAGGAGTTTTTTAATTGCTAAGACAAAAATAAAAGTGGGGTTTTGATTGAAGCTATGGATAAACTAAAAGCGAAACTAAAATGACTTTGAATGTGACGAATAAAAGGCGATAGGATTTAGAGGAATTCCAAGAGATTTGGTAGCAACGATCTAACAATTATTCAGAGACTCTCGAAGGATTGTCTATAATTCAAACATAAATACTAATTAAGCAATCCCGTGGTCAGCTGCGAATAACTACTATCCTAGAATACTCATACACTAATGACAAAGTCAATTCAACATGCAAAGGCTTTATTAGATTAACATACTATATCATACATGTTCGATATGTTTACAATTTTATTTAAGGAATGATATTTTCTCTTAATGAAGATTGTTCATCTATAACTTGTTTGATCTATATTTGGTCAGGAACTATAGACTATTTAAGATAAGAGATTAAACAACCAATATAATATAAACATTAAGATTTGATTTAGTCAAAGAGTACTATTGATTGATTCTGTATTTGAGTTATACCTAATGAATTCGTAAGTAAATTATTCCCGGTTGTTCAATCATTTGATAACCAGAGTCATTCTTTGATAAATGATCATTGATAACCAGAGTCATTCTTTGATAAATGATCACTATGAGTCAGACTCAATAGAATTTTATCAATCTTTTTTACTGCTCTTAAGGTGGAGAACTGAACCAAGAATTCTCTTTCTTTATCATCAATCGAATCGCTGTTCGCGACCCAGAATTCTATTTTATCATCAATCCAATCACCGCTCACGTTTTTTCTTTTTCTTATCAATGAATAGATCTCTTTACTTGTATGACTTAGATGTCTCGTATTTCTCGAAAAAGTGATTCGATTGATGGGATTTGGTATGATACTTATGAGATCGACAAAAATTCACTTGTTGAATTCTCTAAACCTTAAATGAAGAACTACTCAGACATAGCGAAAGAAACAAAGAAATAAACCAAAGAGATTGCATTGAAATTTAACAAAAACAAGGGTTCACAGATTATTCTCCAATGTTGATAAGATCTCGTCTCTCTCAATCGAAAGCAAGAACAAAGGTTTTTCAGAGTAAAAACAGAAGAAAAATGTATCTAGGTCGAAATCCTAGTAGGTTAAAAGTACTTTCCGAAGTGAAAAGGCGAAAAGGGCTTTTAGCTCCACATAACCAATCCGATCGAACGGGTAGTCGATCTGATCGAATTAGACAAAATCCGTCGTGTCTTTGAGAGGTCTGATTCGATCGGATTAGAGTCGATTCGACCAGAGGAGATATCAATAAGTGGCCCGGGTGTTTTTCAGTCTTTCATCTGATCGGATAAGTCTTGATTTTGTCGGACTGAATTAATCCAATTGAATTGAGGAAGATCTGATCGAATGGATGTCCGAAAAGTGATCAGTTCACGTTTTATTTATGTAAGAGACACCTTTATAATGAGGGGGATATTACAGGTTAGGAGGCGCCGCGTTTCAGTCTTCCAGCACAACAATGCCATATCATAGTCAACAACAGTTGTAAAAGAAATATAATACGCTGAAGCTCAGGCAATAAGAGACCGAGCTGAAGCAACAATACAAGATGGCGCAGATGGCTGCAAGCATGGTCCAAATGAACTAACTCCTCCAGAAGCTGGGGCAGAGCGAGAGGAGCAAAACCGCCAATAGTTTGTTGTTTTTTTAAATATTATTTATGTTGTATTTTTATGCAATTGAACGATTAGGACATTGTTTTGTTATAAGTCAATTTATATCGTTTTATTTATTATATGTTAATTTATTTTCATTTTTTTGGTTTTAAAAAAAAATCTAATAAACCGTCCTAATTTGGTTTGAAATATTACTGTAATATAATTTTTAATTCGGTCGAAAATTATACAGAATTTTGTTTTTTTGTCAATATTTGGTCATACCTCATTCAAAACAATATATTTTCAATCGAAATTCGTCGCAATTATTTTTCAAAAATTTTCAGAATTTATTCGAAAAAGTTTCATCATAAATTTCTAAGAATTTTAGGATAGTTTCGACGGATTAAAAAAATCTTCCATCTATAACCAACCCCCATATTTAGTCAAAATTATGTCAAAAAAAAAAAAAAAAAAAAAACAAAAAAAAAAAAAAAAAAAAAACCATTCTTCGTTCGATTTGGTCATTAAACGGGACTATTTTTGTAGTAATCATCAGCCGATGGTCAATATATATATTTAATCACATGATCAACTAATACAGGTAAATTATGAAAGTGTGATTCAACCAAACCTATAAAAAATGTTTAAAATATGGGTTCATAACATTTAAATTACCCAAAATTTTGAAAAAGGTATTGATCAGAATTGCAGATATTTCGAGGTATGTGAATTCCTCTCTTGTCTCGTGACATTATTAGATTCTCCATAAAAAGTGATGACCACCAATTATCAACATAACATTCTATTAAAATAATTTTTAATAAAAAAATTCTACATTTCTAAGAAGAAGATACTGGTTGATTCATTCTAGTCTTCTTCTTGTCCGATTTGCATTATTGGATTCTCCGTTATTTGTTTAATCATTATTTTATTTGACTCTCACTTTGGATTTTTCCATTTTTCGAATTCTGCTTAATTCGTTGATTCCGAGGTTGGCTTCTTCCTCATCCGTGACCGTATTATTCATTCAACCATAACCATAATAATAATAGAAATTTACTATAGTGATCAACATTTTAATTAACTCAGACATTGGATTTTTCATTAAGGAGAAACCTCTAAATACAGATTGGTTGCAAGGGAAATAGCAAATACAAAGGTTAATTATTCATACATTGAAAAAAACACACATCTCTCCGATGATACATAGTTAGATAGGCTCGTTTTGCTTGTTATCTCACTGCAATTTCAAGCTTCTCATCCTGCAAGTAAATGTTGATTAAGTTGTAATAGTATAATTTTGTTTTGTGTTGTGTAATAATATGTTGTAAGAGATGTGTCCTTTGCTCTTTATAAAGAGATTTGAGGTGGGGTAGGAGCGAGTGGTCATAAATATCTTTTGCCAAAACAATTAGACTTTTATGTCTTTGTCTCCGTATCTATAAAGGAACAAAAATTGTGGAGATTAGTCTCAAAGATCCAACCTAATCTTTCTTTAACTGCTTTTTACCATCCACATTTGGCATATGGGTACTCACATATGTTCAGATTTCTTTCCCTATTAGTGTTATCATGTTATTATCTATATTAAACTACTATAAAAAAAAAATATTTTCTTACAGAAACAAAAAAAAACTATATAACTACAATATAAGTTATCGTCAAACAAATTAGAGGGCACTAGTTCTACTGCTAAAGATCTCTGATATAAGTCTGAGTTGCCAGTTTGAGTCGTCATCTGGAAAAAATCTTCTCTTTTGGAGTGAATTTAACATAGTCTAAATTTAGTGCCAGAAAAATATAGGATCCACAGGGTTGAACTTTCTGGTTATTAGAAAAAAATAAAAAAGTTATCAACAAACGAAACAGTTTAGGTAATAAATAGTTAGGAGAAATCTCTACCTTTGGTGGTATTTAGTCATGGAACAGTCCGGTTCTTATCACAGCACAAAGCTCTCTAAGTCTTTAGATTAAAAATTAGGAAGAAGTCTATGTTAACATATGATTTTCTTTGACTATTCAGACCTTTTTTTCTAATTAAAAACCGGATTCAATTTCGATGTATGTAATATTTCTTACGTTACAAATATATAATGGGAGAGCTTGCTTTTACATAGGGACTCACTGTCAAGAGTACCATAACGATTTATGTAGCTGTATAGATCTTTTCCGTACAATCATAGACATTTTGTTGTTGAAAAAATAAAAAGGTCAACATTGTTTACCAAACTTTGATTTCATGGCTTGTTTGGATCCATCTCATCTCAAGTTAGGCAACTGTATTTTTCTTGGTCATGTATTGTTTTATCTAAATTCTTGATTGTTATTTTGTTAAGTTCTCACTTTTCTGCTGTATTAGTCTGTAATTTTATAACTTTCATTAAGCTGCAAATGTTTTTTTGTTGTTGTATGGTGGTGAAATTGTATCTACCATTTTTGATAGCCCATGATTAAATAAATATTCACATATATTATATATAAATGGTTTGTTGTCCTATTACAAACACAAATGATCAATTAACTACCATGTTTGGCATGAATCCAGGGTTGGGAATGGGCAAACATATTATCGTCTTGTAACTAAATTAGGTTGCTAGAAAGAACACACCAAATAATGCACAATAGGACTATTTACATACTTGGCAAAATGACAACATTCATAAATGATCCACTTGTTGTTTGATTTTAACTCATAACAAAGTTGACCCATTGGTTTAAAGTCTCAAAAAAATTTCCTCTCTTGGAAACACAGATTATTCAATGTGGTGATGGGAGATTGAAGACCATAGTCAAAGTCATGTAATTGAATCAGGTTAGTTAATTATCAGAAGACCCAAGTATATATATATATATATATATATATACAAAGTCATGTAATTGAATCAGGTTAGTTAATTATCAGAAGACCCAAGTATATATATATATATATATATATATAAAGTTATTGTCTACACATTTTGTAAAGTTCTAAAGGTATTAACAACTCTACTTCTTGGATCTTTCTTGATTATATATATTTTGTATTCATTGACTATATGATATTAGCTTGTCAATATAATGAGATTCCCTTAGGTGTAGAGAGCTCTTATGATACTTTGATTTGTTCTCTTTATGGATATATGCTTAAGATCATTTCATTGACAAAAAAAAAGAAAAGATAAAATTTTCTTTTGATTATCCAAATTATCCCACGTTGATTCTTGTAATGATGTATACGTTATATGCTTTCTATATAAAAAAAAAAAAAAAAAATATGTTAGATGTTTCTGAAACTTCCACTCTAGAAGGGAAACGACAGAAATAAAAGAATCAAAATGAAAATGAGTCCTTTGGCACAATATATTTGCAAGTTGCCAAGAAATTCTGCAAGTAGGAATATAATTGCACTACTGATATTCTCATCGTCATGTATCTTCAAAATGATCCTGTTTGGCCTAGAACTTTTAACTCGAATTATTTGGGATATGAGATCGATCGGGTTTTAATTAGGTTATGTTCGGGTTTGGTTTTTTTTGCTCCAGATTTGAATTTGAGTATCATGTTTGGTTGTCTTGCCTATACTTACTTTAGTCCTTTATATGTTTGATATGGAACTTTAACACGTTTTCTCGAGATGATGGTTTTTTTTTTTTTTTCACATTTCAAACTGAATCTCACTTTCTGACCAGTAATAAAGCGTTTTAGATTTTTTTTTTTTTTTTCACATTTCAAACTGAATCTCACTTTCTGACCAGTAATAAAGCGTTTTAGATCACCAGTTTTGGGTCTGAGCTATGACACCATGTCAGGGATTATGAGTTTCCGACTCAAAATCATTTTTAATTGGAGTGATCTACATCTTTTATATAGTAATGTTAATCCCTTTATAGTTTTCAATGCGGAATTCTAACACTCTTTCCTATATATTAAATCTTTTAGATGTGAAAAAAATCAACAATTTTCAGCAAGATGCTCTTTTCTGTTTTGTTTTTCTACTTTCTCACTATGCATGGTTAGATCAGTAAAGGCATAAGGGTTTATAATTCCAATATCTGCTGGTCTTAGTGCATTGAACAACCCTAGTAATCGTTGCTGACAATTTAACTGGAGCTAGCTCACAAGATATACATATCATTTTGATACAATTTTTTTTTTTTGTGTAGATATTTGGAATCCTTATCCCAAATCTTATTCCTCTCTTAGTGGTAACTCCTTTTTGCAACTTGTAGAAGAACCCGAACCTCTTAAGTAATCACAATAATGGAAGTTTCTTTAGCTGATAAGTTATGATATGTTCGAGCTGAAGGATCCTTTACAGAATCATTTTTAGGCTAGTGGTGAGATATTTATATATAGCCAAAAGAATGATCCCTTTACAAATTTGATTCGGACAAAACTTTACACAAAAGAAGAAAATGACCATGAAGAATCCATAAGCAGGAGTCATTCCCATTTGAGGAAAATAAAAAGTATCCACAGACACAATGAGTGTGGTCTTAAATCAGCCACAATAGGCTTATAGTACGTAGTATATAGTTCGTTGTTCCTTGTTTCTTGGAATCTTTTGAATATAATGAATTTAGGAAATGGAGAATCTCCATGTTCATGGGTTGTTTATTGGTTAATGAGGGAATATACATTGGGCCTAGATATTAATATTTGTTTTGGAAAATTGATATTGAATGTATAGTTAACTATTGACAAAATTTATACAAGATACTTGTTTTGTTTTAAGTTTTCTTTTAATTCAGATACTTTCAATTATAATCGCTGAGAATGTACTCTTCTTAAAATATAACAGTACGTTCTCGTAGCTTTTCTTTTTTTTTTTTGTAAATGAAGTTTCATTCAAATAAACTCAAGTTGTAGCATACAAGCTCCCTCTTTTTTTTTTTTGTAAATGAAGTTTCATTCAAATAAACTCAAGTTGTAGCATACAAGCTCCCTATGAAAGGAAATGTCTCTTAAAGAGTTTTTCGTGATAGCATCCGCGTTACAATTTTGAGTTCTATGAATAAACGAAAAGAATAAAGCATTAAAGGAAAAGGAGAGATGCCGAATAATCAATCCTTTCCCAAGATGACTTCATATAATTCCATCGAACAAATAATCAGATCTGCCGGCATCACTCCTCCCGAAATTCGAACTTCAACATTATCCACGAGTCCGAGAATACTCAAGGTTTCCTTCCATCCACTTTAACTACTCCAGAAAACGAACCAACCCCACTTTCGATGTTATTCCTATCGATGTTACTCTTATCGATCAATGTATTTGAGTTACAACCACGTCCTCCTTTTTCCAACAAAATAGATCCAGAGACAACTTCCAACACAAGAGCAACAACAAGGAAAACAACGACAACAACAAGAGCTAGCATATTGCAGTCACAAAAGACTCTAGGTAGCATATTGCAGTCACAAAAGACTCTAGGTTCACTAGGATTCCGGCCACAAAATCAGATCTCCACCGTACAAATCCTAGTTAAACAAGTCAAGAACACCCCTGCAAAATATTAGCTCAATCCGAGAAGAACTCACCATTTGATTTCCCAAACACTCCACCAGACTCTGCTGAAAACTCTGTTACGAACAGCCATACTAAAACTCAAATATCTTCCAAACCGACTGTTGAAATCTTAATTCCACCGTTGGATCTGAAGACCACCGAGTCACGAAGCTACCCTTCAAAAATCAGCAAAATCTAAGATCTTTTGAATGTCCAAACGTCATCAACAACAGAACACGTTTGAACTGTCATCTTCCTCTCCTTAGCTCAAGAACTCTCTAGATCACCTCGTCTCTCACTCTTGTCTGTCTCTGGTTTAGCACCACATGATGAAGCACCACAACCCGCTATTCTGCATCTGATTTATCATCCCTGGGTATTACAATCTCTCCACAGCATCTACACTTCTCAACTGCTCCTCAGCTCTTGCTCGCGCTTCCGGAGTGACTCGAGCTTCCACAGCCGGCAACTTTTCCCGAATATGAGTTACCAATTCTCCTAAGCGGTCAGAACCAACCCTAGGCTGATTCCCGACACCTTGTGCTGCTCCACCAGCCCCCTTCAGTCCCATCTCCACCAGTAGCACGTTCAGATTCAGCAGCAACACGATCCGCTCTAACAGCGTCATTCGAGTCCCCAATTCGTTCCTAGTTGTTTCCTCTCTCTGCGCAACACTTCTTCTGAATTTTTCAGGGATCTGATCCCACGCGGACGACCTCTTCTTGAGTTGTAACACCTCAGATTAACTTTACGGACCGGACGACCTCTTCTTGAGTTGTAACACCTCAGATTAACTTTAGGACAATATTAAGAGAGAACTCTTAATCAAGAAAAGAAACTTAAACTACCCAAAAACATAAAATTTACCGTGGAACCTCTTTGAAGATTGGAAAGACGATCTAGACATGTACCTGAATACTCTGATTCATGAATCATAAACATAACGACAATATTCTCACATGAACACAGACAACATGCTAGACCATCTCAGTCAGTTACAAAAACGTCACACATACACGCACCAATGCATACACGGTTTTCGTCACACGCAAAAGCAAGTAATACAAGCAAACATGCTATCAAAATAATCACTAAAATCACCAAAAATTCACTTAAATCCCATAAAAGACTATGCTCTGATAACACTTATAACACCCACAAATTTTTTTTTATATATAACATTATTAAGCCCATTTCCCAGATAACTCTTTTAATACTTCAAAATTCACTAAAAATTCATGCAAACGTTTTGACCCCCAAATCAATTTTATAAAACAGCTTGTTCTTCAAAGTCAACATGTTCCAAAAATCAGATCAAAATATTATGTCTAGATATTTTTGAAAAGTCTTCGAAAATCCTCCAGAAATACCGAAAATATCCCTTTTGACTCTTAAAACCCACTAATCAGCCCATTCTAAAAATATGTATCCAGCAACTTATCAATCAAAATCTAATTAACAACCTACTAATGTCTAGCTAACAACCTAACAAGAGACTAACCAACAACTTAACAAGAATCTAACCGAAAAACTAGGAGAAACGAAACGCAATTGATCAAGTCTTTCTAATTTTTCATAAATCCAGCAAAATATCAAAATAACATCAATCAGAACATGAAGCAATAAGAACATCAAAATCGCAGCAATAAAACAACCACAGCAGAAACAAAACGCAGCAGCATTGAAAATCCAAAATCGGCAACACACACACACCCATGTCTAGATCGATCATTCTCTCCAACCGTGATCCCACGTACCAGCTTAGCTAACTTTCCTTTTCCTTTATCTGAATCCAAGAAGTGATGCAATCAATATTTGATAAATATTGAGTGAGGCGATCAACCCGTCTCACAGCTA
>CM071716.1:27276129-27286236 GCA_036630335.1 Physaria fendleri | reverse complement strand
TAAAATATTTTATCAACGATTAGAATCCGTGCATCGCACGGGTTGATCAGATCTAGTATATATATAATTTGTATAAATCGCCCAAAATTATAGGGTATGTGCTGTAAATATAATAATTCCAAAAATATGAAAATTGCTAACAAAAAATATAGAATAAATAGTATACAATTTTATAAATTTTAGGGTTTCCGAATTAATTAGCCCCAAACTATATCGTTTCCCAATTTTTCTACGCAAACTATTTGCGTCTCAAATTTTAGCCCCAAACTATTCGATTATTAAAATTGGGTACCTAATTCCTATTATTATCTCAAATTTTCACCCTACAAAATAGGGATTAAAAAAAATTATTACCATTTGCTTAACCGAAATCGGATTAAGTAAACCTGTTTAGTGTCATTATACAATTCGGTTATTACCGATAATTTTGGGTTTAATTTTAATGAAATCTCTAAATTCTAGGGTTTAAAACTCCAATATCTCTTATTCGATAACTCACTTTATCTCTCGATAATGAACAACCTGTTTAGTGTCATTATACAATTCGGTTATTACCGATAATTTTGGGTTTAATTTTAATGAAATCTCTAAATTCTAGGGTTTAAAACTCCAATATCTCTTATTCGATAACTCACTTTATCTCTCGATAATGAACAAATCTCTTATTCTTTTCGATTCTTCTTGAAAAATTCTAAGAGAATCATGCTTGATTAAGTGAGAAGAATGACGTATTCCGATCAAACAGAATCCGACTAATAATTTTTTGTAATAACGATTTTGTAGAGTGAAAATTTGAGGCAATTGTAGGAATTAAGTACCCAATTTTGAGAATTGAATAGTTTAGGGCTAAAACATGAGACTCAAATAGTTTGGATAGAAAAATTGGAAAACGGTATAGTTCGGGGCCAATTAATTCGTCAACCCTAAATTTTAAGTAAACGGTATAGTTCGGGGCCAATTAATTCGTCAACCCTAAATTTTAAGTTAAAAATAAAATTGTACCCCCAAGATCCATGGAGCCCGCATAAAATATCCATGAAAAGGCCCTTGTGACGACGGCAAAATTGGGAGTGCTGACTATATATGTCAGAAGGAGTGCTGACTATATATGTCAGAACCAAAACTTAGAAGATGTGTATGGCGTTGCACTTCTTCTCAAGTCAGAACCAAAACTTAGAAGATGTGTATGGCGTTGCACTTCTTCTCAAACTTGAGATGCAATATGTACCCATCACTAAACATTGTATTGTGTTAATGTTGGCCGTCAGAGTTTCTTGTGTAGATCGTTTTCCACAATACATGAAATATGAAAGACACTTTTAAACAATAAAACCTCCCTCCCACTCGGGTAAATCTCATTTTGTTTGTATACGAAGACCTTGTGCTTGTGAATATGAAACTATGGTTAACAACAACATCGATCACAAGAGAGCTTTACAAAGTTCTTCTCTGATTAGACGAACTAATAAAATCAAAGGTCTCTTCCACAAATCAGAACCTATGAAAACTTAGCGAATAACTACGATCCCTATAAACGCCAGATCATCGAATCTAATCCACTCGAGAAAGCGGCTTAGTTCTGGTTTGGTTTCTTTTGGTTCAGTCGCATATGGGTTAGCCTTCTTGAAGTGAACCAAGATAATGATCATATTATCACAATCTCGCAGGTCTGGAACCAAACATCTATCAACAACTTTTTTAGATGAACGCATGACAGAAACTATAATAGATGAAAAAGAAAAGGACTAACAGACCATAAGTGTTAGACGATAATCTTCTAAAAAAACATAACTATATGTACGTGATAGAAGAAAGGACACCCGTCTAGTTTTGTTGTTTTGTTTTGTATAGTTACGCGACCATTTCTTCAGTGGAAGCATTACTCTCGACTTTCTTGATAACCAATTTGTGGTCGGTAGCCAAGTGGTCAACAACATCTATAAGAACAGTATCTTCTTCTGCAAAATCCCCCTTCAAAACTCTAACCGCTATTTCATTCTCCACCATCTGCTGAATCACTCTTTTCACAGGCCTTGCTCCATAGTTTGGGTCGAAGCCAAGCTGAGCCAGGAGTTCTACTGCCTCTTTTGTGTACTCTAGATTAATTTTCTTCTGCTCCAACCTATCCTTCACCCGTATCAGCTGCAACTCTACGATTTTGGAGATTTCTTTCGAATCAAGCGGCTGGAAAACTATGTATTCATCAATTCTGTTCATGAACTCCGGCCTGAAGTTTTGTCTTGCTAAATCCACAACTTGTCTCTTCATTATCTCATAAACCGCTTCTTTGCTGTCTTCGTTGTTACGGAGAGTCTCAAGTATGTGATGTGAACCTATATTTGACGTCATAATTACAACACAGTTTGTGAAACTTACTGTCCTTCCTTGAGAATCAGTTATTCTTCCATCGTCTAGGAGTTGTAGCAAGATATTGAAGACATCATGGTGAGCTTTCTCAATCTCATCCAATAGAACCACAGAATAAGGTCTCCTACGAACAACTTCAGTTAATTGCCCACCTTCTTCATAACCAACATAGCCAGGCGGAGCACCAATTAGCCGTGAGACTGAGAATTTTTCCATGTACTCACTCATATCAATCCTTACTATTGCATTTTCTGTGTTAAAAAGGTATCCGGCTAGAGCCTTTGCAAGCTCAGTTTTACCAACACCTGTTGGACCCATGAACATGAAACTAGCAATTGGGCGATTAGGATCAGAAAGACCAGCCCTTGAGCGTCGTATAGCATCTGCTACCGATTTTACAGCCATGTCTTGACCAACAACTCTCTTGTGGAGCACTTGCTCCAACATGACCAGCTTTTCTCTCTCTGATTTCTGAAGATTAGATAGAGGAATACCGGTCCACTTACTTACTATCTCTGCTATGTCAAGATCAGTAACTTCTTCTCGGAGTAGTGACTTTCCAGACTGTCGGAAATTCATGAGATTCTTCTCAGCTTCTTCTAACTGACGTTGGAGGGAAATAAGTGTTCCATACTTAAGCTCAGCAGCTCGGTTTAGATCATATTCACGTTCAGCAGATTCAATTTCCACGTTCACTCTATCAATCTGTAAAACATAGAACATAGTACAGAGGTCATTAGGGTCAATATATACAAACATAGTACAGAGGACATTAGGGTCAATATATACAAACGGCATAAGCAACCACCACAGGTACTACTACTATACAGAACAAACTGCGAATGCTTAGTATGATAATTGTTTTATTAGACATTAACGAGAATGACTACAATTGTTAGATATTAAGAATGAACTATATCATGACAAAAGTAAAAAATAAGGAATGAACTATACCTAAACAAATACAATGAGGAAGATATATGTTACCTCTTCTCTAAATGAGCGTATTTTGGTCATGAGCGACTTTTCGTTGTCCCATTGGTCACTGAGCTCTTTCTGTTTATGTTTGAGTGTGGAAAGATCATTTTCAATCTTATGTAGTCGTTCTTTAGAAGCTTTATTAGTATCATTTTTAACAGAAAGCTTTTCCATCTCTAGTTCGATCACAGCTCTGTCTATTTCATCTAGTTCATTTGGTTTAGAAGTGATTTCCATCTTCAGCTTTGCAGCAGCTTCATCAACAAGATCAATAGCTGAAACAAAGAACATTCATCTTAGAATGCAATGCTAATTTGACATGGAATCAGGGTTTTGGGGTTTTTCTTTATTTAATTTTAAAGTACCTTTCCTTTTACAGCTTAGGGTTATGATTGATTGTATTGTGGCCAATGGAAGGGTCTTTTATGATCAATAAGAAACAAGTTCCAACAACTAACCTAATTCTCTTAGAGAGACTTGGTTTTGAGGAAGCTTTGCTAAGATCTCTTTTTCTATTCTCACGATCAAAACAGGCTCATATCACACTTTCCCGAGAGAAATTAGTAAATAATGAGTGCATGTCCATACCTTTGTCTGGCAGAAAGCGTCCAGTGATGTAGCGGTCTGCCAGGACTGCTGCAGAAACAAGGGAACCATCTGATATTGTCACACCATGGTGTAACTCATATCGCTCTCTTAACCCACGAAGAATCGAGATTGTATCTTCAACTGAAGGCTGACCACATAACACTTGTTGAAACCTACGTTCTAGAGCTGGATCTTTCTCTATGTATTTGCGGTATTCCGTCAATGTAGTTGCACCTATGCATCTTAGTTCACCTCGTCCAAGCATAGGTTTCAAGAGGTTGCTAGCATCCATTGCTCCCCCCGCAGCTCCTAAACAAGAGGAATAAGATTTGCCAGTTCATTAGTTTCAGTTTACCAGTTTCAAAGTACTTTTAAGTGAATCAAAAGATATATCAACCAGGAGTAATGAGAAGCCATAACACTTGTTGAAACCTACGTTCTAGAGCTGGATCTTTCTCTATGTATTTGCGGTATTCCGTCAATGTAGTTGCACCTATGCATCTTAGTTCACCTCGTCCAAGCATAGGTTTCAAGAGGTTGCTAGCATCCATTGCTCCCCCCGCAGCTCCTAAACAAGAGGAATAAGATTTGCCAGTTCATTAGTTTCAGTTTACCAGTTTCAAAGTACTTTTAAGTGAATCAAAAGATATATCAACCAGGAGTAATGAGAAGCCCACCTGCACCAACAACAGTGTGTATCTCATCAATGAACAAGATTGTCTGACCATTGGAAGCAGAGAACCTGCACCAACAACAGTGTGTATCTCATCAATGAACAAGATTGTCTGACCATTGGAAGCAGAGACTTCCTTTAATACTGCTTTCAACCTTTCCTCAAAATCTCCTCGATATTTGGCACCAGCAAGGAGTGAGCCCATGTCGAGAGATATCAACTAACCAAACATTAGATCTTTAATTAGCTTCTAGGAAAAAGCAGTAAAACATCAAACAATCTAAGGCTGAAAGAAGAAGACTGAGCAATATTAATTTACTGGAATGAACCTTTCGATTCATAAGAGGTTCAGGGACATCTCCTCGGACGATTCGCTGGGCTAACCTGTGAAGGTTAAAACCTCTTAATAATTTTGTCAAAGAGAGTAAAATCATAAACTCCAGAGGTTTTACAAAAGAAAAGAAAGATATAATATTCAAAATCTTTTTACCCCTCTGCAATTGCAGTTTTCCCTACACCAGGTTCACCAATAATAACAGGATTGTTTTTTGTTCTCCTACATAATATCTGGATGCAACGCCGAATTTCATCATTCCGTCCAATGACAGGATCGAGTTTCCCTCGTTTAGCCATCTCAGTTAAATCATTTCCGTACTTTTCAAGTGCTTCATATTTGCTTTCAGGATCTAAATGTCATCACGCAATGATAGTAGATGAAGGTAATTAGTATGAACACATGATTAATGAGATGTCAATACCATCTTTACACATATTTTACATATACTTATCAATTTTCACCAGTTAAAAAGCATAACAGAAGGATAACATTTATTTTACATATACTTATCAATTTTCACCAGTTAAAAAGCATAACAGAAGGATAACATTTCTCCTATTGAAATCTTAATGAACACAAGAAATATTTGTTTAAATTTCCTATAGGTCATACATCATCCACAAAGTTTAGTTGTTATATTTGAGGCACAAACAAGATAAACTTACTTTGATCGGTTACTCGTTGACTACCGCGGACAGCTTCAATGGCACTCTTTAGAGCTTGCTTATCAAGTTTCAAGTTCTTGAAAAAATCTTTTCCAAACCTTTCATCTGAATAAAAGGCTAGTAAAAGGTGTTCGACTGAGACATAACTGTCCGACATCTCTTTCTTAATCTTCTTTGCGTTTTCTAATATAACACTTAGGGATGACCCTAGTTTTTGACCACTTGTATCACCAGTAACCTGCAAATCACCAAGAAATTAAGGAGACGTAGGAAAATTGTATTTTGATGCATTAAAAACAAATTAAATGCAACACCTTTGGTTGTGTAGATATGAAGTGATTTGTAGCCTGAAGAACAGAGGAATTGTCGATTCCGGCCTTAGCAAATATCCTCCTAGCCATACCATCTTTTTGCTCAAGAAGAGCTTTCATCAGATGTTCAGATTCCACAATTTGTTGGCTCGAAACACGAGCTGCATCAATGGCATTGAGAATCCCTTCCCAAGCCATCTCCGTATAATCATTTGGATTAGGCTACATAGAGGAAAAAAAAAAAAAACAGCCAGAATTAACACACTTCTTCAAAACAAGATTGAATACACATGTTCGAAAGAATCCCATCTTATATGAAAACGTGCAAGTTAATATGGTACTGAAATTTTACAAACCTGAGCTGTGCTGGTATAGAATCGGCGCGGGGAAGGGAATTGGAGAGAAAGAGGTAATAAGTGGACATGAGCAGGTGCTTTAGTTGCCAGAAAGTTTTGATTTCTTACAATTGTAAAAGGATTTGGCAGGAAAATAGAGGAATTGGGAGAGTTATAGTGAGCAGAGGCAGAGATAGAGCGAGAACAGAGGAGAAGAGATGATCTTGTAGAAGCATATTGGGCCTTGAGTAATGCTGAAATAGAATTGCAGGATCTCCTAGACGCCATGTGAGCTGATCTTGAAGCAATTATGTTTAGGTTTATGGGATTTGTATTAATAGGAGAAGTCAGAAGAAGTTTGTAGAAACTTAGAAAGAACTAGAGAATTATAAATTAGATTATTGTGTCACTACCCAAACCAATTTTCCGGTTCAGTTTATTGGTTTATAGAACCTAGTGGTACTTTCTCTTTGGAGCATATTAATTTAACCAAATCTTCTTAACGAATCTTTTTCTTTATTATTTTTTCTTTATTATTTTTTCTTTGGGTCCTAAATAGCTAGAACCATTGGGAACTAATAGTTCACAGTTTCAATACACCTAAAGAAGAAGAAAAAAAAAAGAAGATGACATTTGATGTAATTTCTAAATGTTGTTCTCTTATCATAAGCATGTACCGAGTGTGCTAAAGCCTCCATATCCCAAATCTCCTTGGCTCTGTTCCTGTCATTCACAATGTAACTTATATTGACACAATCTCAAGGTTCATAAAAATCTTCAAATCATAATTCATAAAGCCTTTAATCTTACATTCATTGTGGAGTTGACTATATCTAAGGAACCACCATCTGCACCTATGAATCCACCACTCTGTAATTTCTGCTGCGCCATGAAGAACCCTTCCTTTGGATTACTAGCTAATATAGCAGGTCCTGATTGTCCCATCTGCAAAGTGTCATAAAGGCCTCCAGGTTGTGCATTTGCATTTGAGTCAAACCCTATGTTTCTGCAGAACGCTAGGTGATTTGTTGTATCCAAAGCTGAAGGACTCAATGCACTAGCTTGATCACAGATTGGCATAGAATATCCTGATGTGACATTGTTCCATTCCAAATGGTCATCGAACTGATTATTGATCTGCTGTCCCGAGAAGCCTGGAGGAAATGCTTGTTGGTGACCTTCTACAACACCAAGCGAGTTTTGTTGTGATGAGAAGCTAGGAAAAGCCATGTAACTCCCGGAAATGCACTTGTTATTGTTCATGTTTCTAATGTTGTTGTTGTTTGACTGAAGCTGGTCGAACTCTAAAGGCATTGGCAAACCTTGAAACGTGTTTCCTCCATCACTGTGGTTAAGAGGTAGTGATGAGACCTGCTGAAACTTTTGAAGATTGGTTTGGTTTTGCAAGTACACTCCTGAAGGGGAAGGAAAGTTGCAAACCCCGATTCCAGAAGGAACATTGAGTCGGCCAAGAATCCCATTTGAAGAATAAGGCCTCACCGAAGCAGCAGCTCCACCATGGAACTGGCCAGATCCAACCGGGCGGTGGTGGAAAGCTTCAAGTCCATTGAGAGAAGAACTCATTTGATAGAAATGTAAACCAGAGTTTGCCATAAGAGCTTGTTGATTAGTCGCACCACTGATCCTCTTCAAGTAAAGGCGAAATTTCTGCAACCAAGAACAAGAAATAAGCTTTTAAGGTCTAAAGAACAAAGCATGAAAGATTCTCAGTAACCTGAAGATGACTGGCCACATTTTCTCTGGTGAGGTTCTCAACGTTCATCAGATCCAGTATCTTTTTCGGCATAGCCTCTGCAATCAAAACCCGCAAAAAGATCGTTTAATAACAACTTTTTGTTTAAACAATCAAGTAATGACATTTCTAAACTTACTCTCGTAGCCCAATTGGTTAACCGCAGCAACAAATTTCTTATGCAAATCGACTGTCCAAACAACACGTTGCTTCTTTTGCGCAGTTGGATCATTGTTATCCTCATCCTCATCTTCATTATACTGATCTTTACGTTTTCTATTGAGTCTCACATTGGTCTGTCCAACACCTTCATCTCTCTTCTCACCATTGTTACTCCCACGGTCCTTATCAAACCTGTATCTTACCACATGTTGCCAGATGTTCTTCAGCTCCTCAATACGAACTGGTTTCAGTAGATAGTTACAAGCACCATGTGTAACCCCCTTCATCACATACTTTGGATCACTATGTGCAGATAGCACTGCAACAGAGTTAAATAACAAGAAACCATCATGATCAAACCAAAACAAGAATCAAGAATCAAACCCAAAACAAGAGTCAGACTCACTAATGACAGGTAAGTCCATTTCAAGACCAACAAGCTCAAGAAGTTTGAAACCATCCATGTCAGGCATGTCAACATCACTAATAACAAGATCAAACTTGTTCTTGTTGTCTCTCAATAACTCTAGAGCCTTTTCTGCTTGATTCGTCGTTGTAACTGCAAAGTCATAAAGTTCCACCAAAAGTCTCAATTTTTAGTTCAATTCAACAGAAGAAGTCTCACTGACACACATGTTAGCAATGAAGATTGACAAAATCCGACAAACTTAACAAAAGGCTGGATTGAAAAAAAAAAAAAAACAGTCCAAATCTAACAAAATCTAAAACTAAATCCTGCAAAATCGATTCACGAAGTTAGGTATAAGATTCTACTTTTCATATATATATATATATATATATATATATTTAATTAGGTAAATAGATATAAGAGCTATTTTGAATCAACTTTTTGAAAGATTCTACATAGAGATTTATTGAGAGAGAACAATTTTGAAAGATTCAAATAGAAACCCAGATCAAGAAACAATAATTGGTCAGAGAAATTAGAGAGAGATAAGACCATGGTATTGGCAGAGACGAAGCGAAGTTTCAAGGATTTTGAGACAAGCCTGGTCATCATCAACGGCAAGAACTTTCATTCCGACCGGAAACTGATCCAAAGCTTCGAACTTTTGTTCCACAGTCATCGTTTCAACAGCCAGCCCTAGAATTACCAAATTAAAAAAAAAAAAAAACTGAAATTTTCTTTCTTACAAATGTATCCGAGAGCAAGTAGAACTTTGGGTCTAAAGTGCGAGAAGGAGAGAGAGAGAGAAAATAGTATTTATTCAGATTTAGAGAGAGATACAAAAGATGTAGTATTTTGTTTTTTGGCAGTAGAGTTAAAATGGAATCTTATTTAGTAATAATAATCTATAAATGGATACTCAAAACCGTGTGAGATCACCTTTTTTTGGCAAATATGTCTTTTTTTATTATTCAATTTTATAGATTTTCCGGGGAATTTCATAAAAGAATAATATGTCTTTTTTTATTATTCAATTTTATAGATTTTCCGGGGAATTTCATAAAAGAATCTTTGATGCGCCACCATAAACCAAACCAAATGAACACGAACACAAATTCAATTACATATCGAACCAGCTTAAAATAAACCAAACCGGGCTTATTTGAGTCAAATTCATATATACCGACTAATTCTCAGGTTTATTGTGCCATGGTTTAGTTAGTGAACCGGTATCAAAAATGCTATTCATTACCTAGTCTAGACTAATATTAAAACATTTTTCAATTAAAAAACAAACTTTTTCTGCAGTTAATTTGTGTTTTAATAAATTGTGAATTAGATGACAAAATAAATAAATAAATAAAATCTGAATTATGAACCACGTAAGAAAAAGTAGGTTTTATTTGATATTTGGGAAATAAAAGGATAAATCTGGTTAATTATGGGAATGTTTTAAGTAAAAGATTTGGGTAATTATCATTAATAACGCATAATTATTCTGGAGATACAGTTTGATTCTTGTTAATCTA
>CM071716.1:27245212-27260451 GCA_036630335.1 Physaria fendleri | reverse complement strand
ATGGCCTGTTCTCCACGGTCGGAATAGGCGGGTCAATTCCCTCCCTGAGAACCGTACTTGAGAGTTTTACTCCCCAAATGAACAGAACCATTATGGAAAATGATAATTAGAACTGTGAGTAAAACCAAAACAAAGAAAAATATCACCTGGTGATTTGTAAAATAAGTAATTTTTTTCTTAATAAAATTTTCAGAATTAATGATTGACTGTCGAACTAATTAGGTGGAATCTATGGATATATAGAGAGGTGTAGGTCCAAGAAAAATAGCGACCCGGGCGTTACTTATTTATTAGGAGCATACATGATTTTTTTTTTTAGATGTTCATTCATGATCTAATTAGAGTAGTTCAAAATAGGATTAAATGAGCTTTATCGCCAATTTTAAAATATTCTTAAATTCAAGATAGATATGAAGAACCATCATCTCAAATACTAGATAAACGCACATATTTATTCAAAAGCTAAAAGAAATTTTGAATTAGCAACAAAAAAGAAATAATATATAATTTACTAATTCCCGTGAGAAAGAGAAAAATATAATTTACTAATTCTTGATTATAGTGAATAATTAAGGGCATCTCCATCGCAGGTATGAGGAGAGTTTCTTAAAAAAAAAAAAATTAATATAAAACTGAAAAGAAGGTGAGAGAACATAGATACGGTTCTGAAATGAGCACTATCAGAACTTCAAGAGAAACTGATTCGCCAGATGTTACTACCTATATGGTTCAACAATAAATATTTTAATTAAATAGAAAACTTTTATTAAAATATTCTTATTTTGATGTTGAGAGACTCATTTAAGGTAAAGTACCGATGAGGATGCTCTAACTTTAGTTAAAAATTTATGAAACTTAAATTGTTTTGTGTGTCGACACTTTGTCAGAACCACTTCCGGTATAAATGTGCCTAAACTTAAAATGATGTGTAACAAGAAAAGACACTCGCTCGTACCATAAAAAGAGACCATTAACACAAATGCTTCTTTCACAAAATCTCAATTAACTAAAACCAGCGTTCTCCCAAGAAAAAGAAAAATCATGTCGTCCACCAAAATCAATGTACGTTGGCAGCCACTTCTTAAGGTTCCGGCAAGAAACCACCGTCTGATAAACTCGGTTGCTTACGGTGTTTCCACTAAACATCACCACGGTGAGAGTGATGTACGTAGCCGTAAGAGTATTCCATCGTTGGGTTCTGTCCCAACAAGAACCGATAATAGCCAGTTTCTTAGTGGCAACGGTAACGGTAAATTCGGTAGGTTCGGTGGAAAATTTGTACCGGAAACATTGATGTCTGGCCTAAAAGATCTTGAAGATGAATTTAATTTTCTTTTAAGTGATCACGAATTTCAGGTTGGTATAAAGAGTTCAGTTTCCTCATCTTTAACTACTTAATGATCACATTAATTTTTCTTTATGCTATAAAGAGATTTTTTAACAATAAGCCCTATATATTATAATATATAATTATAGAAAAATTACTTTAGATATAGAATAAATTATGAGAAATAGCACTTATTTCCTCAAAACTTTTGAGAAATACCACCATTGACTCGGGTGTATCTGACGTATACCACTTTTTGCTCAAAACTTTTGAGAAATACCACCATTGACTCGGGTGTATCTGACGTATACCACTTTTTGTCATTTAGTGAGATGCATTTACCAAAAAGTCCCCTGAAACCGTTGACCGAAAACCAATTTACCAAAAATATGACAAAATAACATGGTAAACAGAGCATTTACCAAGAGGTAATCGTTGACCCAAGGACAAAATAGTCTTTTTAACTCGGTCAACGTCTCGAAAACCTCAAAATGGTATTCTTCACAAACACTTAAAAAAAGTGGTATTTTCAAAAAATAACCCTTAGATATATTGGAAACCTCGGAAAAAATGAGTACGGTCTTGATCGAGACATCAATACCAAAACGACGGATCAACACATGACCACATATTGAATAAAAAACCAAACATATTGTCCCATGTAATTTGTAATTCAAGAATTATATATATGAAAACATGATAATTGCTAACGTTCTTTATTTATTTCTTATGGTTGTTTTTCTTTTATTTTTTTAAAATGTGTTATATTACTCTTAATTATAACTAGGAGGAGCTTACCACAGCGTTAAGAGACTACGTTGGAAGGGAAACGCCACTATACTTCGCGGGACGTTTAACCGAACACTACAAAAACAT
This sequence comes from Physaria fendleri, assembly GCA_036630335.1. Taxonomy (NCBI): domain Eukaryota; kingdom Viridiplantae; phylum Streptophyta; class Magnoliopsida; order Brassicales; family Brassicaceae; genus Physaria; species Physaria fendleri. The sequence goes on along the minus strand of CM071716.1, from coordinate 27,258,248 downwards.
AGCTCGAACCAGCGGAGGTACTGGGCCTGAGATATACCTGAAACGGGAAGATCTAAGCCACGGTGGATCTCACAAAATCAATAATGCTCTCGCTCAGGCCATGATTGCTCGGCGACTTTTGGTTGTAGCCGTATCGTGGCCGGCACAGGATCCGGACTACATGGTGTCGCCACGGCGGCTGCATGTGCAAAGTTCTCATTGCAGTGTACAGTTTTCATGGGAGCTAATGATATAGATAAACAATCCTCTAATGTACTTTCCATGAAAGTGCTTGGTGCTCAGGTAACTTACCATTACCAACTACACTCACCGGACTTAACCCCATCAGTTTTTGCTGCATCAGATTATTTATTTATTTTAGAAAGGACATAAAGTTTAGAGAAAATTATTAGAAATGCTATTAAATTTTTAGAACTTATGAAAACTGCAACTTTTATGCAACTTTTATGTCTGTTTTTTAAAAATGTCATAAACGGACATATTACCAGCGTGTCTCTATATGTGAAATACACCAACGCACCCTTGCGTTTAACAATATTTACGATTGAACTTAAGCAAAACGGTCCGTTTTAATTGTTTATGGACAGTACCAGATTCAACCGTAAATATTGTTAAATGCAGGAGAACGCTTATCTATTTCACAAACAGGGACTCGCTAGTAATATGTCCGTCTATGATATTTTTAAAAGACAAACCTGAAAATTACAATACTTCCAAGTTTACTACATATATTTTTATTTGCTACATCACTTTAGAAGTTATGGATCGAGAGATTAATTAAGGGACCAATCTCATTTTTTAAATTATACTTTATTCTGTATTGAAAATTTACAAAATTTTAACAAACAAAAGTAACTTTTGTATGATGAAATTAACTATTACCTTTTTCTATATAGACAAAAATATATCATGAAACAAAAATATTCATGAGTATGGACCATAAGATTCGTTTTTATGTACTGATTTTAATAGGTGAAATCAGTGGAAGGAGCATTTAAAGATGCGACTTCAGAAGCAATTCGAAATTGGGTCGGTAACTTAGATACGACATACTACTTATCAGGCACAGTCGTAGGACCGCATCCATCTCCAACAATGGTACGTGAGTTTCAATCTGTGATTGGAAAAGAGATAAGAAGGCAAGCCAAACAACTATGGGGTGGTAAGCCTGATGTATTGGTGGCTTGGGAAGTGGCTCAAACGCATTGGGTTTGTTCCATGAGTTTCTTGGTGATGAGGATGTTCGGTTAGTCGGTGTAGAGGGTGCAGGGCTTGGTTTGGATTCGGGAAAACATTCTGCTACTTTGGCTGTTGGAGATGTTGGTGTGTATCATGGAACCATGAGCTATTTATTACAAGATGATCAAGGGCAAATACTTAAACCACAGTCTATAGGAGTTGGGTAAGTAGTGTTTATGTTATTATCTCATAATTTAAGTAATTATAACATTAATAAAATCTTTTGAATCACATCTTTACCACATAAGTACTCATTGAGGTTGATGCATATATATATAGTTATAATATTATATTGATATATGAAGTCATATATTTATACAAGTTAAAAATATATAAATGTTCATATAAAGGCTAGAGTATCCCGGAGTTGGACCAGAGATTAGCTTTCTAAAAGAAACCGGTAGAGCCGAGTTCTACACAGCAACAGACCAAGAAGCCATTCAAGGTATCTCTATTGTTATTTACTATTAATGTCTTTTTTTTTGTTATTATATAAAAAATCAATCTTATGTCTTGTGGGTTGTACGTAGCATGCATGTTATTAAGTAGATTAGAGGGAATAATACCGGCATTGGAAGCGTCTCACGCGCTTGCGTTCCTCCACAAACTCGTGCCTACTCTGCGTGGTGGAGCCAAAGTGGTCGTAAATTGTAGTGGTCGTGGCGACAAAGATCTAGACACTCTTATCCAATATGGGTTATTTTGTTAACTCACCAATATCAAGATGCTACATTACACTTAATAAACTCTTTTAGGAATTGTATAAGTGTCCTGACAAAAAGAAAGTAATTGTACAAGTAAAATTACAGCCATCACTATCAAAACTCCCCACTCAAGACATCCAAAAGTTCTGATTATTTGGATACATTTTGAAAGCATAGATAGATACAATATCTAAGTACATCTCTTAATTTGAACTAAACGAAGAGCATCACGGTGGACCGTCTCTAAAAAAAAAAGAAAATTAATATTTTAATACAATTTGAGCATTTAATTAAATCAAAATTTCTGATAAAAAAGTGATCAGTTATATGATGCCACCTGTCGATATCATCTATGAAAAAGGATCTTAAAATCCTTCATTAACATCCGCTTCCTTTTCCTCTCTCTTCATTTGTCTTTTATTATTATTATTTTTTTTTTAAAGACTCATCAATATCTTTCCAATGGAGATGGTCTAATATTCATTATCTAGATGTTCGGACGAACAATCCCTTAGAGGAGAAAAGGCCTCTTTAATTTATACAAAGCTTTTCCAATTTCTAGTTTATATAACTCTATAGTTTGAGAATGCCTTTTAATAATTCGGATAGTCCGGACCTATAGGACCCGATCAGTGTATGTATACTCATTGAGTTCAAGTTAACACATGTGAAATACTAGCGGACAACCAGACAGATCTAAAAAAAATTATTTTGTTGGGAGCATATAACAAAATTTTGTAAAATATTTGGTTAAGAATTTAAATATCAAAAAGATATATTAAAATATTAGAAGAAAAAAATATATATTAGTGGGGTCACATGCCCCAACAAATTGCACGTGGGTCCGTTTTGGAAATCCAGAGACCCAATAGAGCCAAGGAAGAAAACAAATCAGAATTCATGTTACAACTCTTTCTCTCTCTCTTCTCAACCGTCTCACTGACTTCTTTTACTGCGGCAGAATAGTGCCGGTCAAAGATTTTTGATGGATTAGACTAAAATTTTTTTTATGTTATTTATACTAAGCCAAAGTTTTTTTTTGATGTCCTATCTTTATACAATTGTAAAAATTTTGATACCCTTAAAAGTTTATTGTTTATAGATTTTAAAAATTGAAGTTAAAAATGTTTTTAAATATCTATAAATCTTTAAAAATTGGATATAAAATATGTCTCTAAAATTGTGATGCCCTAGGCGACAGTCTTGCTCGCTTATGTTCTGGGACGGTCCTACAGCAGATCAATCTCAAGTATGCGCATGACCTGGATACGGCGGCAGCGGCTCCCTAAGTGCCACACGTGATCCATGTAATGTACATATTGTGGTAGACACTATATAGCGATCGGTTTCATGGGAACCTACGGCGAAACGCGATGGAGCAAGACAAAGAAAGGTTTTTTTTTGCGGTTCGCAATTCTTCTTCGTAGATTAAAGGTGTAGGACGCGATCTTTATAGCTCCGCACCAGTATGGAGGATCCCTTACCTCGATGTGGCGGTTTTTAAGCCTCGATCGTCATGCATGAAGACTAACCATGGTGGTAAGTCGGTTTTGAAACAAAAATTACATCGAGAGGAAGCAGTATCCGATAAGCTTGAGGAAGATTAAAACAACGCAACCAACTAGGAGGATATTGCACGACGTTTCGTGAAGATCGGAGGAAACCTTTGCTCAGACAGAAGTTAACATAGATCTTTCCCTCGAGAAGCTAGATCTACGGCAATTCACAGACGGGTGGTGATGTTGCGACAGATCGAGGGTGATATCCTGAAGCTTAAAAGTGATGGGTTGGTTTCGTTGTTTTTATTTCTTGCTCCTAGTTTTGTTTCTTGTGGTTTATTTCATATCTTACGTATCTATAGGAGTCTTAGTTTATCATAGATAGAGCCGAGCTGGTCAGGTCTCAACACCCGTCAGATCCCGTTCGCCGATCATGGCTACGGCGGCGGGATCGTTAAAAGACACTTTTGTTATTAGATTAAAGTTTGGCGAGTGGACCATAGTGAATTGGACTTGGAAAAATCATTTGTTTTCGAGGCTCAAAAATGTTTGTAATTTGGACTTGCCCTTTTTTTGGACAACAAGACTTGCCCTTTATGTTAATAAAAATTTGTGATTAAAAAGAGCCACGAAAGAAAAGAAAATATACTCTCTCTCTCTTCCTTATCTCTCTACCCTAAATGCTTTCAACGCAGAAGAACAATCATAGGCGCATGATCTTCGACGACGGCGTGTGTGCCTTTGGGGACATGTTGCTGATAATCTTTTTTGGTGTACATATTCTGCGGCGACCAATCTACTAATATATGCTGTACGTGGGTTTGCTTTTGACAGTTTTCGGCGGGGTGGATCGGAAGAGGTTGGGAGATGGTGGTCTTCTTTAGATCGATGTCTCTATTCTCATCAGGCTTATCTTTGGATTCATCTCTTTGAATCGCACTGTTAGGCGTGATCTCTTTACATGCAACGGTGGCGGTTTTAACCCCTATACACTGGGCGTTATGCGTACGACTATGGCGGTGTGATGGCGTTTATAAACTGAGATACTGAAGATGGTGAGATTCGGATGAGGTTGTTTTGAAGGTGGCAAAAGCATTAACAGACAGCTGGACGACGACGGTTCTCCTAAGGTCCAGTGATATCACGCGGCAGGTGGTTTGCTGATGACGAGGGGATTGTATTGCAAGCAATGACGATTTTACCTGGGTTCCAAAATCCTCTTCTGATTTTCGTCTTGTTGATGTCATCTGTTTTATTTTATAATTAGTATTGCTATGTTATTTTTCGACTATCTTGTTTTGAAGGCGGTTTTCGGTGAAGATTCATATGTCGCCGGCAAACTAAAATGTGCACCAACGACGTGAATGTTTTTTAGTTCTTAGATGGCAACAAAGGTCAAACTGCGTCTAGGATTTCATGGTGTCAAACAAACAGGCCCGGCCCTCTGTAGATTCAAACGAAACATTTGTATTATGTGGGGCCCATTATTAATAAAAAAATTAAAATTTTTAAATAAAATAATATATATTATATATAAAATAAATATAAAATACATGTTTTAGATTATTTATATGGAAATATATATGTAAAATACATTTATTATTTATAAAACATAAGTTAAATTTTTAATTTTATATGTTGAAAAAAAGAATATTTTTTCTTTAAATTATTGTATTAATAAATTTATACATTTAAAACAGAAAATATATTAAACAGGGTCTTAGAAATATTTTTCGAATAAGGCCTCTAAAACTACCGGACCGGCCCTGCAAACAAATGGTCTTTAGACCCACTACTCTCTATGAACCAATCTCTATAATTTGTTGGACTTAGGGATTTTCAATATATAACGATGACCAAAAAAAGCCAAGAAAGAAAGTCTCAACTACACCAAGAGTCCACGACCGTATATTCTTTGCAGTTATATACATATTACATAATAGATGAATTACAAATTGGATAATGGGTTTAGTAGAATTGTCATTTCTCAAAACTACCGTTTTTGACATTACAAGATTCATCTATTTCTTTCCCTAAGACAAACTAACTTGTAAATAATTCAATGTCTCATATTCTTCATATAAATGTCTTTTATGAGAGTTTTTAACATATTTCGGTCAAGCACACCAATCTCTTTTCGTACTTTCACAATCATATTCATACACACCATTCTTATCTAATTTCGCATGCACAGTAAATGTCCATTTTTTCCTTAAATAATTCGTATTTTGAATGAAACTTCCAACACGTCAAGCCAAAATAAAAAATATAGTATATTAGTACTCACTGTATGTCTGCACATTTGTATAAAGATCTCCACTTTGACACGTCTCACATGATGGATGGGACATCAGACCATGGGACATGCAAGAACGTGAGATACGTTTAACCAATGAATCTTATAAAACGTATTAGAGTAACCAAGTATTATTAGTGGATCTTATTTCATAATGAGTCCATTAAGGTTGCATCACTAGTTATGGACCTTTCAAATCTTAGTATGACTTTGATATCTTATATTATCTCCGTATTAAAGTTAAACTGTTCTTCCTTAATAATAGTTTTTTTAACAAATTAATACGTAAAGAAGTCAAGAAAGAGTATGCACTCACCCATATTTCCAAGCAATTTACTATAAAGAAAACATTACCCGAAATGAGAGTTAAAAATGTGTAAAGCAAAAATACAAGTCGCTGTAGACGCAGCCAATTGTGAATTTTATTTACTTTGAATAAATATAAGGTGAGCATGCAGACACGAGCTAGTCGATTTATTGGTTAATAGCCAATTTAGGTTAAGTTCAATTTACGCAAGTAAAATAAATAATCTTTAGATGTTTTTTTTTTTTTGGTAAGAATGTTAAATTTTATTCATATAAAAACTATTCCCACAATTCAGGATCAAAACATATCTGAATGCAATCTAAATTTAAATCTTAGCATATATAGCGTTCTTGGTATCAAAGATTCCAAACCTTCTCTGCCTAGATCTTTGACTCACCAAGAAGCTGCCTACCTACGAGAACCAAACCAGACCTGAAGACCTTCGCGAAAGCGAACAATGCCCTCCTCTCAAAGAGCTTCCAAGCAATTTCGGACCTGTCTATCAGCAATCCTAACCAGAATATCCACTTGGCGAGCAAGCTGTCCGTGTCTACGAGCATTCCGTTCAGCCCAGATTATATAGATAGCTGCCTGAAGACTATAATTCACCAAAAACCTCTTAAGGTTGCACCTTTCTTGAAGGATATAGTCACTTATGAATGAGATATTACTTGAATAAGAACCTCCCATAAGCATCCCCACTATACCATACCAGATTTGAGCTGAATATGCATAGTCAAAAAATAGATGAGTTTTAGTCTCATCAACCCCATTACATAAGTTGCAGGTCTTAACTATTGATCGATTCCATTAACTTATCCGATCCATAGTTTGAAGACCATCAGAACACAACAGCCAAGAATCAGAACACAACAGCCAAGATATAAAAGCATGCTTCGGATTAGCATACCTGATCCACACCAATTTAGACCAACCAACTCGCGGGTGAAGCTTACGGATAAGCTGTCGAGTGTGAGCAGAACTAAATGAGTTAGAAAACTGATCTTCTCCTCTTTTCCATAAATGATTGTCGGATTCAGAAGCCATAGGACAGCCACGAGCTATCAATCCGTCTATATGGTCTTCAATAGCTTGATATATTGGGTTCCGATGTCTCATTCGTCGGCGATTCCTATGAAGCACCTCCTCAACTGTCGTTTGCTTGGGAATTCCCATATCTATACAAACCTTCGGACCGACCAAGTCTAAAAAACATCCAAGGTCTGACCAATTATCGAACCAAAAGGAAGTGCCTCGACCCGATCTGATTTCTATCTTATGCAAACTTCTAGCTACATCTCACATCTTTAATATTTTCTTGTAAATCCACGTACCAATTGTTGATGTGTTAACCGACCATATAGAGTGACCCTTAAGTAAAACATTCTCAACCCAATGTACCCATAGTGTATCAACCTTAGAGATTATCCTCCAACAAAGCTTAAGACAACCCACCTTATTAGTTTCCTTTAGATTGAACAAGCCGAGACCTCCCTCTTCCTTAGGTAGACAAATTTTCGTCCACGCAACTTTAGCTGTGGTGGTACTTAGCTCCGGACCCGACCAGATAAGAGCTGCACAAAGTGACTCTAGCTTATGAATACAATCCGCTGGTAAATAGAAAGCCATCTGCCAAAAGGAAATTAAGCCATAAATTACAGACTTAACCAATAACACACGACCCGCATAAGACAGAGGCCGAAGTTTCCCCGCATAAGACAGAGGCCGAAGTTTCCAAGACGACATCATCGTGCGTATGCGCTCAACCAGGACCATATAGTCATCAATGTCCATTCGTTTCGTCATAAGAGGTAGCCCTAAATATCTTACAGCAAGTTTTCCCTCCGCAAAATGATAAGAGGATCGAAGGACTAACCTGTCCGCCATAGAGACTCCTCCCAAGAATAATGAGCTTTTATCTAAATTCATAACTAACCCGGATAATCTGGAAAAATGAGCGTATATCTCCATAACCCCTTCAATCGAACGTCTAATACCTTTTGCAAAGACCAATAAATCATTTGCGAAGCATAAATGCGTCAACTTGATAATCCCACAACGAGGATGATAATCAAAACGCCTCGAAGTAGCTCCAATATCTAGTAACTTGGAGAGAACATTCATGCAAATAACAAACAGGAAAGGAGATAAAGAGCACCCCTGGCGCAGACCTCTTGAACTACGAAAGAATCCAGCTAATTCCCCATTTACCTGAACCAAGAAAGAAGGAGTAGTGATACACACTTCAATTCATTTGAAAAACTGTTCTGGCAAGTTCATAACCCTCAAAACTTGGAGAAGAAAGGGCCACTATACTGAATCAAACGCCTTAGAAATGTTGATTTTCATAGCACACCGAGGAGAAATATCCGGACTATGATAATCCTTAACTACGAACATTTTCCATTAGCAATCTTTTGGGCACAATTGCTGATTGATTCGCAGCTATCATCAAAGGAAGAAGACCGCGAAGTCGAACCACCAGAATACGAGATATGACTTTATAAAGCACATTACACAGAGAGATCGGCCGATAATCCTTCATCATGGCTGCGTCTTCTCTTTTTGGAATTAAGGCCAGAATTATTGCATTAACTGCCTTAGGGAGAAACCCGGTCTCGAAAAAAGATCGAATAGCAATCAGACAATCTGCACCTACTATGCCCCAAGCAGATATGAAAAATTCACAAGTATATCCATCTGGCCCTGGCGCTTTATTCCTAGCCATATGAAAAATAGTATCAATTATTTCTTGATCAGTTACCGGTCGGGTGAGCGACTCAGCAAGACTAGGAGTGCAACGAAAATCCACCAAATTTTCTAACTCAGCACTCAATGATACATCATAAATGTCCGAAATATCGTTCAGGAATTTCGAGAAATGATCAACTGCTTCTTGCTTAATCAACGCAGCTTCAGTTATAGAGTCATTTAAAGAATTCTTCAACTCGCTTATCCTATTCTGCTTCCTTCTTGATTTGATCGAATTATGAAAGAAACTATTATTCTTATCACCCACTTTTAACATCGAATTATGAAAGAAACTATTATTCTTATCACCCACTTTTAACCAATTTATCTTCGATCTCTGCTTTAAGAACCTTTCATCAATATCACTTATCCGGTCCCATCGCTTTTGAGCATCGAGCTCCACCTCTAAGGCGGCCTCGGACGGCCATTGAAGCGTCTCCTCCTCCGGTCCCATCGCTTTTGAGCATCGAGCTCCACCTCTAAGGCGGCCTCGGACGGCCATTGAAGCGTCTCCTCCTGTGTCGTACACAAGTCTGATAGTGCTTCCTTTGCTTTCTCAGAAATATTATGAAGGTGTTTTCTCCCCAGCTGCCTCAATACCGGCTTCATTTTTTTAAATTCCGAGAAAACTTAAACATTGCTGTAGTAGAAACGAATAACCGAGGTTGCTGAATCCAGAAACTTTCCACCACCGAGTTAAACTCCCCAAAGCGAACAAGAGCATTACTAAACTTAAAAGGCTTCGTGACAAAAGTGGAGACCCCCTCAACAACAACTCGACCTCTTAAATGATCTGAACAACCACCACTCTCAAAAACACCATATGAATGCGAAAAACAGTGGTTCCAATCCTCGTTAACCAAGAATCTGTCCAGCTTTTGCAAATCAAGTCTCCATCCTGTCTATTACTCCAAGTAAACAATGGCCCATGACCCCCTAAATCCGACAGCTCACAAGAACGAACTACCTCTTGAAAATCTCGCATACCACTGAAACTATCTGTAGGTAGCAGCAAGGAATGTTCTTCTACGTCCTACGTCTTGAAAATCTCGCATACCACTGAAACTATCTGTAGGTAGCAGCAAGGAATGTTCTTCTACGTCAAGAACCTCATTAAAATCACCACAAATCAACCAAGGTTTCCCAGCAAAAATAGGAGAAGAGTGATGAGAGATCAGATCCCTCCATAAGTCTTTCCTTTCCGCTACTTGGTTCGAAGCATAAACAAAAGAACAGTAAAGCCCTTCAATATCAGACCCCAGCTCAACCAAACAAGTAATAACCTGACTAGTCTTAAACCCCGGAGTCAACCTCACATCATCTCTCCAAATAACCCAAATACGCCCATTATCATGATGTTTGTAATTGGCTAACATGGACCAATCCGCGCAAACTTGAGAATGAATAAAATTGCTTCTAGGCTCCTTTACTCTAGTCTCCAATAAACAACCAAACTTCATATTAGAATTTTGAATATAAGACCTATTAGAATTTTGAATATAAGACCTAATGATCTTATGCCTAGAGGTCTTGTTGAGACCTCGAATGTTCCAAGAAAAACCAGACATTAGGAATGCTTTTTAGCCTTTGCCTTCTCCCCCTTCCCCTTCCCCTTCTTAGGAGACGCTTGTTTCGATTTAGTTCCTGCTATTCGAGCTGAGCGCATACGAGTTTGAATAGTATTTTCAACCAAAGGTTCAATACTCTCTTCTTCCTGCTCAGTACCCGCAGCCTCTGCATCTTCCGTCTCTAAGGCTGCAAACTTAGATGGAGATTCAATAGATTCAGTATCTAAATGTTGAATCCTTTGGGCAGATTTTTGACCCGAAACAGTTGTCCACTCACCAGCTTCTTGCCTAGAATCTCCTGTATCTTTCATATTCAAAGAATCCTCCATGGATAAAGACTCATTCTTCTCACCAAGAGATAAGTCTAAATCCCGATCCTTAAAGCCTTTATCTTCTTCCCCTGTTTTCGCAACAATAGTCGCAGCCGGAGAATTATTTGTATAATCCTCTTTGGATTTAAGAGAGGTCTCGGCTGCTACAACAACCACCGGCTCGTTAGAATCGGTTCAAGCATCTTCCAGAGTCCCGCCCATCTTCTGCAAACTGAAAGCACAATCTTGTTCCTATGTACTACACTCTCCTTCTTCTTTATCATCTTGCTCAACCCGCACTTCCTTCGTTTTATCCATAACTTCAACTCTGTTTTGAGCTTCAACTCTGTTTTGAGCTTCAACAATCTCAACGGACTGCGTTGATGGAGACTGCGATCCATCTTCTTTAGTTTGCGTACCCAGAGTCATATTCTTCTTGAGACAAAATTCTGAAACGTGACCCCATTTCCCACAAGACATACATCGTGGAGGTAGCCAAGGATAAATATAAGTAACCCTTGTCTCTTCACCATCTACTGTAACATCAAACACTTTAGTAACCTCCTTTGTAAGGTCCAATTCTACATAAATCTTCGCCTCATCAAACTTCTTGCACTGCAAAGTGTCCGAATGAAGAAACCTTGGCTCACCCGCAATGCTTGCTAACCAACTTAAACCTATTTCAGTGAACAAACTCCTTGGAACATTCTTGAGAGTTACCCATAGCGGAATGTTCAAAAGAGGTGGCTGAGTTTCCTCAATCACTGGAGACCAACGCGAAAGCACCATAGGTTGTCCCAATATATTCAAAGTAGAGCGATGCAAAATCTTATTTAAAGCTTTCTCGTTTGGGATTCGATAGCCAAGTCTTTATAACCCACTGTCCAAATCTTCTTCACCACCATGTTAGCCAAGTCTTTATAACCCACTGTCCAAATCTTCTTCACCACCATGTGAATCTTACCAATGTAGGGAGCTTTATCTGGAAACCGTCCAACTAGAAAATCATTCCATAAGGGTTTAGCATCTTTGGTAATATCCGAGGGAACTGTGGCCTTTGAAGTACCTGAATCAACAATTGCATCAACAGCAAATCTTTGAAGCTTAGAAGATTTATTAACAATCTTAGAGTAAAGAGGCTTAGCTTTTTTCCCTTGAGAATTCGCTGGGATATTCTCAAGAGGAGTCCGATATCACCGGAGAAGCAACAACGTGCTCCTCACGCATATTAGTAGAACCTTCAACAGATTTAGATCGCCGAATCACATCTTTGTTCTGAGAAGAACCTAACGCCGGAAACGATTCTTCAGAAAGCAAGTGATTCACACGAGGCCACTGTGGTGGAGACGATTGTGGTTTGTCCGCCGGCTTCTGATGCACCGGAGAAGCCATCGGAGTTTCACTATGATTTTCCGAAATTTTAGGAACTCTTGTTACGATCACCTTCCTAATCTACCGGAGCCCTATAATATTTAGATGTTTAAGCGTTGTATTTACATTTAAAATCAAATATTAAATTAAAATTTTCATTATGTCATCCAAAGGTTATTTTTTTCTAATTTTCACATTTAATCTGTATTTGATATATGATAAACGAAAATAAATCGATTTCTTGACATCAGAAGGAAAACGGAATAAGTCTTAATTCTAAATATAATATATTTTAATTCGAAATTGTTGTGATTTTTTTATTTTTTGGAAATTGTTGAATTCCTCTTATGATGCATTATTTACATATATTTTTTTTTAAAAAAAAAAACAATGTGGGATTTCGCTTGCATTTCCATTCCTTGTTTTATTTACATATGAAAAATATTATGGTTAGGCCGCAAATAATTACTAGTGAGAGGAATAAGAGGAATGGGAGGAATTATTTGCAGAGGAAAAATAAAGGGATGAAATATTTATTGCTCTACTGTTTGACAGAGGAACAAAATTTAGCGGAATAAAGCAATTTTCTGCTGAAAACTTGTATTCTTCTGGATTCTTAACTTCTTTTTAATTTTTAGCAAATGGTGAGATTTTAGAGGAATTAAACCGAACGAACTAATCCTCTAATTTTTTTTTCCCTTCAAACGGTATGCTTTTAGAGAAATACAGTGGAATAACAAATTCCTCCAAAAAATATTTCTCTAAATAATCAACCATTTGCAGTCTACTGTTTTAAATTTTATATTAAGATATATACAATTTTTTTTTTTTTTTTTTTTTTTTTTTTTTTTTTTTGGTGAAATGCTATATTGATTAAAAGAAAATAAAATTATTTACATACTCTGTTTTTTAGAACAAACTTAAATAAGCATTAAGTAAATTTTTGTAAGACATGTAACTATGATAAGCAGAGCCTATAGCTTTGGTTTT
>CM071716.1:27179276-27198653 GCA_036630335.1 Physaria fendleri | reverse complement strand
ATTTGGTGACATAGGTGGCCAAATCAATCATTTATAAACCCTCCTCATACACTACCAACTATCCGATATGGGACGTTAAAATCACCCCTACTAACAGACCGCAACGTCCTCGTTGCGCAGCTAGACAGTCACCCCCTGATTGTGTGAGCTCAGCTAGCTCACATGCATCTGGGTTTGGCTCTGATACCAACTGTAACACCCCTTGGATCGACCCATCTCTCTAAGACCTGTCTTCAACTGCATTAGTGATTTGGAGAAACGATACATTGCTGAGGTTAAAACATATAATGATATCTGTTGCGTCCAAAATTCTCGAACTAGATCCGAAAATTCTGGATACTTTATAAGAATATTTGCAAACTTGAATGGCTTTCTCCGTCTTTCCTGCATAGCTTGTAAATAGAATCTACCTCTTAGATTATCAGAGCAACCTCCACTCTCAAATACAACATACGAATATGAGAAAGTTCTATTCCATTCTTCATTAACCAGGATCCTGTCTAGCTTCTTAAAAATCAAACCTTCTGATCGACCATTACACCAAGTAAATTTAGGTCCCTGAGTAGCCATTTCTGTAAGCTCGCAACGACGCAACATTTCTTGAAAAACACGCATTCCTGCAAACCCCTGCACCGGCATAGTTAAGGAATGTTCATCAACTTGAAGAACCTCATTAAAATCACCCCCAATCCACCACGGATAATTCTGAAACATGGGAAATCACCCCCAATCCACCACGGATAATTCTGAAACATGGGAGACAAAGCGTGATCCATCAAATCCCTCCATCACTCCCGTCTCTGCTCCTCCAGATTTAAGCATAGACAAACGAACAATAAAAAGTTGGGATACCTCCTCCAAGCTCTATCAGACAAGTGACCAATGGACTACTTTTGAAAACCGAAGTAACACACACATCATCCTTCCAAAACCCGAATGCGACCATTAGCATGATGTTCATAATAAGCCAGTAAAGACCAATTTAAACCAACTTTCTCACTAACACTCGCCACCTTTCCTTCCTTCACTCTTGTTTCCAGTAAACACCCAAACCAAAAGGACCACTTTGTATCCACGAACGCACAACAGAGTGTCGAGAAGTCTTGTTCAGACCTCTAATATTCCATAGGAAACCTGACATTACAAATTCTTGCGGGACTTCCGCCCCGTGAATTTTTGAGAAACCTCAGTAGATTGTTGTCTAACCGAAGCTCGCGTATTCTGAACAGGTCCAGAAGAATTTTTGAGAAACCTCAGTAGATTGTTGTCTAACCGAAGCTCGCGTATTCTGAACAGGTCCAGAAGAAGAAGTAGCAGCTCTTTTAGTAGTCGTACCTTGTCGAACTGGATTGTCCACATTATCATCTTCCAAATTAGCCAATACTTGATAACTAGACTGCAAAGTAATATCCTCATCCTGTCTAATAGTTACTTTTGAAGTACCTTGACCTCTCCTTAATGGAGAGGAAACTATCGTCCAATCTTTATCCTCTTTACCATTCACCTCATTATCCCCAGCTCGTATTTTTCCACTTCACGAAGATGGTCCTTTATCAACTCATCATAAACTCCCACCTTATTTCTTATCACTCCTTCTTCCTCAACATTGCCACGAACAACATCATCAACATGATCATCAACCCTAACCTCATCATCTTTCCGTTGAGTACATGCGACCTCCGCCTCCGTCTCACCAACCTCATCCGTCAAACTAGATCGAGAAACCCGACCCATCAACTCTAACTCCGCACGACTTTAACCTCATCATCTTTCCGTTGAGTACATGCGACCTCCGCCTCCGTCTCACCAACCTCATCCGTCAAACTAGATCGAGAAACCCGACCCATCAACTCTAACTCCGCACGACTTCGATCACCTCCATCACTACCATTCTCGACTGCAACTTCAGCTTCGAAATTGTCAACCCCATCTCTAATTTCTCCCTCTTCCACTTCATCAACCTTCTGAGTCACCTTACTTTGATCTACTCATGTTCTTATATTACATCTTGATGCGACATGGCCCCAATTTGAACAATTTGAGCATCGTTTAGGAAGCCAAGGATATTGAAAAATAACTGGACGCTCATCTCTTCTACTTTGAACTCGGTAACAAGATCCTTTTGGAGATAAACTTCAACAAACACCTTAGCTTCCTCAAAACTCTTACATTGCAACGTATCCTGATGAAGATGCTTAGCTTCACCTGCCGCCCTTGCGAGTCAGCTAATAGCCATTGCAACGTATCCTGATGAAGATGCTTAGCTTCACCTGCCGCCCTTGCGAGTCAGCTAATAGCCTTAAAAAACATGATACAACGGTCCATACTTAAAAACATACTGGTCGTGACCAATGGTCGAATTGACCACACAAAGAGACATATAAGCACGTCTCAATAATAGCAGTATATATTACAAAGATATCTTAGTATCTAGACATTAAAAAAAAAAAAGTAAGTTAAAATTTTTTTTAATTCTTCTTTTACAAATTTATCATCTATAATGGACATATAAGTAAAGTACATTTTTTTTCTTGTCTCAAACCACACATTTCAAGATTTCGTACAATCAAATAATCATTTTGAGAAGATTCCGCAATATACCAGCAACTAAATTTTTCATTCGAAGTATACATAAGAATTGTATGCTGGAAATCTTGCGGATTGGGAGATCCAACCTCAGTTCGTCGTTCTACTACGGAAATTCCAAATAGTTACTCTTGCTGTTTTGTTTTCCCATAATTGAGGTATGGAAGAATTTTGCCTTCAAATTTTGTCGCTCCTATTTGGTATCTGAGAAAGTGGTTTGCATTGCTCATTTGCGTATAATGTGGCGACAGTGCCAAATATGAATGCTTTATGGTTTTTTCTTGGCTTTTTGTGTTATAGAATCACATTGAATGTCTTGCGCTCAACATTCTTGGTGGTCTGTCGATTTGACACGCATTTGGATCTTTTGAATGTAGAAGATATCTTTTGTGGCTATCATTATCCTTACAATCTCTATTCCATGCTTTTCTATTCATTTGATTTATTGTTGTTTGTTATAATCGTTATTTCCTTTGAGTATGATTATAACAAAACATTTTATTTCGATTTAATAAAATTCAAGATTCGTGATAAAAAAAAAATATATAAAGAAATCGACTCAAAAGTATAGAATATACGATGAATATCAAATGAATATCCAAAACGATACCATAAAAATCTCGATGACTCGAATGTAAATTGATTAAATCAATGTATTTTTTCGGGTCAGAGTAAAGGTGCAACAACAAATAAGTCAATGACTTGATTCATTGATGGTATAAGGTGACATGCACTTCATTTCGTGCTAGTGTCATACTTTGCTTTATGGGAAGGAAAGGGAACACAGTTACAAGACCTGCCACCAAAAGATCTTATCACCACCAAGCATCATATCTATCGCTGAACGTGTGATCCGTGTAAAATGTATCCCACACCAAGTTATAACCATCGAATTGGTTCTAAGTATTTAAGTTTACATATAATATCTTTTATGTGTTAATATAGCATATTAAATATTTTTTATTTTATTTATTTATATAAACGATTACGGTTACAATTTTACGGTTTTAACCGTACGGTTAATCGTTATTTTTGAACGGTTAAGGTTAATTAACAGTTACGGTTATGGTTATTTACTATTTTATATGATTACAGTCTGGTTATGGTTATAAACGAAACGGTTACGGTCCGAAATACAGTTACGGTTGGGTTTTGGTCATGTCTAGTGTTAATAAGTATAAATCTCTCTTAATTCAAAGCCTTGGACTTGGAGAGTGAAAAATTGGCTTAGAGATAAACGTGGGCAACAATGGGCTGAATGTAAACTCAAATTGGGCTTAATATCAAATATATTGGACCACTAAAAATTAAGATATCTCACAATTGCGTATCACAAATTAAAGTAGACCAATAAAAGTTATAAAACCTCTGAAGTCCAACCAACTCTATTTGACTTTGTTGAAACTTATCAATCATTTCACAAATAAAAAATATGCTCAAACACCAAATTCATCTCCCAATACCAAAAACATTCAACATATGATTATATTATACAGAAATTGATTTGAATTAAACAAATGAATAATACAAAAACAAAAACTTTCATCATCTCAAATTTTTTCTCATGATTTTAAATTTTATATTTATTCACAAGAACTAATCTACTTGTAATAAATAGCAGGTGTATTAGATCTCACATCCCACATACCACCTTCTTTCAAATACTCAAGATACCTAGAAAACTCAGGCAGGTGTATTAGATCTCACATCCCACATACCACCTTCTTTCAAATACTCAAGATACCTAGAAAACTCAGGCTTCGTCGTCTCTCACATCCCACATACCACCTTCTTTCAAATACTCAAGATACCTAGAAAACTCAGGCTTCGTCGTCTTCTTCTTCTTCTTCCCATAAAGCAAACTAAAGATTGGGTGACTAAATCTACTCGTTGGTTTGATGACTCTCTTTGATTTCTGACGAGGAAGCTCCTCGGGAATAGTAGGAACACCACCACCAACACCAAGCTTTATAGATGGTGCATAGTAAGGAACACTTGTTGATCTTCTTAGTTTTGCTCCGAGTAAACTAAAACTTGAATCATCACTTAGTCTTTCGTAGTACCCTCCATGACGACTTCTTGTTCTCGTGCTCAAGCTTCTTAGCATTTGCATGATCTTTATTATATGTTAAAGAAGGATGTGAAGAGAGAAGTGAGGAGTTTGATTGTTGTTTTGTAGTAATGTGACAGAGAGTTTGATCAGTGTGTTGTTTATATATATGGATATGTAATGAGTTTTTTTTTAGGGTTGTGTCTTGATTAGTATGAAATGGTCAAGCAGGTGTATTAGATCTCACATCCCACATACCACCTTCTTTCAAATACTCAAGATACCTAGAAAACTCAGGCTTCGTCGTCTCTCACATCCCACATACCACCTTCTTTCAAATACTCAAGATACCTAGAAAACTCAGGCTTCGTCGTCTTCTTCTTCTTCTTCCCATAAAGCAAACTAAAGATTGGGTGACTAAATCTACTCGTTGGTTTGATGACTCTCTTTGATTTCTGACGAGGAAGCTCCTCGGGAATAGTAGGAACACCACCACCAACACCAAGCTTTATAGATGGTGCATAGTAAGGAACACTTGTTGATCTTCTTAGTTTTGCTCCGAGTAAACTAAAACTTGAATCATCACTTAGTCTTTCGTAGTACCCTCCATGACGACTTCTTGTTCTCGTGCTCAAGCTTCTTAGCATTTGCATGATCTTTATTATATGTTAAAGAAGGATGTGAAGAGAGAAGTGAGGAGTTTGATTGTTGTTTTGTAGTAATGTGACAGAGAGTTTGATCAGTGTGTTGTTTATATATATGGATATGTAATGAGTTTTTTTTTAGGGTTGTGTCTTGATTAGTATGAAATGGTCAAATTTTGGGTGCTTATTTGAAAAGTCCCAACAATTTTATTTTATTTTTAGGGTTGTGTCTTGATTAGTATGAAATGGTCAAATTTTGGGTGCTTATTTGAAAAGTCCCAACAATTTTAGTGTTGTGTCTTGATTAGTATGAAATGGTCAAATTTTGGGTGCTTATTTGAAAAGTCCCAACAATTTTAGTGCTTTTTTTTTAATTATGAAAAGTAATAAAACTAAGTGATGAAAAAGGATGAGTTCGACGATGTTTCTTTGACTTTTCAAATCTGCTAATGCAATGCATGACCTCATCATCATCAAGCAACTTCTACGATCTAGGTATCTCTTTTTTTAATTAACAATTTAATAGACAATTACAAAAACAAATAATAAATATATGTTTTTTATCTCTTTTTTTAATTAACAATTTAATAGACAATTACAAAAACAAATAATAAATATATGTTTTTATTCATAAAGTTTGTTTAAGAAGCTCTTTCAAAACTTAAATTTATGTTTTTGTATTGTGTTGTAGTAATTGGTACAAACCACTAATGATTATTATGTTTTTGTATTGTGTTGTAGTAATTGGTACAAACCACTAATGATTAGTGCCTATGTTTTTTTAAAAGTGTGTCATCGTAAGTTTATGTACACAAATTAAGAAATAGTGTTGAAATTCCTGGTTTACCCTTTTATTTTTGAAATAATTACATTTAAATACCTAAAGTATTTTTTCCATCATTAATGATTAAAGTCAAAAATAGTAATTTTTGTAAAAAAGTTGCATTAACAAACGAAAGATACAAAATATAAATGCTAAAATGACACTCTTTCAAAAACGGAAGGAGTATTATATAAAAAAATTCAAGCCTAATTTTATGTAATAATCAAATTTTCATTCTTCAAATTAACAATATATTGAGAATTTTTATTGTCTCAATTCACCATATCTTCAGAATTTCCATTATCTCAAGATTTCTTGTCTTGTTAATGAGATTGCTTGCATTTCAAGTTTGGAATTATCAAACAACCACCCTCTTGATTCTAACTTGATTTTCTTGAAATCTGATTCGAAAACAACCACCCTCTTGATTCTAACTTGATTTTCTTGAAATCTGATTCGATTCTGATTTCCTTGAATTCACTCACTATTATTAGATATTAGAATTTTCTGAAAGGTATTATCCCGGTTTCATATAAAAATTTATATAAAATCTTTGGAAAAGACTTTTTCGTGGGAACATGTTCCTTATATAAAATCTTTGGAAAAGACTTTTTCGTGGGAACATGTTCCACCATAATTTGCTTGTTCTCAACACACTCTCTAATGTAGTTATACTTCGAGTGTATATTAATAGACTCAATTTTGGTTTCCATTGCATCAATCAACTCACTAGAATTTTCAACTTTTTGAATATTTTTTGGTTCTCCATCAATTGATAACGATAACGACTCACTTTCCATATCTGCAAACATCACAATGTCTTCAAGATACTTCAGTTATGTTGTTTGTCGATTCAAACGTCTCAATGGTGGTTGGGTCTCAATGTCTCTGGTTTTGCTCAAAAACATCCTCTCCTTCTTGATGTTGACCAGCATCCTCTGTTTCATGATATTAACCAGTATCATCCGTTGTGGATTTCTTCACCAACGATTGTAATATTTGATATCTAAATATATACTTCATCCGTTCCACAATATTTGATTTTATAATTTCAAATACATATTAAGAAATTATAATTATTTTGTAATGATTACATCAATTTTTAAAAGTCAACAATTTCCAACAAAAGTAAACCAATAATATTTGTAAGAATTCAATAAATTTTAGTCTCTTTGTTTCCCTGTTTCATTATGTAAAACCATCTCCAATGGTGAAACCTTGGAGAGGTTCTTAATAATATTTTATATATAAATTTTATATCAATCAACATTAAGAACTCTATCAAGAGATGTTAATTTTTTTTTTTCTCCAATGATAGATCATTACCATAACCTGGAAAACAGTAAAATATGGAATTTAAATGGTAGAGATAGTGAAACCCAAGACAAGGCACCTAAGTTAAATGGTAGAGATAGTGAAACCCAAGACAAGGCACCTAAGGGCATCTCCATCGCCATAATATGTTAAGTGGGTTTCTCAATCAGAAAAAAATAATATTTTAATACAACTTAATTAATTAATTAAATAAAAAAATTTTCATCCATTTAGAAAGCAACAAGTGGAGAAACAGCTTATAGAAAGTCTCTAAAACAAGCACTTTAAGGGACGTTTCTATTGTCTCTCTCCTGCATTTTATTTTTATATTATTAAACTTTTTTTTGGAGAAACTCCTTAGAAATGGGCGATGGAGGTGACCTAAGGGCAGTTCCAACAGCGAAACCCTTAAGAACTAAAGTAATTTAATATTTTAATAATTTTTGATTATTTAATTATATTAAAATATATATGAAAAAGTTTGAACCATTAACGAACTTACACGTGGATAAACTTGTTATCAACCCGTCTCTTGAAGTTGTTGTTTAACATACGGTTTCATCCTTTCTCTTTATGTTTCTATTTTTTTATTATTTTTTTTTTTCTAAGAAACCCTTTAAACTCCTCCGTTGGAGGTGACCTAAGAAGCTTTGGTAGCCTAAAAAAATAGGTAAAAATGCAAATAAAAAGTGTTTTATTAGAGTANNNNTTCAATGATCATGTTGAAAACCTGTACCGAAGCCTGATACGGTCTATTTTATTTTATTTTTTCAATTTTTTTTTCTACAATGTATAAACAGCCATTTTTTCTCCAACGTCAGTGTAATTTTCTTTTGGGAAAATAATCTACAGTGCCATTAAAAAAGATACACTCAGAAACGTGCCACTGTACTATCCTTATGGCCCACGAGGCTCCATGACCTATATAGACGGGAAGACAGAAATGCCCTTATTGTTCTGAAATCTAATTTATTAATTTATTTTTTTGTAATTTTTGTGTCAGAACACGAAAATACACAAAAGACAAGAAAAGAAATGAAAAAGTTAATTCTCTCCTCACTATTCACTTTCTCCACTTTCTCTTCCATCTCCTCTGCCATTAACTCTCTTCAAAACTCTGACGAATTCTGGACAGACGGTGGCAAAAATGTCTAAATTCCGAGTTCTGGACAGACGGTGACAAAAATGTCTAAATTCCTCTGTCATTTTGGGTTTTTGGACAGTATTCGCCAATGTCCATCACCGTCACCATTACCATTGTTTCTCTCTCCACCATTACCAAAAAAACATTTCTCCAGAACGGAAGAGAAAGGGTAACCTGGACGGATAAGGGTCAGATCTGTAGAAAACCTGGACGGACGGATAAGGGTCAGCTTGTGAGATGGTGGGAGAGTTGGATTCGTTTGGGAAGGAGGAGGAATATTATTCCAGATCTACAACATGGATGAAACTTTTTTATCATCCAGATCTGGAAAAAAACTATAAACCCTCTTTGTTTTAAAGTTTTTTTTTGCAGGAAAATTTTATTAAATCATTAGGGAAATCAAAATCGTGTGAGAATTTAGGAGAGATTGAAAGTGTAAAGAAGTAGAAACAAAAGAATCCATTGAATAAAAAAAATTTACAGAGCTTTTGTTTCGGGTAAATAAAGATGGTGGAGAGAGAAAACAAGATGGGGACATATAGAAGAAGATAAGTGTGAGGGCAATTCGGTCACTGGCATTTTCGTCTGACACACGACAACGACATATATTGTGTCATGATTTTAATTTAAGAAGCAAGAATGTCACGTTTCTGAGTTTCATTTTTTAAATGTCATTTCAGATAATTTTTTCTTTTCTTTTTATTGAGTGTAAGTACACCCTAGCATTGTTGAATATGTAAACAATTATACAAGTTTCGTACTACAAGAATATAGTCTCATAGAGCCATAACACCCTAGCATTGTTGAATATGTAAACAATTATACAAGTTTCGTACTACAAGAATATAGTCTCATAGAGCCATAACCCATCCTATCTATTTAAGGACTATAAGGGCATTTCTAATGGGAGTATCTCACCAAGTTTTTCCAAAAAATTTTAATGATAAAAAATTAAAAAATAGAGAGAGAAATAAGGATTGGTTTTCAAAAAATTACACACCATAATACAAACAACAAAAAATTACACACCCTACCATAAATTTTTTTGTTCACACATGTTTTTTGTTTTTGTTTACAAATGGATTTTTAGATGTGCTACTTTTGTAATTTGAGTATGTGTTTGTGCTATTGGGTGTAAAAGACTCTTTTGATTATATGATATTTTTGGAGACACAGAAACAATTGATTTTGGAATCTCAACGATGCCACGCTACATGATGCGATCCATCTCCGCCGTTAAGACGACATAGAAACACCATGATGGCAGCGGTTGAAACACAGCTACTTAACCTCCAACAAATCGGATCAAATGCTGAAAATACTATTCTTTTGTGGCACTTGGGTACTATCTATATATCCCTATTCTCTTCAAAATTTACCTGGATACATACAAGAAAACATCGTCCAACTATGGTGTGGCATAAAATCATTTGGTTTACTATGCCACACTGAAATTTGTTTTTTGTACTTGCCTTGCTTTTTAGGTTAATTTCTCAACGGAAGATCGTATAAAACGTTGGAATTAAGGAGCAAATTCGCGATGTTTGTTGTGTCAAAGGGAGGAGGAATTTATTAGTGTTGATCTTGATGAAACTTCTGGAAGTAATATGTTAAGGTGTTGTTACTATTTAGCAACGTAATACGAAACACTTCAATGATCATGTTGAAAACCGGTACCGAAGCCTGATACGGTCTATTTTATTTTATTTTTTCAATTTTTTTTTCTACAATGTATAAACAGCCATTTTTTCTCCAACGTCAGTGTAATTTTCTTTTTATTGAGTGTTATTACACACCCTAGCATTGTTGAATATGTAAACAATTATACAAGTTTCGTACTACAAGAATATAGTCTCATAGAGCCATAACCCATCCTATCTATTTTAGGACTATAAGGGCATCTCCAATGGGAGTATCTCACCAAGTTTTTCTAAAAAATTTTAATGATAAAAAATTAAAAAATAGAGAGAGAAATAAGGATTGGTTTTCAAAAAATTACACACCATAATACAAACAACAAAAAATTACACACCCTACCATAAATTTTTTTGTTCACACATGTTTTTTGTTTTTGTTTACAAATGGATTTTTAGATGTGCTACTTTTGTAATTTGAGTATGTGTTTGTGCTATTGGGTGTAAAAGACTCTTTTGATTATATGATATTTTTGGAGACACAAGAACAATTGATTTTGGAATCTCAACGATGCCACGCTACATGATGCGATCCATCTCCGCGGTTAAGACGACATAGAAACACCATGATGGCAGAGGTTGAAACACAGCTACTTAACTTCCAACAAATCGGATCAAATGCTGAAAATACTATTCTTTTGTGGCACTTGGGTACTATCTATAAATCCCTATTCTCTTCAAAATTTACCTGGATACATACAAGAAAACATCGTCCAACTATGGTGTGGCATAAAATCATTTGGTTTACTATGCCACACTGAAATTTGTTTTTTGTACTTGCCTTGCTTTTTAGGTTAACTTCTCAACGGGAGATCGTATAAAACGTTGGAATTAAGGAGCAAATTCGCGATGTTTGTTGTGTCAAAGGGAGGAGGAACATGCTTTTATGTTAGTAGATGTAAACATGTATCAGTGTATCATGTAAGGCATTCCTAATGAAACACATCAATGATCATGTTGTAACGGAGTACGACTATGTCAACGCAGAAGATATTTTTCTTAGTCAAGATCAGTTCCTGTAATTATGCTAAGTCAAGATTAGTTCCTGCAATTATGTTCAGTCAAGATCAGTTCCTGTAATTGTGTTTCGTATCTAGTTTATAGGATGTTAAGAAAAGCTTTTCCAAAACGTTCACATGTTATCATTCATGACCTATTTATACACCAAGAATAGAAAAAGTAGAGACTATAGTAGATGTGGGAGAAACGCCTCAAGCATTTCCCAACTTTCATCTCTGGCTAGGTCCAAGCCAGCTACAAACCACCGGATCAAAAACGTGTTATAGGTCCAAAGTTTAGGCCCGAACAAAACTCAAAAGAAAAACCACAAATGGCTCTTGAATTTCATGGTTTTTTAACCTTAATGAAATATGAATGTTTGGGAATTTTCAAGTGAACCCCTTACACTTCAAGTCTTCAATCGGGTCACTTGTAATTTGGAGTTTTGTTTTAGATATTAAAAGCCCAATATGATATCGAAGCCCAAACGTTTTCACATTAGGGTTTGTATTTGTCCCTATAAAACCCCCCAATTTTTTTTTTTTTTTTATCATAGCAAACAACGAAGAACACAATGACCACCACCGGGTGTAGAATCCCTCAGGATCTGTTGTTTGAAATTTTGCTAAAATTGCCAGCCAAATCTGTATTGAGATTTAAACCTGTGTCGAAGTCATGGCGCTCCATCATCACTAGCCAACAATTCATCAACGCTTTCATGTCTCGACCTCGTCTTATCCTTGGTTTCAAGGATTATGATAAAGATCGAGGGTTGTTCTTCTCTATACCTCATCAGAGTTGTTCCTTTTTGTCTTCGTCTTCAATGTTAGTGTTCCTTTTTGTCTTCGTCTTCAATGTTAGTAGCTGAAAAGAACACTTTGGTGATGCCAAAGATGGGTTACATATGCAATTCAGTTCGTGGTTTCCTCTGTTGTAGGACCATGGATGGGTTTTCGTGGTTTCCTCTGTTGTAGGACCATGGATGGGTTCGTGGTATGTAACCCAACCACAGGTCAAGTCATATCCTTAGATGAAACGGAATATGGTTGTGATTATGTTTATCGGATGTACTTGGGATACGATCCAAACAAGGATCAGTACAAAGTGTTATGTCTTGGTGCTCCGTGGTCTAGGATACCTCCTGCACGTATTAATTATAGTGTACGCACGTTGGGAGGTCAAGAATCTTCTCACCCATGGAGGCCTATCAAAACCAACATCATTTCATACCTTAATTACCAAAATTACCAAAATGGTGTATGCATTGATGGTGTTGTGTACTACAAATGCAACAACATACAAAAACACTGTACAATCGGTAGTTTTGATATTGCTTCCGAGTTACTGAGTCTTGTTGATACACCTAAAGAAGATTTGGTAGGTGACATGACAAACTACCTTGGAAAGTTAGCTGTGTATCATAATAGTGAAAAGGGATTTAGTTTATGGGTTCTTGATGATGTCGAGAATCAATCTTGGTCTAAATAGTGAAAAGGGATTTAGTTTATGGGTTCTTGATGATGTCGAGAATCAATCTTGGTCTAAGAAGACTTACGTCGTTCCTTCATGATGTCGAGAATCAATCTTGGTCTAAGAAGACTTACGTCGTTCCTTCTTTTTCTGAGCTTTCAATGTTTCAGAGTTTCAGCTTTGCCGGGATTACTGCATCTGGAGAGATCGTCTATGTTGGACAGCCGTTTTCTTATCCTCTTGAGTTTCTTTGGTATGATGCTGAGAAGAAGATGGAAAGAAGAGGTAGCGTTAGAGGACTCGAAGATTATATTTATAAAGTTAATAATTCTCCTCTTAAAATTAGTCCTTTTTATTTCTCTATAGTACATTCCTATATCGAGAAGATATAGTTGTAACTGTTCTTTTTTTTTTTTTTTCCAATCATGTGTACGAAATTAATGATTTTTGTTTAGTTCATCAAGAAATAGGGTTATGACTTATGAGGATTGCACTAGTTAAAACAAGACGATTTATTGATTCAGCGCAAATTAATCGTAATTCGTCATAAAATTATCGACCAATTATCTACTACGTAGATTTAGCGTTGGTAAGTTTCGTCACAAATTTGTCGTCGAACTAACTAATAGATTTCATCGTAAATTTGTCACATATCGTATTTTGCGACGTATTATAGACGAATTGGGGCATCTAAAACGGCCATGTTTTCTAGTAGTGAGACATCTCTAGCCTTAGGTTTCTTTCATATCTAGCATTGCTTTTCATTGAACTACATATTATGAAGAGATAGTATTTTGACTTTGAATTGATTGGTTGTAAAAAGAGAGCCATTTAGAACGCTTGGTTCAACTTTTTATCAATTTGGTTTCAATTTAATACGGTTGGTCAATGACTCGTACTGTACAACAACCTGGCGGAAAAAACTCATTGAGAGAAAGAAGAAAAATACATAACAGACAATGTTGAACTTGTGCTCTATGCTTTCAGCTTAATACATGAGATAGAATAGATAACAGACAATGTTGAACTTGTGCTCTATGCTTTCAGCTTAATACATGAGATAGACATAATTAGTCAGACAACAAGACAATATTTTGAAACCAGCTGCAAGATTTGTGGATGCATACATTGTTTATCTCACAAAGCATCTAAATATTTTAGATAAAAAATCTAGAGACTAGAGTAGATATGAGAGAAACGCTTCAAGCAATTCCCAACCTTCATCTCTGGCTATGTCCAAACCAGCTGCAAAACACCGGGTCAAAAACGGATCAAAAAGGGGTCAAAGTGTTATCGGTTTAAAGTTTACGCCACCCGTACAAAACTAAAGGAAAAAACCACAAATGACCCAAAGTTCATTGAATATTCATCGGATATGAACCGTATGACATAAAAAATCCCTTGTAATTTTTCAAAGATCATTTCTCACCATATTTGCATTTGGAGATTCGGTTTAGATATCAAAGCCCAATATTAATATTCAAGCCCATATATTTTCACATTAGGGTTTTTGTTTGTCCCTATAAAATCCCAAGGAAAAAACAAATGTCATATAGCAAACAACGACGATCGCAATGACCACCACAACAAATGTCATATAGCAAACAACGACGATCGCAATGACCACCACCGGGTGTAGTAGAATCCCTGAGGATCTGTTGTTTGAAATTTTGCTAAAATTGCCAGCCGAATCTGTGTTGAGATTTAAATCTGTGTCGAAGTCATGGCGCTCCATCATTTGAGATTTAAATCTGTGTCGAAGTCATGGCGCTCCATCATCAGTAGCCTCCATCATCAGTAGCCAACAATTAATCAACGCTTTCATGTCTCTGTCTCTTTCTCGACCTCGTCTTATCCTTGGTTTCCATGATTATGATGAGGATCAACAGATGTTCTTTTCTATACCTTATCAAAGTTGTTCCTTGCTTGAAGAATCTCCAATGTTAGTGGCTGAAAAGAACACCTTGAAGATGCCAAATGATGTTAATTATGTATGCAATTCAGTTCGTGGTTTCCTCTGTTGTAGGACCATGGATGGGTTCGTGGTATGTAATCCAACCACTGGTTTCCTCTGTTGTAGGACCATGGATGGGTTCGTGGTATGTAATCCAACCACAGGACAAGTCATATCCTTAGAAGAAACGTATTTCGTTTTGTCTGGTTATTATTGTTGGATGTACTTGGGATACGATCCAAACAACGATCAGTACAAAGTGTTGCGTATTATTGCTCCGAGGTCCCCTCCTTCACGTATTGAACATAGTGTATGCACGTTGGGAGGTCAAGGATCTTCTCACTCTTGGAGGCCCATCAAAGCCAACAACTTTTATTACTATTGTGCCAAAAGTGGTGTATGCATTGATGCATGGTGTTGTGTATTACGAATACAAAAACAAAGAATATCAGCGTAAGATCGGGAGTTTTGATGTTGGGTCCGAGCAAGTACATCTTATTGAAAGAAACACCTGAAGATTTGTCAGATGTCCTAAATAACTATCTTCCATTGTCTTGTTACCTAACAAACTACCTTGATAAGTTAGCTGTGTAAATCAAATTAACAAAAAAAAGATTAAAATTATGGGTTCTTGATAATGTTAAGAATCAAGTTTGGTCAAAGAAGACTTACGTCTTTCCTCCTTCAATCTTGTTGAACTCGGGTTTTGTGTTGATCGCTACTTGTGGAGAAATTGTCTACGCTCCAGAGTGGTTTTATAATTCTGACTCTTGTGGTCTTCTTTGTTATGATGTAGAGAAGAAGATGGATAGAAGAAGAGTAAGACTTGAAGGAGTCTCGAATCCTGGTCGCTATTCTCCTCTAATGTGTTTCTATTTCTATGTTGAAAATATACTCCATTTGTAGTCTAATTAAAAGATTGTTCCATTCCAAACTTCTCTTTTTGCAGTATTCCTTTCTACTATTTTTTACATATTTGTGCAAGTGAAAGTAATGATGTTTGTTTAGTTCATCAAGCAATAGAGTTGTGCTGATTGAACTAGTACATTTGAAGATTGAATTCTTATTAAATTTTTTTGATTGGTCTCTCAAGAAGATGATGTTGCTAGATTTTGCATACAGATTCTTTTATGTACCTGTTAAAATCAGAAGCCTTTGTACCATTTCAGAACAACAGAGTAAACTGACATGTCAGTTGCTTTCATATCTAGTATTGCTTTTGATTTGAACTATATATATTTATATTTATGAAGGGTTTGTGTTTTGACTTGGAATTGATTAATTATGAGAAGAAAACATTTTATTTACTTTCATAAAAGATGAACAATGAGATGAGAGAGGAAATAGGTCTGATCTTTCACCTGGAAAAGAGAGAGGAAATAGGTCTGATCTTTCACCTGGAAAACAGTAAAATATAGAATTTAAATGGTAGAGATACTGAAACCCAAGAGCTTTAGTAGCCTGAAAAAAAAGGTAAAATGCAAATAAAAAGTGTTTTATTAGAGTAACCGAGTAAAGTACCTTGTCTAGTGAAAGTTTCTAAAACAGATGATGAATCATTTTGGTCAGCAGGAGGATAGGTACCTTGTCTAGTGAAAGTTTCTAAAACAGATGATGAATCATTTTGGTCAGCAGGAGGATAGACTACTTTAGCATAATGACCTGAAGCTATGTAGTCATACACCTTAAATTACACAGTCAAATTCAAGTCTTGGCATTATTTACAAATTAAAAGTGTTTTATTAGTGTTGATGTTGATGAAGCTTCTCTAAGTAATATGTTAAGGTGTTGTTACTATTTAGCAATGTAATACGACATGCTTTTATGTTAGTAATACATATGTATCAATGTATCAACGTATGGCATGCCTAATGAAACACATAAAATGTTATCATTCATGACCTATTTATACACCAAGAATAGAAAAAGTAGAGATTATAGTAGATGTGGGAGAAACGCCTCAAGCAATTCCCAACTTTCATGTCTGCCTAGGTCCAAGCCAGCTACAACCCACCCGATCAAAACGTGTTATAGATCCAAAGATTAGGCCCGAACAAACCTCAAAAAAACAAACCACAAATTAATATAGATCCAAAGATTAGGCCCGAACAAACCTCAAAAAAACAAACCACAAATTAAATGGCTCTTGAATTTCATCGTTTTTTAACCTTATGAAATATGAACCCCTTATACTTCAAGTCTTCAATCGGGTCACTTGTAATTTTGGAGATTCATTTTAGATATTAAAGGGCCCAATATATATATATTTTTTTGTTAATTTAAAGGGCCCAATATTGATATCGAAGCCCTAAAAGTTTTCACATTAGGGTTTGTATTTGTCCCTATAAAACACCCAAAAAAAAAAAAAGATTGTATCATAGCAAACAACGAAGATCACAATGACCACCGGCTGTAGAATCCCTCAGGATTTGTGGATTGAAATTTTGCTAAGATTGCCAGGTAAATCTGTATTGATATTTAAATCTGTGTCGAAGTCATGGCATTCCATCATCACTAGCCAACAATTTATCAACGCTTTCATGTCTCGACCTCAGCCAACAATTTATCAACGCTTTCATGTCTCGACCTCGTCTTATCCTTGGTTTCAAGGATTATGAAGAGGGTCGAGGGTTGTTCTTCTCTATACCTCATCAGAGTTGTTCCTTTTTGTCTTCGTCTTCAATGTTAGTAGCTGAAAAGAACACTTTGGTGATGCCAAAGATTATTTACATATGCAATTCAGTTCGTGGTTTCCTCTGCTGTAGCACCAGTGATGGGTTCGTGGTATGTAACCCAACCACAGGTCAAGTCATATCCTTAGAAGAAATGGGATACGGTTGTTATTGTCGGATGTACTTGGGATACGATCCAAACAACAATCAGTACAAAGTGTTATGTCTTAGCGTTCCTGGTCTAGGATACCTCCTGCACGTATTAATTATAGTGTACGCACGTTGGGAGGTCAAGAATCTTCTCACCCATGGAGGCCTATCAAAACCAACATCATTTCATACCTTAATTACCAAAATTACCAACCAAAGTGGTGTATGCATTGATGGTGTTGTGTATTACAGATGCAACAACATGCAAAAACACTGTACGATCGGTGTTTTTGACATTGCTTCTGAGTTACTGCGTCTTGTTGATACACCTGAAGATTTGGTAGGTGACATGACAAACTACCTTGGAAAGTTAGCTGTGCATCATAATAGTGAAAAGGATAGTGAAAAGGGATTTAGTTTATGGGTTCTTGATGATGTCGAGAATCAATCTTGGTCTAAGAAGACGTACGTCGTTCCTTCTTTTTCTGAGCTTTCAATGTTTCAGAGTTTCAGATTTGCCTGGATTACTGCATCTGGAGAGATCGTCTATGTTGGACAGCCGTTATCTTATCCTCTTGAGTTTCTTTGTTATGATGCTGAGAAGAAGATGGAAAGAAGAATTAGCGTTAGAGGAATCGAAGATTATATTTATGAAGTTAATAATTCTCCTCTTAAAATTAGTCCTTTTTATTTCTCTATATTACATTCCTGTATCGAGAAGATATAATTGTAACTGTTCTTTTTTCTTTTTTTTTGCAATCATGTACACAGAAATTAATGAATTTTGTTTAGTTCATCTGGAGTTATGAGGATTGCACTAGTTCATTTGAAGATGCCATTCTTATTAAAAAAGTTTGATAGGTCTCTTTTTTATGAGGATTTATGAGGATTGCACTAGTTCATTTGAAGATGCCATTCTTATTAAAAAAGTTTGATAGGTCTCTTTTGAATGAAGATGATTTTGCTAGATTCTGCAGACAAATTCTTTTATGTATCGATGAAGCTTCGAACCTTTTGTTCCATTTCAGAAACAACAGAATGAACAAACATCTCTCGCCTTAGGTTTCTTTCATATCTAGCATTGCTTTTCATTGAACTACATATTATTGTATTTTGACTTTGAAATGATTGGTTGTAAAAAGAGAACCATTTAGAACGGTTAGTACAACTTTGTATCAATTTGGTTTCAATTTAGTACGGTTGGTCAATGACTCTCGTACTGTACAACAACCTGGCGAAAAAAAACATCATTGAGAGAAAGAGGAAAAATACATAATAGACAATGTTGAACTTGTGCTCTATGCTTTCAGCTTAATAAACTAGAAAGGTAGTTTCTAAATTCAATTGGAAATTAGCATTTTAAATATTCTTTTTTGTTAATTTTACAAATATTATTGTTATTATTATTATCTTCCATACTAATATTCTAATTTGATTCCAAACTATAATCTTAATTTCTTAATTAGCAATGAATATTTTTGAAAACGTTATTCCTATATATTATTTGAGAATCAATAGAACTTTAGGTATGTTTGCCAGAATCACTCTCGAACAATATTTACAAATATTCTCTTATATATTTTTTTGGGATAAATTATAGATAATAAAAATTTAAGTTTTAATAATTTTAAAATAAATAATAATTATAGATAATTTTAATCAAATAATAATTATAGATAATCATAAATAATTCTATTCAAAATAATTATAGATAAACAATAACAAATTGCAGATAGTCTTCATAAAAAAAATTGTAGATAAACATTAATTTGTAATTCAATAATTTGAGATATATGATAATTATTTAAAATTTCTTTTTTTTTACAACTCATAAAAAAAAAATTTCTATAATTTAATAAACTAATATAATTGAATAA
>CM071716.1:26939160-26962514 GCA_036630335.1 Physaria fendleri | reverse complement strand
CAGTGGATTAGCGCGTTTGACTTCGGATCAAAAGGTCGTGGGTTCGACTCCCACTGTGGTCGATTCTCTTTTTCCCCTCTTCAACTTTTTAAAGATATGTTATGGTTTGTAGTTGGTGATTTTGTTCCTTTCTTTATTTAAATTTGTTTTTAAGACAGCATTTACACCATTAAATTCTATACAAGCACCTCTAAATCCACACAATTTTGATTTTAGTATTAGACTTCTGATTGTAAATTCTATACAAGCACCTCTAAATCCACACAATTTTGATTTTAGTATTAGACTTCTGATTGTAATATTCGGAACACATGCGCATTGAAGAATGTTTTTTGATTTTAGTATTAGACTTCTGATTGTAATATTCGGAACACATGCGCATTGAAGAATGTTGGCAAACTTAAATTGCAAATGTACG
Organism: Physaria fendleri; assembly: GCA_036630335.1. Taxonomy (NCBI): domain Eukaryota; kingdom Viridiplantae; phylum Streptophyta; class Magnoliopsida; order Brassicales; family Brassicaceae; genus Physaria; species Physaria fendleri. Next base: position 26,962,096 of record CM071716.1, on the reverse strand, counting down.
AGATTAAAATAAGCACCGGATTTAAACTCCTTGCGCATTGCAGGTTAAACCATTTAAACTTTGCTACAAATCTCAAATTAGAACAATTGATCATGATCTGAGAGGCCACCGACGGTTAAATGTCAGTTCTGAGGCTGTGTCTTGCTATATTTTTTCCTAAAGTTCCTTAACTGAATTACAAAGGATTCTGCTAGTTTATGGTGAAAAAATCAACAATCGAACAAAAGTATTCATTAGCATTTATGGAACAACCTGGTAAAAATGAATGTAGATGGCATTTTAAACTTTAGGCACTCAGAGGGATTTAACTTGGCTCTTTTAAGCAAGTAATTTTGGCCTATTTTTACAAACCCTCGATCGTTACTTGCAAGGACTATAGAGCCAAGTATATCCCACAATTATCATTAATTCTAAAAGATAAAACAAGGGCCAAACCCTCTTTATGTGTGGAGAAATGGGCCATCAAAAAACTACTCCAACTTGGTATAAAACGCAAGCTAGTTACAAAGAAGATGTGAATTTATGGCAAGAACCTTGATTATTGACATAGTAGCTCGAGCTCCAATACTCTTAGACTCAGCTCTGAGCTCTCCACCAACATTAGCTATGCTAAATGAACACATTAGTGATCAGTGTAATATTTACAACCAGATGAATTACATTGATTCACAAGAATGTGATTACTCGTGGATTCATACCAACTCAATACCATACTTAGTGAAAGTCAGATAGGGCGTCAAATGGACATTTTTCCATGGACACAGTCATCTGTATGTAAAATTTTGACAGATTTGGACAATTAAATATTCCATGTAAAAAATGGATGGAAATGGATAGAAATGGGCGGACATTTATAAAAATAGATGCTTAGACTCAGCTCTGAGCTCTCCACCAACATTAGCTATGCTAAATGAACACATTAGTGATCAGTGTAATATTTACAACCAGATGAATTACATTGATTCACAAGAATGTGATTACTCGTGGATTCATACCAACTCAATACCATACTTAGTGAAAGTCAGATAGGGCGTCAAATGGACATTTTTCCATGGACACAGTCATCTGTATGTAAAATTTTGACAGATTTGGACAATTAAATATTCCATGTAAAAAATGGATGGAAATGGATAGAAATGGGCGGACATTTATAAAAATAGATGGACATGAACGAACAATTTAGTCCACTAAATATTATAAGTTAATAAAAAACTTGTAGTTTTTGTTATTGATAAACAAGCTTCAAATTGTTTTACAGTAAAAAGGTCATTATTTTATAATACAACAACTTTTCTTCACAAAAATACAGAAACACAAATTTTTTTGGCCAAAAAATACTAAACTAATATTTTCCTAACAAAAATATAAAATCACAAATTTGTGTTAAAATTACGGAATCGTACTAAACTAATATTTTCCTAACAAAAATATAAAATCACAAATTTGTGTTAAAATTACGGAATCGTGATTTTCATACCAAACATAAGAAAACGTGATTTTCCACCAAAAATACAAAAACAGGATTTCCCGCCAAAAATGCGTAACCATAATTGTTCTGCCAAAAATATGTAACCATAATTTTTCGGCCAAAGATAAAGAACCATGATTTCTTGCCAAAAATTCAAAGTTATGAATTTCTCGCAAAAAATACGGAACCATGGTTTCTCGCCAAAAGTACAGAATCACAATTTTTCCTCTGAAAAGTACGAACTCGTAATTTTCCCGCAAAAAATACAGACCTAAGATTTTTCTTCCAAAAATACAAAACTACAATTTTCTGCCAAAAATGCTTAACAACCATTTTCCCACAACACAACAAAAATAATATTCGCTATTCTTCCACCAAAAGTATGTGAGCACAATTTTTTTCGTCAAAATATATAATCACGATTTTTCGTTAAAAACGTAATTTTTTCGCAAAAATACGGAAACACCATTTTTTTATGATTACATAGTAATTGCTTTAACATAAGAAATAATTGTGTGATAAAACGTTGCCCATGAATAAAATTAATTGGACATTCGTGACATAGACGCTTATAAACATGGACATTTATGAACATGGACGATTTTGTCGACGAAAAACCCCGACATAGATGCTTATGGACATGGACATATATCATTTTTGATTATGTAAAATCTGTAAAATATTTAAAATTTGTATAACGTAACATTTTTGATTACAATTATTCACACTTTATTTGTAAACTTTAATTTAGCATCTTAACAAACACTTGCAAGATGAGAAATGTACAGTATTATTTTTTACAAATATTTGTACATGTTAGTGTGTCCACCTTATTTTTCGTTAAAGTTATTTTATTTTGTTTTGTAAGGTTGAAGTCTTTATCATAAATTGTTAAAAAAAAAAACAATTTACTTTGTTATAAGAAAAGAATTAGAAAAAAATAGAATTCTTTCTCACGATTTCCGCATCCCAAACGTCAAAACCTCTTAAAAATCTCTCGGCGTGATTCACTTTCTCCGTTTGTCATTTTCAGATTCCGTCTACTGTAAGTTCTTCTATCTCATTTGATTATTCCATAGTTCTTGAAATAGAAGGGTTTTACATTGAGTATGATTCATTGTCGTCGTTTATCTCCTTTACCCATTTCAATTCATTGTCATCACTGTTTTGGGTAAACATTGTTTTTAGTTACAGTAATCATACCCCGAATGATTATCAAAATACTGTCACAAATGGAAGAGAATAATCAATGAGAAAAACAATGAGACGACTAAGCAAGTACCTGGACTCATGCAACGAATTAGGCCAAAAATCAGTGACCCAAAAGTCGTCTATTTGTTTGCCGACCTAGATAATCTTGCAGCGAATTTGCCTCAAAATAAATCTTATTTTAAGCTTACCCATATTAGATACCGAATTGAAGAGTTTCTACAGAGGGAATTTATTGACGATTATGTGGTGGACAATCGTGTTGTTGCTATAGGAAACCTGTTCAATACCCTACTAATGGAATCCAAAGGTGCAAGGGTGGCTTGATGCAGAGTTGACTGATGTTTATCCCAGGAAAAAAGAATGTATCACTGAAACTTGTAAAATGTCGTTCGTAAAAGGTTGTCAGCATATTCAGCATATTAACAAATATAAATTTTTTAATTCTTAGTAAATGATCTTTGATGTTGAAAATTGAATTATCTTTGATTGATTGATGTTTTTCAGTTCCAAATAAAATGACTACCGATGTCGGTGATAACATCTTGCTTGCAGAGATGTATAAATGGGTTTTAGTGCACAAGAAGTGCATAATTTTCTCATTACCGGCGACCTCGGCTTTGCCGAATCGATAAAGAAATTCATTAGACTTGGACATAAGGTGTTCTTGGCGCTGTCTGGGAAGAATAAATCGTAGACACATAGATGCCATACAAAGAGGGTGTCAAATAGAAATTTGTCCATTGACATAACCATGTCCACGTAAAATTTGGAAAATTAAATATGGTCCATGTAAAATACTTAGACGGATATAAACAAATATTTACAAAAGATAATTGGACATGGACAGATATGGACGTACAATTTAGTCCACTAAATATTCTAAGCTAATAAAGAAAATGTAATTTTTGTTATTGATAAACAAACACAATTTAGTCCACTAAATATTCTAAGCTAATAAAGAAAATGTAATTTTTGTTATTGATAAACAAACTTCAAGTTGTTTAATTTTTAGGAAAAAAAAGTTATTTTTTTTATCATACAATAATTTTTCTTTACACAATTTTTTGGCCAAAAAACACGAAACTACTATTTTTCCAACAAAAATATAGAATCATAGTTTAGTGTTAAATTACGGACCATGAAAAAGTAGTGTTAAATTACAGAATCGTGATATTCGTGCCAAACATACGAAAACATGATTTTCCGCCAAAAATACAAAAATAGAATATTTCCGCCAAAAATGCATAACCACAATCTTTCCGCCAAAAGTACGTAACCGTAATTTTTCGGCCAAAGATAAGGAACCATGATTTCCCCGTAAAAAATACAAAAATAGAATATTCCCGCCAAAAATCCGTAGCCACAATCTTTCAGCCAAAAATACGTAACCATAATTTTTCGGCTAAAGTTAAGGAACCATGATTTCCCCGCCAAAAATACGAATTCATGGATTTTCTGTCAAAAATACGGAACCATGGTTTTCTCCCCAAAAATACGAAATCACAATTTCCCTCCGAAAATACGGATCCATGATTTTCCCACAAAAAATACGGACTTGTGATTTTACCACCAAAAATACAAAACTACAATTTTCATGTCAAAAATGCGTAACCATCATTTTCCCACAACAAAACAAAAATTATATTCGCTATATTTCCCGCCAAAAGTACGTAACCACAATTTTTGGTCAAAATATATAATCACGTTTTTCGTTTAAAAACGTAAATTTATAATAAAAATACGGAAACATCATTTTTTACAATTACATAATAATTATTTTGTTTTTTTTTTACCAAAGTTTTAGACGATTAATACATAAACATTCTTAAAGCAATATGAAGCAGTAGTATTGTGTGATAAAACATTGTCCATTGGCAAATTTAATTGGACATTCATCCAAATGGGCATGGATGCTTATGGACATGGATGGTTTTGTCCAAGAAAAAAGAAATTCCATTTAGACATGGATACTTGGACATGGACATGAAACTTTGACACACTTACTTTGAGCCATATCCGAATTTCTCAGCAATTTACTCGTCAATATGGTAGCAATAAACCGAAGAATCTGTTGTGGCAATGTGTTATGGCGATGTGTTACTAAAGCTGTTTTGGTTGGGAGATGATTGAAACAAAGAAGGATCCTTCAAGACCCCACTTGTGCTACTGCGGACAAGAGGAAGATGATATAAATTATTTGATTTAGAGGAAGATGATATAAATTATTTGATTTTTAGGTGAAGCCTTGCTTATGTTGTTTGGTCTTTACATTGACATCTTTTATTCAAATGCAAGTAAGTTTATATACTCTAAGTCATGGGAATGTATCAATCCACTTCACGTTTGCTTCCCTTGATCGGTAATGATTGTTTATGTTCTTGGATTATTTGGTGTTTGTGAAATAAACAAAACGATTTAGCTTTTCAGAATATAAAACGGACCCTTTTCACCGAAAAAGGCTAAAACTGATGTTTGTGAATGGAAAATATATCACTTTCTCAGAAGCTCAACCCCTAGAAAAAACTCTTGTGGCCATAGTGGAAACATAGATAGCTTTACTGAACAACTTCTTTTAAATGCAAGGTGGACGCAACATGGCAAAACAAAAGAAAAATTGACATCTTTTATTCAAATGCAAGTAAGTTTATATACTCTAAGTCATGGGAATGTATCAATCCACTTCACGTTTGCTTCCCTTGATCGGTAATGATTGTTTATGTTCTTGGATTATTTGGTGTTTGTGAAATAAACAAAACGATTTAGCTTTTCAGAATATAAAACGGACCCTTTTCACCGAAAAAGGCTAAAACTGATGTTTGTGAATGGAAAATATATCACTTTCTCAGAAGCTCAACCCCTAGAAAAAACTCTTGTGGCCATAGTGGAAACATAGATAGCTTTACTGAACAACTTCTTTTAAATGCAAGGTGGACGCAACATGGCAAAACAAAAGAAAATTATGTGATATAGCATGGATACTTCGAGTCACCAAGTCGCAGACTCGTGGTCAAATTTACATGTATTAAAACCTTCTCTAAATTGGTATCTTCTTTAAAAGCAGAGAAATTGCATATCTTGTTTGGACTATCATTGAATATGAGATTTTACATGTATTAAAACCTTCTCTAAATTGGTATCTTCTTTAAAAGCAGAGAAATTGCATATCTTGTTTGGACTATCATTGAATATGAGATCCAACAATATCATATATGAATCGGATTCAAAGTCATACTATAAGCTGTTGACTTACTGAAATTGTGGCCTCGTCCACAAACCAACTTGCGAAGATAAAAGAAAAAGATCAATAGGAACCAAAATCCAAATATCTGAAACAGTTTGCATCTGACATCACAAGTGAATAACAACAAGTTGAAACAGTTTCTACTTAAACTTTGATAGCGTACTTTCTTATGGGGAAATACATCTCTTTCTTCTTCTCACGCTCTGTCTTCAAAGAGGCCTTCTTCTCACGCTCTGTCTTCAAAGAGGCCTGCAAATGCCAAGAACATCATTCAGGCATAGGCAGTGACAAAAACACAAAATTGAGATCTTCATATGTTTTATAGCCAAACCATATAAAAGATTAATGAAGCAAACATAACAGACCTGGTGTTTGGTGAGACGTCTACGGATAGCACGTGTTTTCTTGGGACGGAGATCTAGAGGAAGCAACTTCTTGTTCTTGTATGCTTCTCTTAGAGCAGACTTTTGCTTCTGAGAGGTCACTGTTAAAACCTGTGCTATGGATTTACGTACTACCTTTCTGCAGATCACAAAACAATCAAACAGCTTTAGATTGAAGATCAAACCGGAAAATGTGAAAATAACACCAAAAACTCTGCAGATCACAAAACAATCAAACAGCTTTAGATTGAAGATCAAACCGGAAAATGTGAAAATAACACCAAAAACGCATTCACATTCACATTCTCTACAAGCAGCTCAAGATTACATAATCTGTACAGAACAATTCTAGAAGATTCCATTATCTAACTTTGTTTTAAGATATCAATAAGAGACTTGTATAGCTAATATAAATTTCAATTCTAGAACACTTAATATCGAATTCTAAAGTTCACCATTTCATACATTTTGGAGAGCTTGTTTGGAGCACCTCCGGTGACTTTAGCGACACGGAGGAGAGCGAGCTCAGCCTTAAGCTCCTTAAGCTGGTTTTGAAGATCGCTCTTAGACTTCTCCCTAAGTTCGTGAACCTTAATCCTCGCTACAAACAACACAACAAAGAAATCAGATCATACAGAATCCTCCTATCGAAACGAAATAGATTCAAGATAATTATGGCTTATCCATCGACATACCCATCGTGAGCTTGAGCAACTGCTGCGCCGCGCCTGTTCTTCTTTCTTTTGGCTCCCAAAATCGCAGAAACCCTAACGGAGGAATGTGGAATTTATATATTAAGTCTCTTACTTGTTGAGAGAAACTAAAGCCCAAGAAGCTCACTATTGGGCCCTAGTAAGCCCATAAAAAGCCTATAGAATGTTTGAGTCGGGCCAGCTAATATTGTTCTAAATTCAATCCGAACCGATAAAATTGAAAAATTTCAAACTAGACCGGAGCATGATAAACCGAATGCAATCAATTTGTACCGAGTCATGACATGTGTTGGTCCTGGAGAGCTGGAAGTTCCAAATCTCTGACCTTCTAACTCTTCCAGACATTGATCTCTCTCCGTACGGTCTTGACTTTTAGTCTCCGTTGTGCCCAGAGGTGTAATTGGTGAGGTGGCTGGACCAATTCTTGAGACGACGATGAATTCTCGAGACGACGATGAGGCGCCTTTGGTCTCTTCCTCTGGTGAGGATCGGAAGATAAGAGCCGGAAAGAGCTACACAAGGGACGTTCATATCCTCAGCATCTCCTTTCTATTAATTTTTCTTGCCTATGGTGCTGCTCAAAACCTTGAAACTACCGTTAATAAGGTGCTCAATGTTTCTATTTTCGTCAAGATTTGACTTTTTAGTCAGGTCCATTGTGTAGTTTATGGAAAATCAGAAAGGAGTAGAGGAAAAAAATAATACAAGTTTTGGATTTTCTGATGGAAATTGACTTTAGTTCTGAGGATTATACATTTTATTTGTTTCAGGATTTGGGAACAATCTCTCTTGGAATACTCTATGTGTCCTTCATGTTTTGCTCTATGGTTTCATCTTTGGTTGTCCGGTTAATGGGATCAAAGAATGCTTTGGTTTTAGGAACCACAGGGTATTGGCTCTTTGTTGCTGCTAATCTGAAGCCATCATGGTATATGTTCTCTTGTTTTAATGGCTAATGTCTCCATCTATTTAAATCTTCTAGTCTTTCTCACTTTCAACACTCTATTCTTGGAAAATGGTGTTTGGTTTTAGGCTTACTATGGTACCAGCCTCTTTATACCTCGGATTTGCAGCTTCAATAATATGGGTTGGCCAGGTGCAAGCAAATGCTCTTGTTTTCTTAATGTTAATCATGCTGTTACATAGTAGAGTTTTGACACTTTAATTTAAATTTTCTTGACTCCATCAGGGAACATACCTTACATCAATTGCGAGAAGCCATGCAGTTTTGACACTTTAATTTAAATTTTCTTGACTCCATCAGGGAACATACCTTACATCAATTGCGAGAAGCCATGCTAAAGATCATGGCATTCATGAAGGTTCAGTAATTGGTGTGTTCAATGGGGAATTTTGGGCTATGTTTGCCTGCCACCAGGATTCATGAAGGTTCAGTAATTGGTGTGTTCAATGGGGAATTTTGGGCTATGTTTGCCTGCCACCAGGTGCTTACTTTGCTTACCTCAGAATCTTGAATGCAAATTCTTCTTCTGACACATTTCCTTTGCTTACCTCAGAATCTTGAATGCAAATTCTTCTTCTGACACATTTCATGTTAATCTGTTTATAGCTGTTTGGGAATCTCATCACACTTGCATTGTTGAAAGATGGAAAGGTATTAACTTTTATTTATAGCATGACAACAAGCTTATAGCATGTATCAGAGTTTTGGTGAGATGTACATGATGGCTTCCCTTTTTGGTTGCTATTCTTTAATTTCTTTCATGGCATTAATATAGGCTCACTACTGGTTAACGAAAGGTTTTGAGTATTTAATAGTAGACCTTGCTACCATACTCTTAGTGATGATTTATATATTTCCCCTTCTAGTTGGGTAGCCCCACCATTGCTTTTCCTTGTTGACATGACTGTAGGAAGGAAGCACCAGCGGGACTACCTTATTGATGTTGGTGTTTCTCTTCAGTATGACATTAGGTGTAGGAAGGAAGCACCAGCGGGACTACCTTATTGATGTTGGTGTTTCTCTTCAGTATGACATTAGGAACAATATTAATGTTCTTCATTCAAAAAATTGACGGAGAAGATGGAAAAGAACATGTGGGTTCTCCTGTGGGCTTAGTTGATTCATTGGTTTTCCCTTCCAAGGATGATAATCACTCCTTTGCTCGACATACGGATGCTACTGATTGTCCCACTCCTTGCATATTCGGGATTGCAACAAGCATTTGTTTGGTATATATAATATCTCAACCTATGATATCCAGATTCCTCTTATCCTTTTTTTTTTGTCGCAAGGATAGTATTAAATGAAGTACTGTCACAGCTCTCACCTAGTATTTTCTGACTTTCTTCACTGATGAGGATTTCATATGCAGATCAAAAGTTATTATTGAGCCTTAGATAAGTTAGATAAAAGTCCCTGTGTTGGTTGTAGTCTCAGGCCCTCGGCATTGAATAGTTTTTCCATCCTTAATATAAGTTCTTATGTTAGCAAATTCAAGAAAAAAATATTTTATACTGAATATACATCTTCAGTGTTCATACAAGTTACGACTTCCACTCTATAGGGCTGAGTTTACAAAGGAAATTGTTACGCCGGCGATTGGTGTCTCAGGTGTTGGTGGGGCGATGGCAGTCTATGGAGCTCTTGATGCAGTTGTAAGTTAAAATGAAGAGTCAAAAGTCATTCTTCTTTACTGGTGTGGGTTGTATGAGGTTAATCCATAATTTTCCTGCTGTAATAGTGCTCGATAACTGCTGGACGGTTTACCTCTGGTTTGTCATCAATCACCTTCATAGTATCTGGCTGGAATAGTGCTCGATAACTGCTGGACGGTTTACCTCTGGTTTGTCATCAATCACCTTCATAGTATCTGGCGGAGCTGTTGCTCAAGCTTCTGTATTTCTCTGGCTTCTTCTTTGGTACAGGTTTGTTACTTTTACTCTTTTATCTACTACCACTTCCGGACCTCTAACAAATAGAGGTGCATCACTATTTACGTTTGTGCTTTGATAAAACGATCAAGCAACTTCCTCTTGGAAGCATTACGATTTCTCTGTATTCTGTAAAATTATGCACGACTGGGAGTCTTTTACTGATGAAACTATGATTTGCGAGCACGACCAACAAATGGTTTGGAAGAAGCTAAAGCCATGTATTATGATGCAGGCAAACTAGTGGAGTACTTGGCACAGCTTATCCTCTCATAATGGCTGCAATATTAGGAATTGGAGACGGGATATTAAACACTCAAATCAGCGCTCTTCTCGCATTACTCTTCAAAGATGACACGGTAAACATCATCTCCATTCTTATTCTCATTTACTTAAATCACGACAAAAAAGAATAGCTAAAACCTCTCGGGCTTTGTTACTTCTTTGAAACAGGAAGGTGCGTTTGCGCAGCTAAAAGTATGGCAGAGTGCAGCAATAGCGATAGTGTACTTCCTAACCCCATACATATCACTGCAAGCAATGCTCATAGTGATGCTTGTTATGGTCTGTGTTTCACTTCTCTCGTTCCTGGTTTTAGCTCTCAAGGTAGAGAATGTATTTTACCCGAGACAAGTGACCCTTTGATCTGTTTCACGTTCCGGTATTTTACCCGAGACAAGTGACCCTTTGATCTGTTTCACGTTCCGAGTGAAACACAAATGTGAAATGTGTAAAAATTAAAACAGTGATCTTCTCTTAATTCAACTGTAAAGAACTAAAGACAAATTGTTGTACTGGAAGTTCCTCATACTGTAATTCTATCCGGTTCTGGATATCAGGATATGACATTTGTACCAAACCGGCATTGACTAAACTAATTCATAACAATTGAACCTAATAGCTGTGATGTACCGGTTAGAATCAGCAATGAAACGATATCGTTTTCAAGTTATGCTTTTACTTATAAGATCTGCTGGCTGCTCCAGAGACTTTTACAAAGTGGAAACGAGTTCCCTGCTGCTCCCTGCTACTCTTTCTTTCACGAAATTCTCCTGTGTTTTCAAAGGTAATGATCGGTGAGGGTTTTTTGTATCTTTTCCTTGATAATTTTCGATCTTAAACTTCTGAGTAATTGGATCTTAGACATAATTTCGTCTCCGAGGTATTCACTCAGTGATCTGAGAGCAAAGCTTTTGTTTCATACTCAGATTCAATCAATGTTGCTTTGTTATTATCCTGGACTCCTGCTCTCCATCATTTCTTACTTGTGAAATTGTTATCTTCCATTTGTAGTCAGAGTCCTGGATTCATTATTGTTGTATAATCGTAATTGTTTCTTCCAATTTTGATAAATATTGTGATAAATTTAGGGTTTTATATGTCAAAGGAGAATCGTAATTGTTTCTTCCAATTTTGATAAATATTGTGATAAATTTAGGGTTTTATATGTCAAAGGAGAGTTGATTTTGGTTTGAGATTCATAGAATCTGTCTAAACCTGGAATATAAGTGAATATGTGTTTGATTTTAGCTGACCAGTTGGTTATCACATGCTCCCTATAACATCTTCCATTGGTTATTTTGTAATGTGTACAGATGTTTGACGATCAAGATCTGGGCTTCTTTGCCAATTTTCTGGGAATCTTCATCTTCATACTTGTGATAGCCTACCATTACGTCATGGCTGATCCTAAATTTGAATAGACATGAGGTTCAAACTTCAACCATTGTTGGCTTCTACAACACTTCTCTGATATCTCATTCTCATACTTGAAAGATGTATGTTGACAATGTGGTTTGAAGTAGATACACTCTCTTTCTGTAGTTTTTGCTTTTCACATACTTGATAATTCACTATAAAAGGCTTGTTTCTTGATCAATCTCGGGTTTTTACTGTCTTAAATTATGGAATTTAGCTGTGAGATAGTCAAGAATTCAGCTGCAATCTGAATAGGATGGGACGCAGATTATACAAATTTGAAGATTCAAATAGGACCTTGATGTTTAAATTAAAAAAGAAGGGGGCAAATACGAAATAAGATAATAAAGAATGGTTATTTTAATTAGGTGGGGGAGTTTCTGAATCTTTAGAGACATGATGAAATTGAGAGAGATCTCCAAAATAGTGTGAAATAACTTAAAACGTACTCCAACAACAACAACAAGCAATCGAGAAAGCGAAGAAATATAATTTATTTATTTAAATTTGAATTTCACTCGCCGGAGACGACGTCGTCTCGACGTCGGTGTTGTTCCAAATAATGAAACGGAAAGAAGTTGGATTTTCTCTCCCTGTCACGGTGGCGATGTTGGTGATCGGTTTCATCTATTTTTCATCGGTTTTCATTTTCATTGATCGGTGGTTCAGCCTCACATCATCTCCTGGAATTGCTAACGCCGCCGTGTTCACCGCCTTGGCTTTGATGTGTGTCTACAACTATTCCATCGCGGTTTTCAGGGATCCGGGTCGGGGAAACGGAAAGAAGTTGGATTTTCTCTCCCTGTCACGGTGGCGATGTTGGTGATCGGTTTCATCTATTTTTCATCGGTTTTCATTTTCATTGATCGGTGGTTCAGCCTCACATCATCTCCTGGAATTGCTAACGCCGCCGTGTTCACCGCCTTGGCTTTGATGTGTGTCTACAACTATTCCATCGCGGTTTTCAGGGATCCGGGTCGGGTTCCACTCAATTACATATTTAAAGGACCACCATTGTATTTGGATCAACAACTGCGTAGGACACACTAACTACAAGGTCTTCTTTGTCTTTGTAGTGTATGCGGTGACTGCATGTGTATACTCCCTGGTACATTTCCTAACTTATGTTAGTTCAATCTATGTCTCTCTGTGTCACTTAGTAAATGAGTTGTATATATATTGCTTGGATTCTTAGGTTTTGCTTGTGGGAAGCCTTACTGTTGAACCTCAAGATGAAGAGGAAGAGATGGGAAGCTATTTAAGAACTATATATGTAATGATTGCGATAGATGTACTGTTTTGAAAACTACCAATTATCATTTTGCTAATGTTGATAAGAGCTTTCTCTTTTCTTCAGGTACTTTCAACTTTTCTTCTTATCCCATTGAGTATCGCATTAGGTGTTCTTCTTGGGTGGCACATCTACCTCATTTTACAAAACAAAACAACTATCGAATCGCATTAGGTGTTCTTCTTGGGTGGCACATCTACCTCATTTTACAAAACAAAACAACTATCGAGGTTGTTCTTTTTCTTTTCTCTTGTGTTATTGTTTTCATTTCTTCACTTGCTAGATTACGGGTTTCCTTATCTCTAGTTAGGATTTCTTCCTCTGCTAATCAATTTTGCGGATATTGAGCAGTACCATGAAGGAGTAAGAGCTATGTGGTTAGCAGAGAAAGGTGGGCAAGTCTATAAGCATCCATATGACATTGGCGCATATGAAAACCTAACCTTGGTAATAACTTTTATCTTTTCTTGAGGGTTAGTATCAGTCAAAGATTTATTCTTTATTAAGTTTCATCTGCTTCTTCTTCAGATTTTGGGTCCGAATATACTTTCCTGGCTCTGCCCTACATCGACGCATATTGGTTCTGGTCTGCGTTTTCGTACAGCTTTTGATTCAACCCCTGCTTCATCTGAAACAAAATCTTAGCCAAGACCAGATCTGATATTCCCTTTTTCTTTAGTGAGTTCCATCAAAAAGGCTGCAGATTTTTAAGTTCACAGCACTCTGACTCGACCCTTTTCAAGCATTTTAGCTGCATCAGCCTGGAACCAAGACTAGCCCGTAATCAGTAGTAGACTGCTTGACAAGGATCTCTATCTCTCATCATTGTTTAACTGGATAAAGAACATCCGTCTGAAAAATTATGGTATCGGTTAGGTTGTGGATACAGAACTGAAACGCTGATTATACTTATTATACATAGTACATACTACGTAACAGGTGAAAAGACAACATTGTATAATTGAAAGGCTACCAGATATAGAAAATTGTCTGTTTGGAACTACAGGAGAATAAGAATTACAACATTTGTTTTCCAAAAAGATTTTAACTTTTTAAATGTCTGTTTGAGTGATACATTTATGAAGAAACATCTTGGAATTGCCATGGGTTGAATTGGATTGACTTTGGGGAGTGATACATTTATGAAGAAACATCTTGGAATTGCCATGGGTTGAATTGGATTGACTTTGGGTCTGTATTATCTTCAGAGTTATCCGCAGTTGCACGATGTTCTTGTCTATGCGGTGACGGCATGTGTATACTCCCTGGTACATTTCCTAACTTATGTGAGTTCAATCTATGTCTCTCTGTGTCACTTAGTGAATGAGCTGTATATATATATTCTTGGATTCTTAGGTTTTGCTTGTGGGGAGCCTTACTGTTGAGCCTCAAGATGAAGAGGAAGAGATGGGAAGCTATTTAAGAACTATATATGTAATGATTGCGATTGATGTACTGTTTTGAAAACTACCAGTTATCATTTTGCTAATGTTGATAGAGTTTTTTCTTTTCTTCAGGTACTTTCCACTTTTCTTCTTATCCCATTGAGCATCGCATTAGGTGTTCTTCTTGGGTGGCACATCTACCTCATTTTACAAAACAAAACAACTATCGAGGTTGTTCTTTTTCTTTTCTCTTGTGTTATTGTTTTCATGTATTCAATTGCTAGATTACAGGTTCCTTAGCTCTACTTATGTTTTCTTCCTCTGCTAATCAATTTTGCGGATATTGAGCAGTACCATGAAGGAGTAAGAGCTATGTGGTTAGCAGAGAAAGGTGGTCAAGTCTATAAGCATCCATATGACATTGGCGCATATGAAAACCTAACCTTGGTAATAATTTTTATCTTTTCTAGAGGGTCAGTATCAGTCAAAGGTTTATTCTTTATTAAGCTTCAACTGTTTCTTCTTCAGATTTTGGGTCCGAACATACTTTCTTGGCTCTGTCCTACATCAACGCACATTGGTTCTGGTCTGCGTTTTCGTACAGCTTTTGATTCAACCCCTGCTTCATCTGTAACGAAATCTTAGCCAAGACCAAATCAGATATTCCCTTTTTCTTTAGTGAGTTCCATCAAAAAGGCTGCAGATTTTTAACTTCACAGCACTCTGACTCGACACTTTTCAAGCATTTTAGCTGCCTCAACCTGGAACCAAGATTAGCCCGTAATCAACAGTAGACTCTGCTTGACAAGGTTCTCTATCTCTCATCATTGTTTAGCTGGATAAAGAACACCCGTCTAAAAATTATGGTATCGGTTAGGTTGTGGATACGGAACTGAAACGCTGATTATACTTATTATACATAGTAAATACTACTTAACAGG
This sequence comes from Physaria fendleri, assembly GCA_036630335.1. Taxonomy (NCBI): domain Eukaryota; kingdom Viridiplantae; phylum Streptophyta; class Magnoliopsida; order Brassicales; family Brassicaceae; genus Physaria; species Physaria fendleri. Next base: position 26,946,869 of record CM071716.1, on the reverse strand, counting down.
TGAAAAGACGTCATTGTATAATTGTGAAAGGCTACCAGATATAGAAAATTGTCTGTTTGGAACTACAGGAGAATAAGAATTACAACATTTGTTTTCCAAAAAGATTTTAACTTTTTAAATGTCTGTTTGAGTGATACATTTATGAAGAAACATCTTGGAATTGCCATGGGTTGAATTGGATTGACTTTGGGTCTGTATTATCTTCAGAGTTATCCGCAGTTGCACGATGTTCCGAGTATTTTCCATTGAATTGGTAAACCTCAAGATCACCCCATGGTGTAGGAGTGACTTCTTCAGTTATATCAAACCATTTTGGCGTAAAGCCTTGGCCTTTCTCTTCGCGGGTTCTCTTTTCAGCTCTCTGCCTCTCTTCCAAGCTGTATTGTAAAGATGAGGGAGAAGATGAACTTTAAAGCAATTTATTCACTGTACAAAAACTTTAGATCCCAAAAATAACAAGAGTTTATAATCATACCTGCTCTTCTCAAAGCCAGATTTGGACATGTCGCCCATCTCAAGTGCGTATCTATCAGGACGTAACCGTGAATCAGACGGTAATAGTTTTTTCGGGGCAGTGTCGAAGCTATTGATCTTGTGAGCAAAGTGTGTGTATTGGTATTTATCATCCTTTGGAGCATCAGTCAGTTTCCAGATCTTGTGAGCAAAGTGTGTGTATTGGTATTTATCATCCTTTGGAGCATCAGTCAGTTTCCATACCTATAAACAAAATAAAGCATTAGAGTGTTTCATTAAAATTCAGGATTTTGCAAAGAGAACCGAGTCTATGAGGGAGTTTGGGAGAACCTCAGTCAGTTCGGTACCGGGGAGAGGTTCACCTTCACCGTCGCACGGTTGATAACTCATGGACTCGTTCCATTTGCCAGTCATGAGTAGCTTAGGCTCCTCAGATGCGTTATAGACATATCCATCCACTTCATATCGACCAGAACTGTTGCAACCATGAATGCACATGTCTTCAACTTTGAATGGGAAAAATAAACAGGAAGATGAGCTTGAATTTGAAAGAAACTTACCCGAACCAGCCACATGGTTGAAAGTAAAGCACAACTTTATCACCGGTGGTCAGGTTTGTCATAACCATTTCCCCAGGTGAATCGACCCAAGTTCGTCCAAAGATTAGGTTGTGAACTTTGGTTAGCGGAGGTACCAAGTCAAGAACAACTCCATCTCTTTTAAGTGTCACCCGTGTCCTGCACCAGAGATTCATGGCATTCAAGGTTCCGAGTAATGTACAAATAAAGAAGTGTCACCCGTGTCCTGCACCAGAGATTCATGGCATTCAAGGTTCCGAGTAATGTACAAATAAAGATCTGAATTCAATATATATGGTTGCAGTGTGCTGTGGTTTAGCGAAATTACCTTCCTACTGGGTAAACGTCAATGGAATTGCCCAGAAATTTTGTTTTCAGTTTTGAAGTACAATCATAGGTAAAATGCTCATTTTCAGCATGACCAGCACTCATTGGTGGATGATGGCTAACCTGAGAAAAAGATCATTGGTTTCAACAATTTGGGAGAAGTTGACAGATAAAGAACGTAGACAATGATTTAACTTCTAAAAGAAATGGCACAAACCTGTTCAGATATGAAGTTAACACCATTGTAATTAGCCATCTCATAAGTCTCACCAAGGATTGGATTGAATGGTTTCCAAGTACGTTGGTAAGCATAATACACAGATATAGCCCATGATGCTGTTAAAGATGATTTTTTACAATTAAGTCACATATGATAGAAACTACATGAAACAGATACCAATCATAGTAGAGATCAAGGAGATGTTCTTACATGCATACACCATGCGCAAATATGGGTCATCTGTTTTGTCTGCCATGTCAAGTAGATGCGAGTATTCCATCAACTAATCAGAAACAGAACACATAACATCAGCACCATCGAATATACAAATCTTTGAGACAGAAACAAAATAATCAGATGTGGTTTAAAGCACATACTTCAGCCATTTTCTGGAGCATAGTCATTGGTTCAAAAATAATGACAGGAAGGGTCACCATTGATGTAACATCAGATCCTATGTACTTCTGCATCATCTTCCAATAGCCATCACGATCCTCTTTCCATCTTCCTCTGCTAGCTTCCTCCGCTGCATCGTCTGTACTTCCTTCAGGATTGATAACTTCAAGTCCCTCATAGGGAACAAAACTGTAAAAAAAGCAAATCAAATCGTTCATAGAGCTAAATTCTAAGCAAAACCCATTTTAGAAGTGGATCAAAACTCCCATTTGTGTGAACTAAGCTCTTGTCTAATATCAATGACAAAGAATCAGACTTTGGGAGAAATAAGAAGATCTGAATGTATGAGACATCAAAACTCAAAAAAAGTTTGATTTCCAGTATTCAAATCCAAATTACGAATCTAAGGGAAATCAAAAAGCTCACCCATTAACTGATTTAGTCATGGCAGATCCCAAATTGGTGATTGAGGAAGCAAGAGAAGCAAAGAAACCACTACCGCCGTCTTTTTTAGGATCGTTAGGAGCCATAAGAACAAATTGAGAAAGAGAGAGTAAGGGGAGAGGGAGAAGCGTTCGTTGAAATCGAAAAAGGGTGGCTTTGTATAAGAAGAAAAGGAAAAAAGAGAATGGTCAGTCAATAATAGAAGGGTCAAGTTCTGAAAGAGTCCCATGTCTTAATTCACGTTCTCAAAGAGTCCTCATCCATTATATGGGTTGAATTGGATTGACTTTGGGTCTGTATTATCTTCAGAGTTATCCGCAGTTGCACGATGTTCTGAGTATTTTCCATTGAATTGGTAAACCTCAAGATCACCCCATGGTGTAGGAGTGACTTCTTCAGTTATATCAAACCATTTTGGCGTAAAGCCTTGGCCTTTCTCTTCGCGGGTTCTCTTTTCAGCTCTCTGCCTCTCTTCCAAGCTGTATTGTAAAGATGAGGGAGAAGATAGAACTTTAAAGCAATTTATTCACTGTACAAAAACTTTAGATCCCAAAAATAACAAGAGTTTATAATCATACCTGCTCTTCTCAAAGCCAGATTTGGACATGTCGCCCATCTCAAGTGCGTATCTATCAGGACGTAACCGTGAATCAGACGGTAATAGTTTTTTCGGGGCAGTGTCGAAGCTATTGATCTTGTGAGCAAAGTGTGTGTATTGGTATTTATCATCCTTTGGAGCATCAGTCAGTTTCCACACCTATAAACAAAATAAAGCATTAGAATGTTTCATAATAATTCAGAATTTTGCAAAGAGAACCGAGTCAATGACAGAGGGAGATTGGGAGAACCTCAGTCAGTTCGGTGCCGGGGAGAGGTTCACCTTCACCGTCGCACGGTTGATAACTCATGGACTCGTTCCATTTACCAGTCATGAGTATCTTAGGCTCCTCAGAGGCGTTATAGACATATCCATCCACTTCATATCGACCAGAACTGTTGCAATGCGTTATAGACATATCCATCCACTTCATATCGACCAGAACTGTTGCAATAACGAATGCACATGTCTTCAGTTTTGAATGGGAAAAATAAACAGGAAGATAGCTTGCATTTGAAAGAAACTTACCCGAACCAGCCACATGGTTGAAAGTAAAGCACCACTTTGTCGCCGGTAATCGACCCAGGTTCGTCCAAAGATTAGGTTGTGAACTTTGGTCAGAGGAGGTACCGAGTCAAGGACAACTCCAGTGTCACCCGTGTCCTGCACCAGAGATTCATGGCATTCAAGGTTCCGAGTAATGTACAAATAAAGAGCTGAATTCAATATATATGGTTGCAGTGTGCTGTGGTTTAGCGAAATTACCTTCCTACTGGGTAAACGTCAATGGAATTGCCTAGAAATTTTGTTTTCAGTTTTGAAGTACAATCATAAGTAAAATGCTCATTTTCAGCATGACCAGCACTCATTGGTGGATGATGGCTAACCTGAGAACAAGATCATTGGTTTCAACAATCTGGGAGAAGTTGACAGATAAAGAACGTAGACAATGATTTAACTTCTAAAAGAAATGGCACAAACCTGTTCAGATATGAAGTTAACACCATTGTAGTTAGCCATCTCATAAGTCTCACCAAGGATTGGATTGAATGGTTTCCAAGTACGTTGGTAAGCATAATACACAGATATAGCCCATGATGCTGTTCCAAGTACGTTGGTAAGCATAATACACAGATATAGCCCATGATGCTGTGAAAGATCAATTCTTACAATTAAGTCACATAGGATAGAAACTACATGAAACAGATACCAACGATAGCAGAGATCAAGGAGATGTTCTTACATGCATACACCATGCGCAAATATGGGTCCTCTGTTTTATCTGCCATGTCAAGTAGATGCGAGTATTCCATCAACTAATCAGAAAACAGAACACATATCATCAGCACCATCGAATATACAAATCTTTGAGACAGAAACAAATAATCAGATGTGGTTTAAAGCACATACTTCAGCCATTTTCTGGAGCATAGTCATTGGTTCAAAGATAATGACAGGAAGGGTGACCATTGATGTAACATCAGATCCTATGTACTTCTGCATCATCTTCCAATAGCCATCACGATCCTCTTACCATTGATGTAACATCAGATCCTATGTACTTCTGCATCATCTTCCAATAGCCATCACGATCCTCTTGTTTCCATCTTCCTCTGCTAGCTTCCTCCGCTGCATCGTCTGTACTTCCTTCAGGATTGATAACTTCAAGGCCCCTCATAGGGAACAAAACTGTAAAAAAGCAAATCAAATCGTTCATAGAGCTAAATTCTAAGCAAAACCCATTTTAGAAGTGGATCAAACTCCCATTTGTGTGAACTAAGCTCTTGTCTAATATCAATGACAAAGAATCAGACTTTGGGAGAAATAAGAAGATCTGAATGTATGAGACATCAAAACTCAAAAAAAGTTTGATTTCCAGTATTCAAATCCAAATTACGAATCTAAGGGATATCAAAAAGCTCACCCATTAACTGATTTAGTCATGGCAGATCCCAAATTGGAGATTGAGGAAGCAAGAGAAGCGAAGAAACCACTACCGCCGTCTTTTTTAGGATCGTTAGGAGCCATAAGAACAAATTGAGAAAAGAGAGTAAGGAAGAAGGAGAAGCGTTCGTTGAAATCGAAAAGGGTGGCTATGTATAAGAAGGAAGGACGTCAAAAAGGAAAAAGAGAATGGTCAGTCAATAATAGAAAGACCAGCGATGGTCACGTTGCAGAGGATTTAGGATCGTGTGCTGTACCTGTTGCTCTCTTCGTTGTCACTTCTTTTTTATTTAATCATCAAACTGGTTCATTTAATTTGGGCCTAAAGATGATGACTTTGTTGTTCGGCCTAGACATGATGTCTTTTTTGTTTTTGGGCCTAGAGATGATGACCTGTTTTAAAGTTTTAATTGAAAAGAGATGTCTTGTCAACGTAATTGCTTACGTAATCAGCTAAGTTTTAAAAGTTTTAATTGAAAAGAGATGTCTTGTCAACGTAATTGCTTACGTAATCAGCTAATTATTAAGGAACTAACTAATCATAAATGTGAAGATTCCAAAACTTAGCACCAAAGTATTTGAATCAGTCCAAGGCCGACGAGGTCAAGGTTACATAAAATAAAAATGTCTATAAAAATGATTGTTTTTTTCATTTAATTATGATCTTTTAAATTATTAAACGATAATGTTATTAGAAAGAAAATCTGAAAATACTGAAATCTCATAAATATTAGAACATTTGTGAAAGTGGTATTTGTTCGTAGTTTCACGTTAAAACTAACAATAGATAAAGTAAACATAGATTATACGTATATTATGACCTTAAATTGTGTGGAAATTGGAAAAAAATAAAATAAAAATTCTAGTAATTAAACGAGACCATATGCTCAGCCACTACCTCAACTTAATTAAAGTCAAAACCTAGCCCAACTGATATATATATTTTATTATTATTTATAAATTTTCGCAATATTATTATACTTTTCTCATTATCTACTCTTGCGGATACATGCATTGAACCAACTCTAAACTGCCTATATATATAGTTTCTCACCACCATTACTCAATAACGCACACAAACAAAAAGCCGGATAAAATATTATTGTAAGAGGAGAGATGAACCAAGAAGATCAGCAAGTAAAGGTTTTGGGGCTATGGGGAAGTCCTTTTAGCAAAAGAGTAGAGATGGTCCTTAAACTTAAGGGCATACCTTATGAGTACATTGAAGAAGATGTTTATGGTAACAAAAGCCCTATGCTTTTAAAATACAACCCTATCCACAAGAAAGTCCCTGTTCTTCTCCACAATGGCAGATCCATTGCTGAATCTATGGTTATCGTCGAATACATCGAAGATACATGGAAGACGACTCACACCATCTTGCCTCAAGATCCTTATGAACGTGCCATGGCCCATTTTTGGGCCAAGTTTATTGATGAAAAGGTACGTATATGTTCTTGATCTTAATACTTTAAGTCGTTTTTATTGATGAAAAGGTACGTATATGTTCTTGATCTTAATACTTTAAGTCGTTAAATCTAGAGAGTATTGTTCAAACTGCGATTATCATCGAGTCAACTTGTTGAAACACCATTTTTGTATCCATCTTTTACAAATGTCATAACGACAATTTATCATCATATCTCTGTCTACGAATGTTTACCATCGTGTCCTTGTATTTGACAAGAATTACAATTGAACTTGGATAAAAAGAGTTTGTTTTGATCGTTTATGGACAATGATGGCATGACGTGTACGGTACGCGTTGTCCGCGTATGGCTGACGGTAATGACATGCGCGTGTACTTTCCGCTCTATCTGTCTGTTACTGTTTATCGTAGACGGAAATAGCAGTTCTCATTAGAGTCTACGAAAAATGGCATTCGGTATAATTTTCTCTTAAATCTGTACTAATTTAACTTATTGAGGATCTCTTTTAGGTGATGTTAGCAATAAAAAATGCTTGTTGGGGACCAGAAAGCGAAAGGGAGAAAGAAGCAAAAGAGGCTTACGAAGGTTTAAAACATCTAGAAGAAGAGCTTGGAGATAAACAATTTTTCGGAGGAGAGACAATTGGGTTTGTCGATATAGCAGCCAATTTTATTGGATACTGGTTAGGGATATTCCAAGAAGCTTTGGATACTGGTTAGGGATATTCCAAGAAGCTTCAGGCGTGACGATCATGAAAGCAGAAGAGTTTCCTAAACTTCATCGTTGGTCGGAAAATTTCGTTGGAAATAGTGTTGTTAAGGAAGTATTGCCACCTAAGGAGAAGCTCATGGCTCTTTTCAAAGGCATGTTTGGAGGTGCCACATCTAATTAAAATGTAATGGGAATCTCGTCGCTTCATATTTCTATTAATAAAAAAAGTTTCAGGATTAATCAGAACTTCATTTTTTCTTTTTGTCAAAGCCACTTTTAGGCTGCAAATGGATGATAAGTTAGAGGAAAAAAATTATAGGAATACTATGTTCCTCCTTATTCTTCTAAAAAATTGTCATTTAGGTCAAAATTTACTTTTCAAGAGTAATAGAAGAATTTATAATTTTGGAGGAATATATAAGTTTTTCTCCGGAATTTATTCCTCCAACAATAAGGAGAGGAATAAATATTCCTCTAGTGGAACAACGTTTAAAACTTTTTTTTTTCAAATAAAAACAAAAATTATAAATATAAGTAATTATTAATAATTATATATTTAATTAATTCGAAAAATTGTTATATATTTA
>CM071716.1:26928780-26939060 GCA_036630335.1 Physaria fendleri | reverse complement strand
CGAGCTTTGAATATTAGTCCACTCCGACTAAACTCCGATGCCAGAAGAAACAATCAAGGCAAGACAAGTCCGAGTAACCGTGAAGAATCACTAGGGATAGCAAAAGAAACCAAGGAAGAGACACCGAAAAAGCAGAAAGTAAAAGAGGCCCTCCCCGACCATGGCAATGATGCCGAAGCCGGAGAGGCAATTGACGGCAGCTTCTTAAAGTAAACATAGATTATACGTATATTATAACCTTAAATTGTGTGGAAATCGGAAAAAAAAAAAAAAAATTCTAGTAATTAAACGAGACCATATGCTCAGCCACTACCTCAACTTAATTAAAGTCAAAACCTAACCCAACTGATATATATTTTATTATTATTTATAAATTTTCGCAATATTATTATATACTTTCTCATTATCTACTCTTGTGGGATACATGCATTGAACCAACTCTAAACTGCCTATATATATAGTTTCTCACCACCGTTGCTCAATAACTCACACAAACAAAAAAGCCGGATAAAATATTCTTATACCCGGAGAGATGAACCAAGAAGATCAGCAAGTAAAGGTACTGGGGCTATGGGGAAGTCCTTTTAGCAAAAGAGTAGAGATGGTCCTTAAACTTAAGGGCATACCTTATGAGTACATTGAAGAAGATGTTTATGGTAACAAAAGCCCTATGCTTCTAAAGTACAACCCTATCCACAAGAAAGTCCCTGTTCTTCTCCACAATGGCAGATCCATTGCTGAATCTATGGTTATCGTCGAATACATCGAAGATACATGGAAGACGAGTCACACCATCTTGCCTCAAGATCCTTATGAGCGTGCCATGGCCCATTTTTGGGCCAAGTTTATTGATGAAAAGGTACATATATATGTTCTTGATCTTAATCCGTTAAATCGAGATAGTATTGTTCAAACTGCCATTATCAATGAGTCAACTTGTTGAAACCCATTTTTGTATCCGTCTTTAAAAAATACCATAACTACAATTTATCAGCGTATCCCTGTTTATAGATGTTTACCAGCATTCTCTTGTATTTGACGATAATTACGATTGAACCTGAATAAAACGGTTTTGTTTTGATCGTTTATGGATAGTGATGGCATGATATGTACTGTAGACGCTGTCCGTCTATGGTTCAAAGGATGGTAATCACATGCTCGTGTACCATCAGTTCTCATAAAAGTCTACGGCATTCTGCATAATTTTCTCTTAAATTTGTACTAATTTAACATATTTCACATCTCTTTTAGGTGATGTTAGCAATAAAAAATGCTTGCTGGGGACCAGAAAGCGAAAGAGAGAAAGAAGCGAAAGAGGCTTACGAAGGTTTGAAACATCTAGAAGAAGAGATTGGAGATAAACAATTTTTCGGAGGAGAGACAATTGGGTTTGTCGATATAGCAGAGATTGGAGATAAACAATTTTTCGGAGGAGAGACAATTGGGTTTGTCGATATAGCAGGCAATTTTATTGGATATTGGTTAGGGATATTCCAAGAAGCTTCAGGCGTGACGATCATGAAAGCAGAGGAGTTTCCTAAACTTCATCGTTGGTCGGAAAATTTCGTTGGACATAGTGTTGTTAAGGAAGTATTGCCACCTAAGGAGAAGCTCATGGCTCTTTTCAAAGGCANAAAATCAGTATAAAAACCGAACGACCCTGACACCAGCTGGACAATACGTCACATGTCCACTGGGCCTTCGGTTAATCGGGCGGATTCGGATCGGCCAATTCGAAATTTGAATTTTCTAAACTTTCACATTTATACCAAAACTAAGCGAATTAATATTTTGGTTTGGTTCGGAAACTCTGAATAATATTCAGAACCGTAACAATCAATGGAAATGGGTCGAACGGCCAAGAACTTAAAAACAATAATATTGTTTTTAATATCTAAATATTTTGAATTGAAATAATGATTTTGGGGTGTTTGTTGAACGGCGCAGGTGGTGATGTGAACTACGGCTGTGGTTGTGAACAACATATTTTCTTAAGACAAAGTTAGAAGATAAACGGTGGTGGTGGTAAGTTCAATTTCCTTGTGGTGAGAGGTGAATGAAACACAGTAAAAGAAAAAGGAAGACTTCTAATTCCACAATGGCAACAAGTGAAGAACACTAGTGTTGAAAGAAAAAGAAGTATATAAAGAACGAGGGAAGAAGAAGAAAAAGTAGGCCCGGACATTTGGTTTACTAGGAATTTTGGATCCGCACTATTAGGCCTGTCAGGGGTCAGCCGGCCCCGCCCCACAAAAGCCCGCGAGATTTTCTAATATCTGAACCCGCCCCGTAAATTTACGGGTAAAAGAAATTATACCAGCATCCGCACCCGCAAAACCCACGGGGCCCGCAAACAACCCGCATAATTTTGAAAAATTAAAAATCGTAAAAACCCGCAAAATATTGTAAAAAATGTATGGACCAATTGTGTTTATAGTTGTAAAAAATGTATGGACCAATTGTGTTTATAGAAAAATTTCAGAAAATACTAAAATATTTTAAAATAGAAAAAATTGTGAAAAATGCCATTTTTTTTTAGCATCTCCGAAATATGCCACATTCTATTCTAAATTATGGTCTATGCCACTCATTTCAGAGTGACAGACAGTCAAAAGAAACACAAAATGTCTTAAATACCCCCGCCGAAATTAGTCAAAACAAATGGTAAGAAGAATTGCACTAAACCGACTCCAGACAGTCAAAAGAAACACAAAATGTCTTAAATACCCCCGCCGAAATTAGTCAAAACAAATGGTAAGAAGAATTGCACTAAACCGACTCTTGATCTTGCGGGCTTAGCGAGATAACTGAAAGGCATGAACCTGAAACATAGACAAACAGAGTTGAAATATTTTGACAAACAGAGTTGGAATAAACAGACACATTTAACTTCTCCACTTCATTCTTTTAAAATCTTGATCAACTATAGATGAAATTAAAAGACATACAAAAAAAACATAGAGAAACATAGTTGAAATCCTAATCAGTTACAGTATTGCAGATGAAATTAAAACATAGACAGACATAATTGAAATCCTAATCAGTTACAGATGAAATCAAAAGACAGACAACAAAACATAGACAACATAGTTGAAAAATCCTAATCAGTTACAGATGAAATTAAAACATAGACGAAAACATATGAAATTAAAACATAGACAGACAGACGAAAACATTCTGTCAAAGTTGAAATATTTTATCAAATTAAATTAACAGTCACATGGGCACATTAATGAAAACTAAACAAGAAAACAAACAAAATACTGAAGTTACAAAACAGTAATATCAAATTGATGAGAAGAAAGGATTACTCACCACATAAAATATGGAATTAGTTTAGAGAGAGACATATGGAATCACGTTCTGTCGCATTTAGAGAGGTAGATCGAGCAAGGAATCACGTTCCCGTCACATTTAAAGTCTGAGTTTAGAGCAAACCAAACCGGAAACGAATCTGGAGAAAATGAGAAAGCGGCTCGCCGTGCAGGAATGGTCATCGAAGCTTCAAGGTGCAGTACAAATGACAGATCTGACTATTAGAGAGAACGGAGACCGATGAGGCGAACTAAGTTTTTGATGTCGGCGGCTAGGGTTTGATGGAAAGAGAAAGCGTTGGTAGGGGATTATTAGAAAAGAGAAGACAAAGATCAGGGAGGGGCAATATGTCATATAAGCGCCAAAGGGCAACATGGACATTTTGTCTGTCCCTATAATTTGACGCGCCTAATATAAGAGATCAGATGTGGCACAAACGGGAGGTCCCTAATTAAATGGCAGATCTGTCATTTGCCATTTAAAAAATAATATAAATATTTTTTTAAAATTGCCGATACCCGCGGGGCCCGCGAAAAAAGCCCGCAAAAAATCAAGCCCGCCCCACAAAAAATGAAAAATTTTATCGGCTCAAACCCGCCTCGCAGCGGGTAAAATCCCGCGGGGCCCGCGGATGCTGGTCAAAATTGACAGGCCTACGCACTACATGCGACTTTATCTTAAGAATAGTAATGTTTAAAATTATATGAATTTCAGAAAAAAGCATATATATTAAAATTGGGAAAATTGTCAAAAAAAAAAAAATCGCCAACTTCTGTAATTTCAATTTCAGAAAAAAGCATATATATTAAAATTGGGAAAATTGTCAAAAAAAAAAAAATCGCCAACTTCTGTATTTCCGCAATTTGGGTCATGAACTTTGTTGTTATTTTTTAAATCTTGTATTATTGTATAGGTTATACTATAAATCGCTAACTTTCAAATTTTTACTAATTTAGTCACGAAGTTAAATGTCAAAAAAATCAGCGTTTAAACATGATGAAGTTGCGCTACGTGACGTTGACGTGGCGATAACTTTTCAAGAATTTGTTAATTATTTTTTAAAATCACGTACTATTTTGCATATCTTTTTTTTAATCACGAAGTTTTAAAACTTTTACCAATTTATATCCGACATTATTTATGTCTGCAAGCTATCATTGTTCATAACTCTAACATACCTAGAATCAATACCGTTTCATTCCCGGGTTTTACATGTTGTTCATAACTCTAACATACCTAGAATCAATACCGTTTCATTCCCGGGTTTTACATGACCTAGATATATTAAATATTATCCATCTCTAATCCAACCATTGCCTAGGATAGATCAAACTAAAGCCAACCACCCATTAATAAGATTCTTTAACCGGACTTGCAAGAATTACAATCCATCAAAGGGACTAACCGCATTTCGAAATTACTAAGAATCGAAGGGGTCAAAGCCCTAATCCGAATCGATCTTTACAAGGATCGAGAAAGAGAATTACGAAGAAATAAAAAAAAACTGTCAACAAAGGACACCTTCACCCAAACTAAAGCCAACCACCCATTAATAAGATTCTTTAACCGGACTTGCAAGAATTACAATCCATCAAAGGGACTAACCGCATTTCGAAATTACTAAGAATCGAAGGGGTCAAAGCCCTAATCCGAATCGATCTTTACAAGGATCGAGAAAGAGAATTACGAAGAAATAAAAAAAAACTGTCAACAAAGGACACCTTCACCAATACCTACAGAACTCAGTCTTTGGTCTACACAACGGGGGTTAGCGCCGAGGGTAGACACAACAAACTCCGACCTAGATCGGGATGACTGTGAACCGTAAAGTATAGATTTGGGCCTTGTCTCTATCTCGGTACCTTCGAGTGTCAATTTTTGGTCTACACAACGCGGGTCAGCGCCTAGGGTAAACACAACAGGGACACCGACCTAAATCGACGCAATCGAGAACCCTAGGGCACAGATCTGGGACTTAATCACTATTCTCTTTAACCATCTCAACCGGACGATCAAGTCTCACATGAAACGACATATCTATCTGTTAGAAGAGATTGCTTGCTTTGCTGCATATACTTGATTGAACACAACTCTAACGGCCATAGATCTGCTCGCGACCTTTACGGCTTTACACGAGTCTCGGGGACCACAATTACTAAGAATCGAAGGGGTCAAAGCCCTAATCCGAATCGATCTTTACAAGGATCGAGAAAGAGAATTACGAAGAAATAAAAAAAAACTGTCAACAAAGGACACCTTCACCAATACCTACAGAACTCAGTCTTTGGTCTACACAACGGGGGTTAGCGCCGAGGGTAGACACAACAAACTCCGACCTAGATCGGGATGACTGTGAACCGTAAAGTATAGATTTGGGCCTTGTCTCTATCTCGGTACCTTCGAGTGTCAATTTTTGGTCTACACAACGCGGGTCAGCGCCTAGGGTAAACACAACAGGGACACCGACCTAAATCGACGCAATCGAGAACCCTAGGGCACAGATCTGGGACTTAATCACTATTCTCTTTAACCATCTCAACCGGACGATCAAGTCTCACATGAAACGACATATCTATCTGTTAGAAGAGATTGCTTGCTTTGCTGCATATACTTGATTGAACACAACTCTAACGGCCATAGATCTGCTCGCGACCTTTACGGCTTTACACGAGTCTCGGGGACCACAATTCAGTCACAATCATGATCTCTCTTACCCGATACTAGCCCTTGGCGTAGTTATCACACGGGGGAGAGACTCTTTGAGATACAAAAGATGGGGAACCAGATCCAGAAGGGATCCCCACCTATCAGCGAGAAATAAAACAAACAATAGAGCGCAGAACCTGGAACCTTATTTTTGTTTAACCATCAGAACATACTAATCCCTTCAAGGGAAGCCCGACACCCAACTAGGCTTTCTACTCAGACATAGAAAAGAAAAACATAATTTATTGAAAAGTGAAAAGAAATACTAGCCCTTGGCGTAGTTATCACACGGGGGAGAGACTCTTTGAGATACAAAAGATGGGGAACCAGATCCAGAAGGGATCCCCACCTATCAGCGAGAAATAAAACAAACAATAGAGCGCAGAACCTGGAACCTTATTTTTGTTTAACCATCAGAACATACTAATCCCTTCAAGGGAAGCCCGACACCCAACTAGGCTTTCTACTCAGACATAGAAAAGAAAAACATAATTTATTGAAAAGTGAAAAGAAACGTAAAGTAGTAGAATTAGGTTAAAAATAGGGTAACAGGGTCCCAAAATAACAAAAGACGGATTTGCCTTAATGAGAGTTGATGGCTCAACCGACCGATGAGGCTTGTTGTGTGCCCGGTTGAGCTCTGTGTGATTTTCTTCTCGTGTTATCAACCGGTCGCTGAGGGTCTTGTAGGTGGTCGGTTGAGCTCTCTGTGATTTTCTGTCTAGGAGCTTCAACCGGCCGCCGAGGGTCTTCAATGCCCGGTTGGGCCATCCGCCTTGCTTGGGTACTTGAAATCTCTGGGTCTTGTGTCCCCGGTTCGCTGGTTCGGTCTTCGGTATATCGTCTTTGACCGCCATGCCCCATTTTGTGGAGAAAATGAATTTTTGAGGTGTTTTTCGCTTGTTTCGTCTCTCCAAGGGTGTTGAGTCCAAATAGCCACGAATTGAAATGAAATGACTCTAAACGAACGTTTTTGTGTTTCGAAAGACCTATAAAAACGGGTTAAAACCGACGAAATTTGAGTCCTATCACCGTGCTTATCTTCTTAGGACGAGTGTGTACGCCCTAACCCTAGCCTCCAATATGCCGCCTCAACAGAGCCCAATCGAATTGTATGAATTCGGTCGTGCCCTTGGTTTTCTGGAAGCTTTTTGCCTTGATCCGCAAGTAAGCAGGTGATCCCCCGAAAATAGGATAGGGCCTGACCGTATTGATAGGGTCCGACCGAATTTGTGAGGCTTCCTTGGAAACTTCTCGAAGTCTTCAGAAATCTCTAGTCTTGGTTGCTTCAGCGCACTAAAGCCTCCGAATGCATCCATAGTCCTTAAAATGCTTGATTTCTGCTCTGACCTTCCTTTCGGTATGTTTTTCCTGAAAAGTTATTAAAAGAAAACAAAAAGAAATAAAACTATCCTAAAAAACACCAAAAACAAGATAAAAACTGGACAAATATTCGTTATATCATCAGTCACAACCATGATCTCTCTTACCTGATACTAGCCCTTGGCGTAGTTATCCCACGGGGGAGAGAGACATAGAAAAGAAAAACATAATTTATTGAAAAGTGAAAAGAAACGTAAAGTAGTAGATGATGATTTGTAGTGCATAGGTCTTGCCCTTTTATAGGATACAGAAAATTAGGTTAAAAATAAGGTAATCGGGTCCCAAAATAACAAAAGACGGATTTACCCTTAATGAGAGTCGGTGGCTGAACCGGTCGATGAGTGTCGTGTTGTGCCCGGTTGAGCTCTCTCTGATTTTCTCTCGATGAGTGTCGTGTTGTGCCCGGTTGAGCTCTCTCTGATTTTCTCCGTAGATTGGTAATCGGCCGATGAAAGTCTTGTCAAGGCCTGGTCGGTGTAACATCCTGTAATACGGGTAAGAACATGTAACGGTATTTGGAAGCACCAAGGAGGCGAGAAAGACTGACGGGTAGTTCGCGAGTTCCGAAAGAGGTTGCAGAAGCTTACAAAAGGAGTCCCGAAGGCACTTAAATCGTGTCCCGTGGGTCCCGAGAGTCGAGCAGTCAAAGGAATCAATTCCCCAGAGTTTAAAAGAGTTTTTTGAAGGCCCAAGGATTAGTTATAACGTCAGTTGACAGAGGCAGAACGCGTGTTGTGGGCCCGAACGGAGAATTTATACGCGCGTAATGGAAACGCCTATAAATAGCCAAACACACTCATTTCTCTCATTTTTTTCCTTCTTCTTCTTCTCTCTCAATCGAAACTCTTGCTCTCTTCTCTCTCCTCCGGCAGTGCGATTTCTAGCGACGGCGGCGACAACGGTCTGGCGGCAGATCACGGCGGTGGCAAAATTTTTCCGGCATCCTTTTTCTCATGCAAATGGTGATTCGTGATCAGAAAAGGACGACGAAGCCAGTGGTGAGGAGCGATTGAAGAGATATCATGTCGTTTGACAGGAAAAAGAAGAAGAAGAGCAAGTGCCGCGGGTGATGTAGGAGGAAGAAACAAGAGAAATCCGACGGAGCAGAGGCTTCGCGCGGGTAAGGAGAAGAGAGTATAAGAGAGAAAGAAGAGGGGGAGGAGGAGAAATGAGAGGAAGTGAATCACGGTGAACTCGCAACGAAAAAGGAAAGAAAAGAGAGAGGAAACAGATTCGCTGGCGAACACCGGAAAACAGGGTTAGAAAACGGCAAAATATCAGCATATCAGTGGTCAATGCCGGTCAACACCGGCGACGACTTTTCCGGCAAGGAGGAAGGGCTCAGTCAAAGGTTTCATAATCGTCAAAACTGTAGTGAAGAGTGAGTAATATAGGAGCAAGCGTTGTTGTTATTAGAGCTTGGGAAATTTTGACGCGTTCGGTAATCTGTGCTGTTTGCGGGGTTTAAATTGGTTGAGTTCGTTGCATGATAGTTGCAGTAGCGTAGTGGCATGGATCATTAAGGTAGTTCGTAAGTGCGTTGCATGCATGTTGTTGGGTGTCGTAGGAAATCTATTTTAGGTAATTAAAATTACCTATATCTACAAGTCATTGAGTGCGTTGTTTGCGTGTTGATTGTGCCTAGTGGGTTCGTGGTCTTATAGCCTGAGGGGTTGTTATTGCTTGTGTTTTCAGTTAACCTCGCGTTGTTGTGACTGTTGATATAGCCCTAAGTATGGCTTGATTGCTTGCGTGTTAAGGTCGTGGGCCTTTGTGTGTGTGATAGAGAAACGAAGGTAAGTGGTTTCTAACCCTTGTTTGATTTTGCTGGTGTGTGTTTGTGTGTGATTGTTGTGGTAGTGCTTGGCCTGTAGTTGAAGTGTGGTCCTAACGTGTTAAGTCTAGGAGGTATTGTTGTGCGGTGGAGGTTAGTAACCCTAGTGAGTCTAGGGCAGTCGCTGTGAAGCAGTTGGGTAGATGTCTTTTAGTTGTCTGACTAGGCAGGACAATTAAAGAGCTGAATTTATGGCGAAGTGTGGAAGCGTGAAAGGCAATGCATACGCGAGGTATGTAGTTGCGGAGGTCGAGGTGGTGAGTGGTGTAACGTACACGGGTGGTGTGCAATTATTGGTGGTGTGATGTCGTCCGGTTTGACCCGGATTAGTCAGGTTTCACTCGAGAGAAAGACTCCCGAGAGTTTAAGTTTTGGTCTTATTCCCGAAGGCTTGTACAACATCTGGACGCAGCCAAGATTGCGGTTGTTACAGCATGATTATTTGTGTTAGCTTGTAATTGCATTACGTATCGTTGAGTTTAGTTGGGACATCGTAGGAAATCTATTTTAGGTAATTTTACCTATATTTAGAAGTCCTTGAGTGCGTTATTTGCGTGTTGTTTGTGCTTAGTGGGGTTTGTAGTTTATAGCTGGTTGGTTTATATTGCTTATATGATCAGTTAATCTTGCGTTATTGTGACTGTTGCTATAGCCCTAAGTATGGCTTGATTGCTTGCGTGTTAAGGTCGTGGGCCTTTGTGTGTGTGACCGGGAAACAAAGGTAAGTGGTTTCCAACCCTTGATTGTATGTGCTGGTGTGCGTGTTTGTGTGTGATTGCTGTGGTAGTTCTTGGTCTGTAGTTGAAGTGTGATCCTAGCGTTCTAAGTCTAGGAGGTATTGTTGTGTTGTGGTTGTTAGTGACCCTAGTGAGTCTAGGGCAGTCGCTGTGAAGCGGGCTGGTAGAAGTCTAGTTAGTTGTATGGCCAGGCAGAGCAAGTGAAGAGTTGAGTTGTGGTGATGTGTGGAAGTGTGAAAGGCAATGCATACGCGAGGTATGTAGTTGCGAAGGAAGGGCAGTGGCGTAGCTGGAAGAGATCCACA
>CM071716.1:26848217-26863197 GCA_036630335.1 Physaria fendleri | reverse complement strand
TCATCAACATATTTCTTCGGAGATTTTTCTTTCTTCTTGTTCTTCTATCCTCTTATGATCCTCCTTGATTCTTGACTTTTGTTGACCTTGGATAGAATTAATGAACTTTTCATAAAACTCTCTGAAGGGTGGTGCTTGTGGAGACGAATCTGACAGTATGACGTGTTGTTCTCTTTGAGGTTTTGATTCTCTCCCTTTCTTGAAGATGACTTTCTAACTCAAAATAATTTTATGGTTTGTATTTCCATAAATCTTTATTTGATTTTTTTGGACCAGGATTCAGTAACCTAACGCACTTATGGTTTGTTATGGTTTGTATTTCCATAAATCTTTATTTGATTTTTTTGGACCAGGATTCAGTAACCTAACGCACATACGGTTTGATTCCACACTACAACTCTCCAGGTTTCATTATCTTTCTCAATCTCTTTAGGGTTTTCTTCTTTCACTTCCACATCTTTCTTTCTTACTGTCACTCATCATGTCTTTGATCTTTTTGATTATTATTAATATATATTGTAACGTTATCTTATTAAAATTTAGTCTTTGTATAATATATCAAATTTGACGAATATGTGCACTGAAATTTTTGTGAAACCTATATATGAGGAGGTAAGAAAAATATGTGAATCCATTAAAGAATTCCAAAAATGAGAAACAAACAGAATCGAACATTTTCTCTCTCACTTTCCCTCTCTTGTTTGATTTTTTTTTTATTGTTTTAGGGTGCTCAGGAGGTGTATATTCAATGGATAGGTAACTCCTACTTTTGTAATTGCTTGATTGAAATTTTCGATCTTTAAAGTTGTTTTATGTAACCTATTGTTTGTTTATATATTTTGTAGGGTTTTCTTGTTTTTGCTAGTATTAGGGTTTGCTTCTGACAGAATATTAACAACAATCCATGTAAAGTACACATGTTCACATATATACATATTTTAATAATAATGATATATTATAATATACTTTTTTTATAGACATTAGATATTATAGACTGCATTGATATATTATTTCAGCCGGCATTTAATCATACTCTTCTACAAAGTTACAAAAGTTACAAACTTATTGTCTTTAACTTCTAAACAAATATGTTTTCAATGAAACAGGAAACACCAAAAAGTCTTCCTCATGTAGCCAAAAATGAAGATGAAGTTAGAGCTGAAAGATTTGGCACAAGATCGCATCGAAATGTTCGGAGGGACCAATATCAATACGAAGGGTTCATTACCCTTCAACGAGATTATGAATTATAAAGGAACAAACTTGAATGAAATACATGAGTATCTAATTTTATCTAATTTTACAACTATAACATATTTTCTACAAATTAACAAAACTGTTTTTTCTTATCGATTGATGCAGACATTAGCGTAGAATGCTACAATCTTAGATATCCTGATAATAATGTATTTAATTTAATAATTAATTTAGATAATTATAAATAATGCATAATCAAAACATAAGCAAAAAATAAGTAAAACGTAAGTAAAAAATAAGCAACGCATAAACAAAACATAATCAAAATTTAAGCATTGCATAAACAAAAAATAAGAAACGTAAGTAAAAAATAAGCAACGCATAAACAAAACATAATCAAAATTTAAGCATTGCATAAACAAAAAATAAGCAAAACATAAGTAAAAAATAAGTAATTCATAAACAAAACATAAACAAAAAATAAGCAATGTATAAGTAAATCATAAGTAAAAATTAAGCAAAATATATAAATTTCTAAATTGAACTTAAAAATCTTTGTAATAACTGATAATCCACATATATCCACATAATTTGACACTATTACTCCATAGGCACATAAATGAAAACCTAAAACATTTTTCTATAAAACAAATATAACTTCTATAGAGATGTTGCTATTTGATATAATTATTCTATCGTTTATAGATAATGAGATATATGAACTTAAATAGTCTCGATAACAACAAAAAATGAACTTAAATAGTAATTAGTAGAAAATTACATCAATATATATGTAATAACTAATAATTCACATATATCAACATACTAATGAAAAAATTGATTTAAAACACTTATAGAGATAAAGATCTATCTTTTATTTTATTTTAATATAAGTATTCTATAGGTTATAGATAATAAAATATATGAACTTAACTAGTAAGTATTAGAAAATGACAAATGTATACATTTTTGTTTTAGTAGCTAGATAATAAAACTTAATATTGTGAGTGTTTCCATTCGACAAATGTATACATTTTTGTTTTAGTAGCTAGATAATAAAACTTAATATTGTGAGTGTTTCCATTCACATAAATTAAACAATACTTTATTATATACAATTGTCCAAGGAAAAATAATATTTAAAATAATTAGACTAAACCGAAGTATATCACTTTGATTAAAAAAACTCATTAAAGCTAAGTGTTAAATTAATGATAGACTAACACCATAAAAATATTGATAGACTAAAAAATATTGATGCGTAACTATATTTTTTTTTTTTTTTGGCATGAGCGTAACTATTTTAAACATCAATAATTTCATATTATAATTTTTACACATCAAATTTGGTTCTCGACAAAAATCTACACGATTCAATAATTTCATATTATAATTTTTACACATCAAATTTGGTTCTCGACAAAAATCTACACGATTATAAGTTAAAAACAAATATACACACATCCAATTTAAAAATAAAACAAAACCCATACATTATCGAAAATTAATTATAAATTTGTTCATGAATTATACCAATGTCAAAAGCAAGTTTTTGGCAAAGAAATGAATTATACCAATGTGAAAAACAAGTTTTTGGTAAAGAAAAAATAATAATTACTTATTATAATAGTAGGCACAAAGAATTTGACTTTTGTGGCATTGTTTTTTTTTTCTTTATGGAAGTAATTAGTCACATAAAATAATTAAGGTAAAGATTTAAGGAAAGTATAAATAAGAGGGTCGTTTTGATATTATTAGAAATTGTTTTTTTTTTCATTGTTTTTTTTTTCTTTATGGAAGTAATTAGTCACATAAAATAATTAAGGTAAAGATTTAAGGAAAGTATAAATAAGAGGGTCGTTTTGATATTATTAGAAGAAAAGAAAATAAGGAAAAAGAAGAAAAAAGGAAAATAAAGGAGAGCTCTCTTTGCGAACAAGAAACCTACATATCCTATTAATTCACTATAAATCTCTACTCTTTCACAGATCTCCCATTATCACAATTCTCTCTCTCGAAGAAAACCCAAAAAGCTCTCAACTTTCTTTCGATTTCTTAGGTAACTCTTACGCTAATCTCAAATCCGTTATGTCGACTCCAGCTGAATCTTCAGACTCGTAAGTACCCAGATCTCTGATTTTAGTTTTCCGATCGGGAGTTTGTCAGATCTTTGGAAAGTCTGGTTTTTTCGATGTTTTGGGATAATCTTGCCTGTTGATGATACGGTTGAAGGGGTTACTGGAAACCTCTTTGATGCTTACCTGAAACGTAAGTTTGCCTTTTGTTTTGGATCCTAATCCAACTATTCAAGTTTTGAGTTTTCTTTTGAGATTCTTGTTTGGTATGAATTCTAAACAACAATTAAATTATTTTCAACAGCTTATTTCCTGGAGGCATACCGTCCAGTGAGGAAGGGTGATCTCTTCTTAGTCAGAGGAGGAATGAGGAGCGTGGAGTTCAAAGTTATAGAGACAGATCCTGCTGAGTACTGTGTGGTTGCGAGGAAGGGTGATCTCTTCTTAGTCAGAGGAGGAATGAGGAGCGTGGAGTTCAAAGTTATAGAGACAGATCCTGCTGAGTACTGTGTGGTTGCTCCAGATACAGAGATTTTCTGTGAGGGTGAGCCTGTGAAGAGAGAGGATGAAGAAAGGCTAGATGAAGTAGGTTATGATGATGTTGGTGGTGTTAGGAAACAAATGGCTCAGATTAGGGAACTTGTTGAACTTCCCTTGAGGCACCCACAACTATTCAAGTCAATTGGTGTTAAGCCACCAAAGGGAATCCTGTTGTATGGACCTCCTGGATCTGGAAAGACTTTGATTGCTCGTGCTGTGGCTAATGAAACCGGTGCCTTCTTCTTCTGCATCAACGGACCCGAGATCATGTCTAAACTGGCCGGTGAGAGTGAGAGCAACCTGAGGAAAGCATTTGAAGAGGCTGAGAAAAATGCGCCTTCAATCATATTCATTGATGAGATCGACTCTATTGCACCAAAAAGAGAGAAGACAAATGGAGAGGTTGAGAGGAGGATTGTGTCTCAGCTCCTTACTCTCATGGATGGACTGAAATCTCGTGCTCATGTTATTGTCATGGGAGCAACCAATCGTCCCAACAGTATTGACCCAGCTCTTAGAAGGTTTGGAAGATTTGATAGGGAGATTGATATTGGGGTTCCTGACGAAATTGGACGTCTTGAAGTGCTGAGGATCCATACCAAAAACATGAAGCTTGCTGAAGATGTAATTTTCTAATTATGTGTATCCTTGCCTGTGTTTATTGAGTGTAATGTTTATTGAAAGCTAATATATTTTGTGGTTGTTTTTTGTTCCAGGTGGATCTTGAAAGGATCTCAAAGGACACACATGGTTACGTTGGTGCTGATCTTGCAGCTCTGTGCACAGAAGCTGCCTTGCAATGCATCAGGGAGAAGATGGATGTGATTGATCTGGAAGATGACTCCATAGATGCAGAAATCCTCAATTCCATGGCAGTGACTAATGAACACTTCCACACTGCTCTCGGGAACAGCAACCCATCTGCACTTCGTGAAACCGTGAGTATTGACAGTACTCTATTGAGAACGAGATCAAAACCTATACTTTTACTTAACTCATTCCAAAGTATTGACAGTACTCTATTGAGAACGAGATCAAAACCTATACTTTTACTTAACTCATTCCAATTTTTTTTGGCTGTTTAGGTTGTGGAGGTTCCCAATGTCTCATGGAATGATATTGGAGGTCTTGAGAATTAATTATGTGTATCCTTGCCTGTGTTTATTGAGTGTAATGTTTATTGAAAGCTAATATATTTTGTGGGCCTGTGTTTATTGAGTGTAATGTTTATTGAAAGCTAATATATTTTGTGGATGTTTTTTTGTTCCAGGTGGATCTTGAAAGGATCTCAAAGGACACACATGGTTACGTCGGTGCTGATCTTGCAGCTTTGTGCACAGAAGCTGCCTTGCAATGCATCAGGGAGAAGATGGATGTGATTGATCTGGAAGATGACTCATAGATGCAGAAATCCTCAATTCCATGGCAGTGACTAATGAACACTTCCACACTGCTCTCGGGAACAGCAACCCATCTGCACTTCGTGAAACCGTGAGTATTGACAGTACTCTATTGAGAACGAGATCAAAACCTATACTTTTACTTAACTCATTCCAATTTTTTTTGGCTGTTTAGGTTGTGGAGGTTCCCAATGTCTCATGGAATGATATTGGAGGTCTTGAGAACCGTTAAGAGAGAGCTCCAGGAGGTAATACCTTTCTTGCTTGAATATGTTCATTAAACTTGCTTGGATTTGTCCATTAATTGTAAGCTAACTGAGTGATTGTTCAAATGCAGACTGTTCAATACCCAGTTGAGCACCCAGAGAAATTTGAGAAATTCGGGATGTCTCCATCAAAAGGAGTCCTTTTCTATGGTCCTCCTGGATGTGGGAAAACCCTTTTGGCCAAAGCTATTGCCAATGAGTGCCAGGCTAACTTCATCAGTGTCAAAGGTCCTGAGCTTCTGACAATGTGGTTTGGAGAAAGTGAAGCAAATGTCCGTGAAATCTTTGACAAGGCCCGCCAATCTGCTCCATGTGTTCTCTTCTTTGATGAGCTCGACTCCATTGCGACTCAGAGAGGAGGCGGAAGTGGAGGCGATGGAGGTGGCGCTGCTGATAGAGTTTTGAACCAGCTTTTGACTGAGATGGATGGAATGAACGCCAAGAAAACCGTCTTCATCATTGGAGCAACCAACAGACCTGACATTATCGATTCGGCTCTTCTCCGTCCTGGAAGGCTTGACCAACTTATTTACATTCCACTACCAGACGAGGATTCCCGTCTCAATATCTTCAAGGCCGCCTTGAGGAAATCTCCTATTGCTAAAGATGTTGACCTCGGTGCACTCGCCAAATACACACAGGGTTTCAGTGGTGCTGATATCACCGAGATTTGCCAGAGAGCTTGCAAGTACGCCATCAGAGAAAATATTGAGAAGGTCAGATCTCGAAATCTCTGATCTCGAATTCAAATTGCAACGGTCTTGAATCAACTTAGTAACTCTTGGTTTTTTGTTTCAGGATATTGAAAAGGAAAAGAGAAGGAGCGAAAACCCAGAGGCAATGGAGGAAGATAGTGTGGATGAAGTTTCAGAGATCAAAGCTGCACACTTTGAGGAATCGATGAAGTATGCACGTAGGAGTGTGAGTGATGCAGACATCAGAAAGTACCAAGCCTTTGCTCAGACGTTGCAGCAGTCTAGAGGGTTTGGTTCAGAATTCAGGTTCGAGAATACTGCTGGCTCAGGTGCCACCACTGGAGTTGCTGATCCTTTTGCCACTTCTGCAGCCGCTGCTGCTGACGATGACGATCTCTATAATTAGTGATGACTTCATATTTACATATCCTCCTTTTTTTTATCAAGTTTTAAACTCAAGAGTTCTCTACTTTTGGATTACTGGGAAAGTGATACTGATTGTCGTCCTCATGTTAAACCTATAGAATTGGCTGTTTCCTGTTTTCTAGAAAATTTTCTGGCCAGTAATTAAGTAAAAAATGGCAGACAATAGATTCGAAGGATGTTTTTACAACAACATTGGTTTTCAGACACATCAAAACGATGCTTTATTACATTGATGTCAAGATAACAACAAAGATTCTTCCAAGTCTTAAACATAATAGAACATAGTAGTAGGTCACATGTTGAAGATGAACATGCTTGAACTGGTGTTTATTTATGTGTTCTTGTTCAAACCTAAACCTTAGACCGTTAAATACTAACATTTAGCCTTCAGCACCTATTCCACGAGCTCTAGGGCGTCTTACAGCAACCAGTGGGATTGACTATGCCTTGTGACTCTCTTCCCAAACCCGAGCCTTCGACAAAACCCATTTTCGCCATCATTTTCGAACCGAAACCTGTTGTGTGCTGCTCAAAGGCTCCCAATCTCTTGTCTCTAATTCTGCCTGAACCAGAGGAGTATTGTCCTGGGAGATGCGTTTAACTTGTTTCCCAGAGGAAGAAGATCTGTTCCGTTTAGTATTGTTATTGCTTGATGAACTTGGGTCTTCAGTGTCAATGGAGAAATCCAGACCTAACCCAAGTGATTTTGGACGCTGAATAGCTTCTATTGGCTGTGCTATCCCCTTACCATCCTTCCCGAGACCGCCTCCATCTATGAAACCCATTTTCGCCATCATTTTGGAACCAAATCCTTTGGTGTGTACCTCAAATGCTCCAATCTCTGCTCCACTAGAGGTTCCCTGAGTAGTTTCAGCTACCGGTTTTGCATCTTTTTCACCAGAGGTTTTTGCAACAGCTATCTCAGAATTGATTAATCCACTTGACACAAATGCTACAGGTTGATCAGCATATGAACTCTTCCTCCCATTACTTTTGTTTTTCTCCCTTTCCTCTCTATTAGTTCGCTTTATGGCTGAGTCTTTTGCTTTCTTCCTATCTAAACTTCCGGATTTTACTTTTACCCTTTCACTGACAGCAAAATCATTATCCTCATCTCCTGCTCCTATAAGCTTCTCAATGCGAACGAAAGGCTTCTTATATCCTTCACAAACATAAGATCATCCATTGTCAATGGATGATTAGCCTTACCATCCCCTGAGAAACGACTTTTTGTTGTCTTCTTCTTACCATATTCCATTGAAGCTTTTTGCAGACTAACACCCGACAACTTTCTCGGTTTTTGATCAGAAGAATCACTTGAAGAACTGTCATCACTTGACAAATCCAACTGATCCAATGACTGTTCTGCCAACCAATGAGCATCGCCTTACCATCCCCTGAGAAACGACTTTTTGTTGTCTTCTTCTTACCATATTCCATTGAAGCTTTTTGCAGACTAACACCCGACAACTTTCTCGGTTTTTGATCAGAAGAATCACTTGAAGAACTGTCATCACTTGACAAATCCAACTGATCCAATGACTGTTCTGCCAACCAATGAGCATCCATCATAATCTCACTGGCACCAATACCTTCCAAGTAATCCTTTGCAACATCGTCATCAATCTCAGAATTACTTCCAAACATGTCTTCTGAGCTGTCACTTTCAGATGATTCAGAAGATCCAGTGCTGCCGTCATCATCATCATCATCCTCATCATTCATCTCTTCTTCTCCATCACTCTCTTCATCAGATAAATCTTCAGTATATAACTTCATCCCTCCTATAGAAATGAAACCTGAATTCCTTTTCGGTGTTTTCACAACATCAGGTAACACCTCATCTTCATTTGCACCAGATTCCTCTACAGCATCAACCTCCTCCTGATCATCATGGGAAAATGACCCACCTTGATCTTCCGATGCCTCTGGGACAGAGAGGCCACCACTTGGTACAACATCACACTCATCACAAAATCCCAATCCTCTATGAGACTCATCACCAACCAAAACAAAACTCGGTTCGTACTCGTAATCATAATTTACCTTCTTCCCTTCCGACGACGAAGGCGTCTGATCCAAAAAAGCAACAATTTGACTCTCATTTGACTTCCCCAACACCATAGGATTTGAATCATGATCCAAAAAAGCAACAATTTGACTCTCATTTGACTTCCCCAACACCATAGGATTTGAATCATCAATTTGATCAACTTCTACGCCTGATCTTCTATCCAACCCTTCCTCAAAATCAACAGAAGGATAATGATACTCATAAGTATTATTACCACTACATTTCCTTGGACCAGTCGTTGAACCAGAAGCTTTCACACGATCTATACTTCTAGATTTCGATCCCTTCCCCAAAGAGCTTCCTCCTCTAGACGGCGTCGAATCTAAACGGTAATCGGAAAGAATGCCTCCTTCCACAAACAGAGTAGTATTATTCCCACGTCGGTGACGATGTTGTTCTCACAACATTAACAACATCAGGCTTCACTTCATCTCCATCTGCACCAGATTCTTTTACAACATCAACCTCCTCTTCAGGGGAAAATGAACCACCTTTGTCTCCCAATGCCTTTGCAATAGAATGGCTACCACTTGGTGTAGCATCAGAATAATCACAAAATCCCAATCCTCTTTGAAACTCATCCCCCAAAACAAAACTCGGTTCGTATTCGTAATCATAATTTACCTTAATCCCTTTCGATGAAGAAGGCGTTTGATCAAGAAATGCAACAATTTGAGTTTCCTCTGACTTCCCCAACACAATAGGATTTGAATCATCCATTTGAACACTTTCGAAGCCTGCTTTTAGCTCCAAACCTTCCTCATAATCAATGGAAGGATACTGATACACATCAGTATTACCCCTGCATTTCCTTAGAACATTCGTGGAAGCAGAATTTTTTGCTCCAGCTTGACTTCTAGATTTCGATCTCTTTCCCGAAGAGCTTCCTCCTCGAGATGGCGTCGAAAAGTTATGATCAGAGAGAATGCCACCTTCTACAAACAGAGTAGTATTATTCTGACGTCGGCGACGGCAAGCGGACGAAGATCTGTCCTTACTTTTCCCAGAAGCGCCACCATTTGATCTTCTCTTGCCAGCCCGTCGCATAATTATATCAACCTAATTTCAGAAAACCCTAATTCAGGGAAAAACGATGAAGAAGAAACAATCAGATCCTTAGTGGTTAGCGTTCTTCTCTTCTTGTTCTTCCCCAAAAGAAATGGGCCACGCTACTAAAACGATGGGTTCCGTGTCGTTTAGATTACTCTCTTGGAGGCTCAAACAATGTGGGTCCTAAGCGAAGAGATTTTAGATTACTCTCTTGGAGGCTCAAACAATGTGGGTCCTAAGCGAAGAGATAGTAATTCTAACTAAATTGACAACTAATTTTATTTTTATTCACAAAACATTCCAGGATACTACAATTAATCGCTATTACTAAACACAGAATGTAAGGTTTTGTTGTGTTTCGATTATAACCCTCGCTTTTTTGGGGTTTGACTGTTAAAATTCTTCTCTTGCTGCTACTCTAGGTCGATTACAGGGCAATTTTGTAGATAATAATTTGATTGCCATCGTAGGTATACTCTAAAATCCCAAGTTTTATATCATCTGATTGTTGAAGGAGCTTTTAGTTCTACGAAGACTGTAACTTCATAGACCTCTTTTGTTCATTTCTATAATCTTATGGTTGTATCATTGTGATTTCATAAGTTTTGTTCTTAAGTCCTTGTTGTAAAGCATACTTCTCTTCATCTTGATAAGTTCCAGGGTTGATCCAATGTGTGATTTTCTGTAACGATTCTCTCATATTCTCTAATATGGCAGTTATCATGATGATCCAATGTGTGATTTTCTGTAACGATTCTCTCATATTCTCTAATATGGCAGTTATCATGACATGGGGCAAGTGCTCAGATAATCTCCACTTATGATTTTTAACTCTATAACCTCCAAACTAAAAAAACAGTTTTTTTTGTCAACGCATGAAAATTTTATTTTGAAAATATGGTTGGGTGGAGTTTTTTTTTTATAAAGGTTAAAAGATTAAAATCATAAGTGGACAATTATTTGAGCATTTGATTCTCATGACAAGTGGATGCTGTTTGAGCAGTACCACTGGAAAAAAGCAAGAGTAAAGAAGCAGCCTTAGAGCACCTCCAATGGAGGATGCTATAGAGTATCATAACAATTAAAAAATTAATAAAAGAAGGAAAATGGAGAGAGAGTACTGAGACGGTTGCTAAATAAGTAACTTAAGAACCGGTTTTGTAAAGAGTTTTAACACTTGTCAATGTATTAATGGTCCAACCTTTTTATTAAATATTTTCATTTAATTAATTAGATAAATTTGATTAAAATATTAATTTATTTGAGTTAACATACGTATTAGAAATGGAGATGGTCTTATGAATTTAAGGTTTGGTCTCATCTCAGAACTGAATCTATTTTTCATAACAAGCAATTGCCCACAACTTTCACGACGCCAGATCTCCGACAATATTCCAATATCATTTCTCGCTTTTTCCCCAAATCTTCATCTGTGGTGAAAAAAATAAGAGCTTTGATCTCAGAGAGGTATAGTGGAACTGGAAGCTATTTGTGAAACCTTAGGATTTCAATCTGAATATTCAGTGGTTTCGTCCTCCTTGGGATGCTTATTCGATTTCTGAGCTCCTCTGCCGCTGAATCTCCTCGACTTGGAAACTTCGGGTTTTTAGTTTGGTGGGGGAAAAAGTGTGTTCCTTTTGACTCTTTGCTCTTTGTTGCGTAGCCATGTTCAAGAAAATCATGAAAGGTGGGCATCGAAAGCCCTCTAAATCCGAAGCTAATGAACCCTTTAGTTATGGAATTGGTCCACCTGCTATGTCGTCCAATGTGGTCGTTAGTCACGCGTCTCATGGTGCACCGGTTCCTTCCGTGACAGCCACTCCACCACCTCCGCCTATGGGCTCTGTCGTGCCACTCCCGTTGTTCAGAGATGTGCCGGTATCAGAGAGGCAAACTTTGTTTTTGAGGAAACTTCAGAATTGCTGTTTCCTATTGGATTTTACTGACACGATTAAGAACGCGAGAGAGAAGGAGATTAAAAGGCAAACACTTTTGGAGCTAGTGGATTTTATACAGTCTGGATCTAGTAAGATCTCAGAGTCATATCAAGAAGAAAACTTTTGGAGCTAGTGGATTTTATACAGTCTGGATCTAGTAAGATCTCAGAGTCATATCAAGAAGAAATGATTAAGATGATTTCTATTAATATATTCCGGTGTCTACCTCCAGCTTCACATGAGAATACAGGTCAAGAGCCTGGTGATCCTGAGGAAGATGAACCTTATCTGGAACCTTCTTGGCCTCATTTACAGCTAGTTTACGAGTTGCTACTAAGATATGTTGTTTCAACAAACACGGATACAAAGGTAGCTAAACGTTATATCGACCATTCTTTTGTGTTGAAGTTGCTTGACTTGTTAGATTCCGAGGACCCGAGAGAGAGGGAGTATTTGAAAACCTTGACTTGTTAGATTCCGAGGACCCGAGAGAGAGGGAGTATTTGAAAACGATTCTTCATAGGATTTATGGGAAATTTATGATCCATAGGCCCTTTATTAGGAAAGCAATTAACAACATATTCTATAGGTTTATATATGAGACGGAAAGACATAGTGGGATTGGGGAACTCTTGGAGATTCTAGGCAGTATCATCAACGGGTTTGCGTTGCCTATGAAAGAAGAGCACAAGCTATTCTTAATCAGGGTGTTGATACCATTGCATAAGCCAAAACACTGTGCAAAGGAGAATCTCTTCCTTGGAGAACTTGAAGAAGTTCTTGAAGCAACACAGCCTGTCGAGTTCCAGCGTTGTATGGTTCCATTGTTCCAACAGATTGGCCGCTGCCTCACTAGCTCTCACTTTCAGGTCGGTAATGGTGTTTCTTTTAAATCTCCTCATGGATTGCTCATCTATGCAGATAACCTTAAATATTGAGTTTTGTTACTTAGCATTCTAGCATATCAATGCCTTGTATGTTCCATTTTGTGTGCTAGTATCTTGTATGCCTATCACCTTCAAGTTAAGCTCTTTTAACGCTGGTCTGATTCATCCACCTGCAAAATTTAGTTCTTTATCCAAGTTCATGGTAAAAGTTCTCTTAGATTTGCCACACTGTTGAATTTCATTTCACAAAATTATCATACTGATGTTGTTGGCACTAACTCCTTAAGATAATGAGTTAACTCATGTTGTTTATAGTTACTACTTGGATTAAATCCTTGGAATCTTAGATGATCATCTTGATTGTTCATGATTCAGTTCTTCAAAACTAAAATGTATTGGCACATGTTTGATCACTGTGGTTCTAATCACAGTTTTCTGATTAATCCTCACTGATAGCTAACACACAAGTGTTTTGTTATGTCTTTGTGCAATCCCTCAAAAGTTTATATAATTATTTGTGGGTTTTGCCTAAATGCTTATTCTGTAAAATCCAATACAGGTTGCAGAACGAGCACTGTTCTTGTGGAACAACGAGCACATAGTGGGTCTAATCGCGCAGAACCGAAGTGTAATCCTTCCAATCATATACCCAGCATTGGAGAAGAACATACAGTGTCATTGGAACCAAGCAGTTCATGGTTTAACCACAAATATAAAGAAAATGTTCATGGAGATGGATCCTGAGCTGTTTGAAGAATGTCAGAGACATTATGATGAGAAACAAGCGATATCGAAAGAAGTGGAAGAGCAACGGCAATATAGATGGAAGAGATTAACAGAAGCAGCAGCTGAGCGAGACACAGGAGGAGAAGAAGAAGATCATATGATTACTTCCAGCAGCAGCTGAGCGAGACACAGGAGGAGAAGAAGAAGATCATATGATTACTTCCTGAATCTATCAAAAAGGGTATTTTTTTTCACTTTCTTTTTGTTCTTATTTAATCAAAATCGTTAACGATTAATTTTCTTTTCAATTTATAGAACCTCCATTTGTTTTTGGAGTATCATATGTTCAAATTCTGTTTGATAGTGAGCGTTTTCCAAAAAAAAGAAAAGATCAGAGAAGTGAGCTACTACAATCAGAGAATGTCTTTAGTACAAAGTATTTGTGACATAAGTAAAAGAAACAAACAAAACTTAATTACGATGTTCAGTTCGGTTTTGGTAAACCCATAGGACTATTTTTTATCTGTACTTTTTATGTCTTCTGTAGTGATTAATATATATTTTATGCTACAGAGCAGGAGCACCCGTGGGCCTAATGGATAAGGCGTTTGACTTCTAATCAAACGATTGTGGGTTCGAGTCCCACCGGGTGTGCTTTAATTTTTTTTTAAGTATAAAAAAATTTGTATGTTAGTCTATAAAACGTCGCCGTTTTAAAATTGGTTTTTCCCTTTATACTCCGATCTGGTGACATTTGAATCGATTCTCGAGAAGTCTTACTGGTTGCTCAAAATCAGCGAAGAAAGTCGAATTCGATTCTGGATTTCATCGGGATAAGTCATTGAACAGAGTTTTTGTCAGATCTACAGGTGAAGAAATGGCGACTTCACGTTTACAGATGGAAGGAGATGACTCTGTACATCTACACATTACTCACTCCAACCTTAAAAGCTTCTCCGCCGATGTTCGTTTCTCTCCACAAGTGAGTCTCCTTTCAATACAGAAACATCAGAACTGATTCCTAACTATTTCTGAAAAAATGGATTGGTTATCTTTAAAATAATATATTCTTTGGCTCGTGGTCTGAAGATGAGCGTAGAAGCTGTGAAAGAAAAGCTATGGAAAAAATGTGGTACATCTGTTAATGCCATGTCTTTAGAGCTTTATGATGATTCTGGTTCAAAGGTTGCTGTCCTCAGTGATAATTCAAAGCCTCTTGGTTTCTTCTCCCCTTTTGATGGGTAACTTCTGTTTTTTCCAGAGCTCGTAGAGATTGCAATCTTTGCTAATGAAATTGGACCCAGTTTGGCTCAATAGACCACTGTTCGCATTATTCTTGACTTGAATGTGATATAGCTTCTTGTTTTATCAGTTCATCTGATTGTTCTTTGCTGCTGCTTTCAAAAGGTTTCGGTTACACATCATAGATCTTGACCCCTCGTCAGTCACAACTGGAGGTTGGCTTGAAGATACATCATTGGTTGAGAAGTACAACATTTCGGAAGAGGATTATGCTAAACGAACTGGTATACCCCCTACTACTTTTCATCAGTGTCTTCAAGGAGACAAGTTTGTTTATCAAGTGACTTTTGGTTTATGTTGCAGTACTCTGATGATTGTATGTTACTGTGTTCTTATTTCAGACAGTTTTAGGAAATTCAAAGAAAAAAGATTGTCCCAAAATCCTGCTGCTTCTGATGCTAAGGT
>CM071716.1:26829362-26840664 GCA_036630335.1 Physaria fendleri | reverse complement strand
AAAAACAAAACAAAAAATCGTAAAAACTCGCAAAAGTCCACAAAAAATCCACAAAATATTGAAAAAAATGAATGGATCAATTGTGTCTATAGAAAAATTCAAGAAAAATAACAAAATATTTTTAAAATATAGAGTAAATAATATAAATATTTAAAAATTTATTAAAAATAAAATCGTGTATCCGCGGAGTCCGCGAGAAAAACCCGCAAAAAACCATGCCCGTTCCATCCTATCCCGCAAAAAAAAATGAAAAATTATATTGACTTAAACCCACACCACAACGGGTAAAAATCTGCAGGCCCACGGATCAAAATTAACAGACCTATTTGACACGATTTATCCCAAAAATAGCTAACCTGGAAAAGGTTTTCATGAGACCTTTTGCCATTATTGATTGTATAACGCAAAGAGTTGAAAGCTTGTCAACCAAGTTTCCCTCTACCGCCATAAAGTTTACCCTTCTCAAAGCGGTGTTATCCGCAATACTAAACTACACGATGTCTTACTTTAAGTTACCAGTTAGCCTATGTAAGAAGATCCAATCACCTATTTAATCGCTTTTGGTGAGAATCAAAATCCGAAAAGGAGAAAATATCATAGGTATCTCCTTGGATTTCGTAGCATTCAAAGTTGATTCCCGATTTGAGCTGAGAATACGATCCTCGAGATCGAGGGGATGATTCGCCAAGAGTTGGCCAGATCGTTCCAGATCGATCATCCACAGAAATAGAATTCATCGCCAGAGGATGAATCCGATCCTCGGAGGTACCTACTTCTCCGGGATTCTTAGCCGAGAGATTTTTAATGAGGGACGAGCGGATTGCAAATCCTCACTCTCACAACCTCTTCTCTCGAATTCTAGACAAATTTTGTTAACTCGCCTCCCAGAACACCGTATCAACCACCGCAACAGAAGCTTTCCGGTAACAAGAGAAAAATCGCCTAAATAATCGCCCAATTAAAAGAGAGAGAAGCGCGTGAGGCGCGTGACAGATCGTTCCAGATCGATCATCCACAGAAATAGAATTCATCGCCAGAGGATGAATCCGATCCTCGGAGGTACCTACTTCTCCGGGATTCTTAGCCGAGAGATTTTTAATGAGGGACGAGCGGATTGCAAATCCTCACTCTCACAACCTCTTCTCTCGAATTCTAGACAAATTTTGTTAACTCGCCTCCCAGAACACCGTATCAACCACCGCAACAGAAGCTTTCCGGTAACAAGAGAAAAATCGCCTAAATAATCGCCCAATTAAAAGAGAGAGAAGCGCGTGAGGCGCGTGATTTTGTGTTTACTCTTAACCAAAATCTATTTTGACCAATGCGTGTATTTTGTGTTTGATTGTCTTGTTGTTCTGGAGTTAATCCACTATAATATTGTGAATATTCCTTTATAGTGTCTGCTTGATTCGTACCTATGTTGTCTCCATTTTCAAAGATGGATGGGAGAGCAGATGGGTTAATTGAGTAATTAAGTAATATGATATGTTCTTTAGTAGTTATATACTGTAATTAATAACTAAAAGCTCTGTTTTGATGGTTCATTGAAGCAAAATAATAAATATTTGATGCGTTATTGATAAATCTTTATGTAGTTGCAGAGACTAAACAAAGCAATGCAGAAAACAAAGGTGGAGGAAAGACACTGTTTTGGAGAACAAGATTCAAGGTGGAGGCGACACTGAGTAAACAACTAGCTTTGCATATAGTATGTATATAGTGGTATTAGTGATATTAGTGGTATAATTATGTTGTATTTGATGATACCCAAGAAATCCATAACATCTTACAGCTAAACCCCTTTCTTCCCCGTTCTTTACATTTAACCTCCATAATATGTATGAAGTTGTGTTAATGGTATTTTAGTCGTGTGATTATATATAGATATTTGTCTTTGATGATAGGCATCAAATCTATAGCATCTTACAACCCTCATATGTGGCTGGACGAAGGCACAACCCTTATATGTGGCTGGACGAAGGCACAATATGAATCTCCAGTACTAAAACAGAACCCCAAAGAAGCTGCTTCCCAAGCTGACCAGAATGGAGAAGATTGATCTAATGACAGTAAAAAGAGTTCACATGATGACTATGAAAAGGATGCAGAGGAATAAGGTATTGCATGATTTAATTATGTCAATTGAGTATAGTGGTATTAGTCGTATTTATAATGAATTGTAGGTGATGATGTTCCTAACTTTTTGGAGAATCCACCTGATGTTGAATCCGGTGAAGAATACATGGATAAAGAAGAAGAAACACAAGAGGAAAAAGAAACAAAAGAGGGGGAAGAAAAGAACGATGAGGAAGAATGAGTTCAAAATGAGTCCCCACTAAGTTTAATTTGATAATTAATTAGTGATCTTTTTCTTTTTTTGTGGTGTTGATGATTACTGGATTTTTTGGACTTATACCCATTGCAATCGCCAACTTAATTATCAATCATTGGTTTTTTTTAAAGAAATTTTAACGTTTTTAATAAGTATTTTAAGATACAACTAAATACCACCAATATGACTACATATTGGTTTTCAAAATTTTTTAAAAAAATATAATAAAAAAAATATGATGTGGCGCCGCCAAAAGCATTCAGTGGTATTGCAGTCCTATGCTGTATATCTTAATACAAAGTCGCATTTTATGGTATTTTCTTATTCGTATTTGATTTCATTGTTTTTATTTTTAGTTGTATCACACATAATATTTGGTAATTTAAGGTTTTGAATACAATGTATTGAAAAAAATTTGACATACACAATTTTTTGGTTCTTTCATCTGATAATGGCAAGGATGGTTGGTGATAGTCCATATAATGTATGGGATTGGTATGGGTAACTTCATCTTTTTTTCCAAAATTGTTAATTTATATTTTTCCCCTCATTAAAATAGTCAAAACTCATTACCACATTGTTACATTATTTTTTATAAATACTGTTATATTATTTTTATAAATATTTATTTTCCATATATCATAGTCGTATTAGCCGTATCCATTCGTATACGAATCATATCGCATAAGGTCATAACCAAAAACATTTGTAAAGGTCTTTCATCTCATAATGATTCTTATTCGTATTTGAAGTCCTTATTTTTTTTTTTTTAGTTGTATCACACATAATAGTAGGTAATTGAAGGTTTTGAATACAATGTATGAAAAAAAATTTGACATACACAATTTTTTTGTTATTTCATCTGATAATGGCAAGGATGGTTGATGATATGGTCCATATAATGTATGGGATTGGCATGGGTAGGTTCTTTTTTCTTTTTTTTCAAATTATTAACTTATATTTTTCCCCTCATAAAAATAGTCAAAACTCATTATTACCACACTTTTACATTATTTTTATAAATATTGTTACAATATTTTTATAAATATTTTTTTTCCATGTGTCATACTAGCCGAATCAATTTGTATCCGAAACATATTGCAAAAGCTTATAACTAAAAACATTTTTTAAAGGTCTTTTATCTCATCATGCCAAATAGAGTCCCAAAATAGATTAAAGAGTCCCAAAAGTCATATATTACATCACCATAAACACACCAGTCCCAAAAAACAACAAAGCCATTACATCCGATTAGCAAATTAGGTGTACTAGTCACATAAATCTTAAACATCACAATAGGAAAGAAACAATAAACAACATAGCCAACAAACTCTAATTAATAAACGGAAACATCATAATACCAACACCGAGAAAAATAGCAAGCATCATCTTCTTCATCTCTCACTTAGCTTGTTCAATAGTCGAGTTCACCTTCTCCATGATATCAATATCCAGCTGCTGTTGCATTCCGTGGAGATCCGTCATTAGAATCATAAATTCATTCTCATGTCGACTCAACAACTCTATAAGCATTTTCACGTCGTCAAGCAATGCCTCATCAATCCACTTGAATGCGTGATAGGTAGCATCAACAAGTCTTTGCGCAGCAGCATCAACGATGGAAAAAGAGAGAGCTAATCAACTCAGTTACTTAAATATATATTGTGTTGTTGCATAAGTCGTATATAGTGGTATTAGATATGATATTTTAATAAAAGAAAATCTGTTGGATTCTCTCTGGAAAATCCACTAATAACAAGTAATGTTGTAAAAGAAAGTAAGAAATCATATTTTCTACTCGTATTGTTATTTATTTGATTTTCAAAAATCATATTTTCTACTCGTATTGTTATTTATTTGATTTTCAATAAAATTGTGTATTAAACAGTTGTATCAGCCGTATCTAGTGGTATTAGATCTGAGATTTTAACAAAAGCAAATCTGCTCGATTCTCTCTTAAAAACCCACTAATAACAAGTAATGTTGTAAAAGAAAAGTAAGAAATCATCTAATCTATTCGTATTGTTATTTATTTGATTTTCAATAAAATTGTATATAAAACAGTTGTATCAGTCGTATCCAGTGGTATTAGATATGTGATTTCTACTACCCAAAATATTTTCGATTCTCTCTAGCTAAGTGTCTAATCACAAGTAATGTTGTAAAATGAGATAAGATATCATCATACCTACTCGTATTGCAAGCTAATTGCGGTTCAATATGACAAAAACGAGTTTCGATTTCCAAATTTAACAAAAAACAAAACTTACATTTGAAGGTTGAATTAAGTTTAAATAACTTCGATTTCGCCGTTAAATCTCTTACCCAAACTGAAAATGCTTCAATGTATTTCTTAGAAACTCAATTTTTTAACAAAAATGAAGATGGTAAGAGATTTGATGGTGTTTTATGAAGAAATAAAAGTTGGCGTTTTTAGAGTCTTGGTGATTAAGTTTTTGTTTTAATAAGTTAGTTTCTATTTTGTAGGAGTAGATGGATAGATACAAATATTTTTGAGGTTTGTTTAGATATTAGTTTGAGTCGGTTTTAAGATCTATATAAGGATCATGTTTTCATTGTTTTCATTAATAAAGTTTAAGGGTTTTTGAAACTTACGAAGCTGATTTGCTTTTGATCTCTCGTATTAACAGTGGTATCAGAGCTTGATTCAGAACCTAGGAGTGAAACATGGGTGATAGAGACGCTTTGGTGATTCCAAAGTTTGATGGTGATTATGAGCATTGGGCAATGCTCATGGAGAATCTGCTCAGATCCAAGGAATGGTGGAACTTGATCGAAACAGGGGTTGTCAAACCTGCAGCAGATGCGATCTTGACAGAGGCACAAAAGACAGAGTTAGGAGAACTAACAGTCAAAGATCACAAAGTGAAGAATTATCTGTTTGCATCTATTGACAAGACGATACTCAAGACGATTTTGAAGAAAGAAACATCGAAGGATCTGTGGGATTCCATGAAGAGGAAGTATCAAGGAAACACACGTGTTCAAAGTGCACAGCTGCAGAGACTTAGAAGGAGTTTCGAAATTTTGGAGATGAATATGGGAGAAACAATAACAAGTTACTTCTCAAGAGTGATGGAAGTCACAAATGACATGAGGAATCTAGGAGAAGACATGCCAGATTCAAAGGTGGTAGAGAAGATACTTAGAACATTGGTGGAGAAATTTACATACATTGTATGTGCTATTGAGGAATCTAATGACATCAAAGAACTTTCTGTTGATGCACTACAAAGCTCTCTGATGGTACATGAACAAAACTTGAGCCGACATTCTGGTCGTGATGAGCATGCTTTGAAGGTGGAAGGAAACTGGAGTTCTGAAGGAGGAAGAGGTCGAGGAAGATCCTCTCGTGGTAGGGGAGGTCGTGGAAGAGGCAGAACTGGTTACAACAAGGAGTTGGTAGAATGTTACAAGTGTCACAAACGGGGACATTACAAAGCAGAATGTCCAGAATGGGAGAAAGAAGCAAACTATGCTGAAGTAGAAGAGGATATGTTGCTGTTGGCACACTTAGATACTGTCAAAGAAGAAGAAGAACACATCTGGTTCCTTGACTCAGGATGTAGCAATCACATGTGCGGTAACAAGGAGTGGTTCATTGAGATAGATCATAATTTTAGGCAGAACGTAAGACTTGGTGATGATAGACGTATGATGGTAGAAGGAAAGGGAAATCTTAGACTTGAGATCAATGGTGTAATCTCTATAATCACTTCAGTTTATTATGTTCCTGGTCTTAAGAACAATCTGTTTAGTGTTGGTCAGTTGCAGCAGAAAGGTTTAAAAATCACTATAGAAAATGATATGATCCTGGTCTTAAGAACAATCTGTTTAGTGTTGGTCAGTTGCAGCAGAAAGGTTTAAAAATCACTATAGAAAATGATGTTTGTGAGGTGTGGAATAAAGTACAAAGAAGGATGGTGATGCAATCTGCTATGTCCAAAAACAGAATGTTTATTGTTCTGGCAAAAGTAAGAGATGTAAAAGATGTTGAAGAGGGACAATGTTTACAGGTGATGGAGAAAGACAATCAACTCTGGCATAAGCGATTTGGTCACTTAAGTCAGAGTGGACTGAGATCACTAGTTGAGAAAACAATGGTGAAGGGACTGCCTTGCATCAACAAAGAAGAATCTGAGGTGTGCGAAGTATGTGTGAAGGGGAAACAAAACAGAGACAAAATTCCAAAGAAGAGTTTATGGAGAGCATCAAGAGTACTGGAGTTAGTCCATAGTGACATATGTGGACCAATTACACCGACATCTGAGAGTGGAAGGAGGTATATGCTAAACTTTATTGATGACTACAGTAGGAAATGCTGGACGTATTTCTTGTGTGAAAAATCTGAAGCACTTAACACGTTTAAAGAATTTCAAGCCACAGTTGAAAGAGAAGTTGGACAATCGTTGATATGCTTAAGGACTGATCGTGGAGGGGAATACAATTCTAAGGCTTTTGATGACTACTGCAGAGAAAAAGGAATCAAAAGACAGTTGACAGCAGCATATACGCCTCAACAAAATGGTGTCGCAGAGAGGAAGAACAGAAGCGTCATGAACATGACAAGGTGTATGTTGCTGGAGAACTCAGTACCTCGAAGATTTTGGCCTGAAGCCGCACAATATGCAGTCTATATTCTCAACTTGAGTCCATCGGCAGCACTTGAAGACATAACCCCACAAGAGAAATGGAGTAACGATAAACCAAGTGTGGAACATCTCAGAGTATTTGGGTGTGTTGCATATACATTGGTGCCTTATGAAAAGAGGATAAAACTTGATGACAAGAGTGTTAAATGTGTGATGTTTGGTGTAAGTAAGGAATCGAAGGCATACAGGCTGTACAATCCTGAAACAAAGAAAGTTGTGATAAGTAGAGATGTTAAGTTTGATGAGAATAAAAGTTGGGACTGGAATGGAAGCTCACAGGAAGTAGAACTAATCTGGGAAGATGAGATATCAGACACTGAAGAAGGAGTTACAGAACATAATGAAATTGACAATGAGAATCTCAATGAAAATGAAGGAAATGAAGAAAATGAAGAAGAGGCAATAGATGAAAATCAACAAGTGGATGAAACGGAGACCAATAGAACGGAACGGAGACCAAGACAAACTCCGGTATGGATGAAAGACTATGTGATAGGTAAAGCTAGTTTCATTATTGCAGAAGAAGGAGAAGACATTTTGGCAATGTTCATTGCATCAGAGGATCCAAACTCTTTTGAAGAAGCAGTACAAGAAGAAGTTTGGAAAAAGGCTATGGAAGCAGAAATCACGTCTATTGAAGAAAACAACACATGGGAGCTAGTGGATGTTCCAGATGGAGTAAAGGTGATTGGAGTTAAATGGATTTTTAAAACAAAGTTCAACGAAAAAGGTGAAGTGGATAAGTTCAAGGCAAGGTTGGTGGCAAAAGGGTATCATCAAAAACAAGGAGTAGACTTCTACGAGGTCTTTGCACCAGTTGCAAGATGGGACACTATCAGATCAATACTAGCTCTAGCTGCCAGTAAGAAGTGGAAAGTATATCAATTGGACGTAAAGAGCGCATTTCTTCATGGAGAACTAGAGGAAGACGTGTACGTTGAGATTTCTTCATGGAGAACTAGAGGAAGACGTGTACGTTGAGCAACCTAAAGGATTTGAGGTACATGACACAAAAGTTTACAAGCTAAAGAAAGCCCTCTATGGATTAAAACAGGCGCCAAGGGCCTGGTACAGCCGCATAGAAGGGTATTTTCAAAGGGAAGGCTTTGAAAAATGTTATTGTGAACATACGCTATTCGTGAAGAAAAATAAAGAAGACATACTTGTGGTAAGTATTTATGTTGATGATCTGATATATACAGGAAATTCACATACAATGATCGGAAAATTCAAGGAGTCGATGATGGGTGAGTTTGCCATGACCGATCTTGGAAAAATGAAGTTCTTCCTGGGAGTAGAGGTTATTCAAGATGAAAGGGGCGTATTCATGAATCAAAGTAAGTATGCAGATGAGATTCTGAGGAAATATGGAATGGAAGGAAGCAACTCAGTGAAGAATCCAATAGTACCAGGTCAGAAATTATCAAAGACAGGAACCGGGGATGAAGTAGACTCAACCAGTTACAAGCAACTGATTGGAAGTCTGAGGTACTTAACAACAACTAGACCTGACTTGATGTACTCAGTAAACTTGGTAAGCCGATACATGGAAAATCCAAGAGAGCAACACATGTTGGCTGCGAAAAGAATATTGAGGTATGTTCAAGGAACAAAAAATCTGGGAATAAGATACAAACAAGATGGGGAATCAGTGTTGATTGGATATGTTGATAGTGATTATGCTGGGGATATAGATGATAGGAAAAGTACTTCAGGATATGTGTTTATGCTAGGAGAGGGAGCTGTCTCATGGGCTTCAAAGAAGCAGCAGATCGTGACATTATCTACAACAGAAGCAGAATTTGTAGCTGCAGCATTTGGAGCTTGTCAGGCAGTCTGGTTAAGAAATATTTTAGAAGAGTTGGGATCAAGACAAGGAGAAAGTACAACCATGTACTGTGACAACAGCTCCACCATCAAATTGTCGAAGAATCCAATACTACATGGAAGAAGTAAACACATACATGTCAGGTACCATTTCTTACGTGAGCTAGTCAAGGATGGAGTCATTCAACTTGAGTATTGCTCTACACAAGAACAACTATCAGATATCATGACTAAAGCTGTGAAGCTTGACACTTTTGAGAAGCTAAGAGGAAGGATGGGTGTGTGCACACAAGAAGAGTAAACTGAACAGAGAAGTTTCAGTTTAAGGGAAGGATTGAAGAAATAAAAGTTGGCGTTTTTAGAGTCTTGGTGATTAAGTTTTTGTTTTAATAAGTTAGTTTCTATTCTGTAGGAGTAGATGGATAGATACAAATCTTTTTGAGGTTTGTTTAGATATTAGTTTGAGTCGGTTTTAAGATCTATATAAGGATCATGTTTTCATTAATAAAGTTTAAGGGTTTTTGAAACTTACGAAGCTGATTTGCTTTTGATCTCTCGGATTAACATTTTAATGGGGGTGTGGGAGGATGGTGGTGTATTAAAGGTGGAAGCCGTTGGGGTTAAATTTATTTTATTTTATTTTATTTTATATTTATTTTGAATTTTCGATTTTTTTGGTTGTGTAAGATCCATTTTATAAAATTTTGAATAAATTTAATGAAGAGGGATATAAGAGAAGAGCAAGGGAGATAGGAGATTTGAAAGGTTAAAATAAAGGCATTGGAGAAATTAACCCTTTGATAAATTGGGGTCCTCGTTTGGTTTTGTAAAACTCAAAGTCGACCTGGACACCGTATGGCCGCATGCTTGCTATGCTTTTAATTATGTACTTTTGAGGATTCACGAAGTTAATTAACTCTACGGGCTTTTTTTTTTTTTTTTTTAATTATGTACTTTTGAGGATTCACGAAGTTAATTAACTCTACGGGCTTTTTTTTTTTTTTTTGTCAAACAAACTCTGAGCATTTTTCTGAAGTTTTTCACAAGTTTAATAGTATTTTGAAAGTAATTTAGGCATCAAGTTAAAAGTTACAAAAAGTAAGTGGATTATATTTTAAAAATAAAAGAAAACGTCTATATTTTCTAATCAAAGTAACCGAGATTAGAATCCAATAAGCCTAAAGAAATGTCCTGACAATATAATATATATATATATAATAAAACAAAAAGAAATACAAAGCAAGAAGATAAAGTTCTCATGTGTTGTCACTAAGAAACGAAACAAATTGTCTGACAAGTAAAAAAGGAAAAAAGAAACACAACTCAAAATATTTAAAGAGAAATAAAAGGGGCAGTGAAAATTTCACTAAACCTGGTTTTTTCAAGTAGATATCACAAATACCAAAAGCTCAGCACTCTTCTCCCATATTTGGAAAGAACAAAAAAAAAAGGACATCTCGTAGTTACTTACCTCACCATTGGAGCACATAATCAGTTTGAGTTGTTCACCGGACCTGAGACGCCGAGCATAGCAAACCAGATGCATCTGCGCCAATGACTGCAAGATCACAGACCGTGCAAATGTTACCTTCTCGGTTTGGTACAAACCGGGAGGTGCAGTAAGGACATGAAACGTCTTTCTGTCCTTTGTAGATTGGGACATAAGTGGACCCGCATATCACAAATGGGTTTCTAAAGTCGTAGTTAAGCGTGGTTGCATCTGTCATGTTGCGTTCAGCTGCTTGCACAACTTGTCTCGCTGTCCTGGCCTGGCTCTCAATAGTTGGGTTTGTATCCAATAATCTTCTTGCAAAGTTTGCAGCAGTAGCCATGTTCTTTGACTTGTAGCATACGGTCATTGCACTAAAGAGAGCGAGCCGTAGGTGAGGTGTTTGGAGGTTACAGTGAGTGAAGTAAGCAGCTAGCTCTTGCTGCCTCACCGGATCATCTTTCATCTCTCTCCTCCTCAGCTCCATTTGAAGCCCGAGGACATATTCTTTAACAATGATGATCAATTCCTTAACCTCATCTACTTCTCTTCTTGACTCGACTACCACCAATGGGATGGTCTGGAGAATGGAGAGGAAGACACGTAGAGCTTCAGATAATTTCCCAGCTGTTGTGGCTTTGTAGCCGGATTTGAGCTTCTCTTCTAGCTGTGAGAAATCAAAAACAAGAGCTGGTGGTCCACGGACGTTAGGACTGGAAGACTCACTCCATCCACGCTCAATGGCAAGTGGAACCACAGGAGATGAAGCAAAGGCACGCAGATAGTTATGGCTCCCACTATACAGATCAAGAAACATCGATTTTAAAGGTGCAAAGTTCTTTATTCCAAGCTGTCTGTGCAGCA
Source organism: Physaria fendleri (assembly GCA_036630335.1). NCBI lineage: Eukaryota > Viridiplantae > Streptophyta > Magnoliopsida > Brassicales > Brassicaceae > Physaria > Physaria fendleri. The sequence goes on along the minus strand of CM071716.1, from coordinate 26,829,479 downwards.
AACGCATAGCAGTGTCGAAGCTTCCTGCTGCAGCCTGCTCAGCAGCAAGCGAAGATTTCTGGCTCCAAATCTGACTTACTGGCATACCTTGAGTAGGTGTCACAAAAACCGTTGAGC
>CM071716.1:26777144-26788506 GCA_036630335.1 Physaria fendleri | reverse complement strand
TTTCTTTCTGTCTTTTTTCTTTTGGATCTGTGTATTTTTTTTGGGTAGATCCAACCAATGAAACCAAATCTCACATTACAAAATGACAAGAAATTGTCTCTTCTCCCCAATAATTCCAAAATTTTGTTTCATAAAAATATATTAATAATTGGTGACTTGTGATTAAAAAAAAAAAAAAATTGGTTACTTGTGAGAGATATTGGTGTCCTTTGCTTGTATTAGGGTTTATATCTGAGGATTTACTGAATCATATTGAAAGCAACTCCACAAGTTTTTCTTTATACTTGTTCCAAATATTCTCAATATTCATTTGTTGGCTCTTTGCTTTAGTTTGGTGGCAATATGGAGTCTCTTTGAAGCTAAATTGTGTAATGTTATATTCTAACCATTTTGATTTTTTAAGGTCTCTGTATTCTCCTCTGAATTTGTTGTATATAGGCGTCTGATAAATTTTATAATTCATGTTTCCTCTATTGCTTCTTTCTTAAACATTCCATTGGTCTTCATGTACTGTTTCTCAGATTCTCTAAAGAAGCAGTCATTATCCAATAATTCCAAAATTTTGTTTCATAAAAATATATTAATAATTGGTGACTTGTGATTAAAAAAAAAAAAAAATTGGTTACTTGTGAGAGATATTGGTGTCCTTTGCTTGTATTAGGGTTTATATCTGAGGATTTACTGAATCATATTGAAAGCAACTCCACAAGTTTTTCTTTATACTTGTTCCAAATATTCTCAATATTCATTTGTTGGCTCTTTGCTTTAGTTTGGTGGCAATATGGAGTCTCTTTGAAGCTAAATTGTGTAATGTTATATTCTAACCATTTTGATTTTTTAAGGTCTCTGTATTCTCCTCTGAATTTGTTGTATATAGGCGTCTGATAAATTTTATAATTCATGTTTCCTCTATTGCTTCTTTCTTAAACATTCCATTGGTCTTCATGTACTGTTTCTCAGATTCTCTAAAGAAGCAGTCATTATTAATTAAAAAAAAAAAAAAATTGGTTACTTGTGAGAGATATTGGTGTCCTTTGCTTGTATTAGGGTTTATATCTGAGGATTTACTGAATCATATTGAAAGCAACTCCACAAGTTTTTCTTTATACTTGTTCCAAATATTCTCAATATTCATTTGTTGGCTCTTTGCTTTAGTTTGGTGGCAATATGGAGTCTCTTTGAAGCTAAATTGTGTAATGTTATATTCTAACCATTTTGATTTTTTAAGGTCTCTGTATTCTCCTCTGAATTTGTTGTATATAGGCGTCTGATAAATTTTATAATTCATGTTTCCTCTATTGCTTCTTTCTTAAACATTCCATTGGTCTTCATGTACTGTTTCTCAGATTCTCTAAAGAAGCAGTCATTATTAGATCATTGATTATATCCACATAAGAAAGGGTTTCTACTACCAAAAATGCAGACTCCAAAATCTAGGTGATGATCTTAACTCTTAACTTTGTCTGATTCTTGAAGTCTTTGATCTGTTTCAAAGTTGTTAATAAGATTGTGGTCGTGTGTGATAGGCCGAGATCTCTGGAGCTGCCACAGAAAAAAACTCCTTCTTCAGCTCCCAAAGTTGCTCGAGTACTCAAGCCAAGCGGGAGAGAATCTGATCTTAAAACCAAGACAATATCGAAAACTCAAATCCCGAAAGTAGTAGCTGATCGTCGCTCTCCAAGAATCCCTCTCAATGAGGTACTTTTGTTGATCAAGTTTATGGAACTTGTATATGTGATGATTCTTGATTATGTTGTCAAGTACTCTCTCTGTTTTTGAGCTTGTATGTATGATTGTTGTTTTTCAAGATTCAGAAAAAGCAAACAGGAAAGGTACAAGAACTGGAATCTCAGATATCTCAGCTTCAAGAAGAGGTTAAGAAAGCAAAAGAAGAGCTAAACAGATCAGAAGCATTGACGATAAAAGCTCAAGAAGAAGCTGAAGATGCCAAACATCAGTTAATGGAGATCAATGCTTTGGAAGATATGGACAAGGAAATGGAGTTGCAGATTCTAAAGAGTACAATGGAGAAGAAAGTAGAAACTGAAAACACGGAAGCCATAGAAAGTGAGCTTAGAAGAGTGACGATTCAATGTGAGCAATGGAGGAAAGCTGCAGAGACAGCGGCTTCTATACTGAATAATGATGAGGAGAGAACAGATTCTATTGAGACTAGAAAAATGTTGAAGAAGTTTGGTGTCTTACTCAAGAAAAAAGCGTAAGTATAAAACTTATGACTAGAAAAATGTTGAAGAAGTTTGGTGTCTTACTCAAGAAAAAAGCGTAAGTATAAAACTTATAAATCTGATTATTTTCTTATTTTAATAAAATTATAAAATGGCTTCGTTGTTGTATGTAAATTTGTTTGAATTTTCTATGTGAGTTATCGAAGTTTTTTTTTTCTCTTGTAAACTCTGCCACATTTGTTGTTGAAAATTGTATTGTGAAATTATGCTAAGATCGTACTGTGATCTTTTGAATTCAAGACTGGAAGTTATTCACAGATTTTTCTTTTTTTTAAAAAAAGTATTATGGACTTCGTTTTAAAAACATGTATTTCACAATTTGCATTATTATTAATTACATAGTTTTATTTTTTTTCTCTTGTAAACTCTGCCACATTTGTTGTTGAAAATTGTATTGTGAAATTATGCTATGATCGTAATGTGATCTTTTGAATTCAAGACTGGAAATTAGTCCATTCGGGGACATCCAATTGAAACGATACAGAGTAAATTAGTATGGAAATTATGGAAGAAAAAATTTCTTTTTCTTTTTAAGTATTATGGACCCTTCTCTGTCGAGTGTTTAGAGCCAAATACTTCAAGAATTTTCACCTATTTCAAGCCACTGCCAACAAATCTGCAAGTTACGCATGGAAAAGTATTTCATCGGCTATTCCACTCATAAAGCAGTATACCCAATTCAGGGTTGGTCCTGGCACGACGATCAATATATGGGAGGATAATTGGCTCCCGTCTTCTCCTCCAAGACCTCCTAGACCAGCTCCCAATTCTACATTTTGGACCATTCATCATCCATGTCAGCTTATGTCTCCTTTCTCTAGGACTTGGGACACTAACCTTTTACAAGAATTCATTCATCTCCATGACATCCCCTTGGTCCTAAATGTTCGACCTAGCTCTTTTGCATCTGTTGATAAGGCTGTGTGGACCCTCTCTGCCCAAGCACGTTATTCTGTCCGGTCTGGCTACAATGTGCTTCAGAAAACAGCCATTCCTATTCTCTTGCCAAGCTCCTCTGCTCCAAACATCATCGCCACCCTCTGTAAGAAACTATGGAACTTTTCTTGCCCCCCTAAGCTCAAGCTCTTTTGGTGGAAAGTCCTACAAGATGGATTACCTACCGGGAGGAAACTACGACAGAGAAGGATCCCCGTAGACGATCTTTGCCTTCTATGTGGGGAGCAAGAAGAGTGTCTCTTCCATCTTTTTGTAACTTGCAACGTATCTAAAGATGGGGAGCAAGAAGAGTGTCTCTTCCATCTTTTTGTAACTTGCAACGTATCTAAAGAAATCTGGTCTTTCTTGATCCCAGATGCGTTTAGCTCAAATCATACGTCTATCGTAGACTTCATTGATCATCTTTGGAATACTACCAAGCATGGGGACACGCCGATAAGTATCTTCATTGGCTGGCATATCTGGAAAGCTCGGAATGAGGCGGTTTTCAACAACACAAGACTCCCTATTCCAAATATTTTGAACTTGGCTATAACTGATCATGCTTTATGGCTCAATGTTGGTAGACCTCCTGATGATTTCAAATCCCAGGCTCAAGCTGCTGCGCTTCCACAATTTCAACCACCTGTCCCTGCTGGAGAGCCTGACTTCTGTTGCTTTGTTGACGCTTCGTGGATAAATGAAGCCTCATGTATTGGTGTTGGTTGGTTGTTGACGAATAGAGAAAACTTCGTGGATAAATGAAGCCTCATGTATTGGTGTTGGTTGGTTGTTGACGAATAGAGAAAATAGGCTTATTCTTCAAGGAGAGGGTCATTTACCTCCTACAATAAACTCTAAGGAAGCTGAAGCAGCTGCTCTCCACCAGGCAGTCCTTACTGTTGCAAGACTCAACTACCAAAATGTCTTATTCCACTCGGATGCAAAAGGAGTAATCGATTCAATCCATAGCATCATCTCCTCTTCGAGACCGCCGATGGAGGATTCTTTAACTGGTTTATCTTCCACATCGACCATTGATGATATCTGTTTTATTGTTCTTTCAAACTCTTCCTGCAGGTTCTCTTTCAAATCCATACCAAGAACAAGTAATCATCAGGCGGATGCTTCTTCCTGCAGGTTCTCTTTCAAATCCATACCAAGAACAAGTAATCATCAGGCGGATGCTATAGCTAAGAGGGGAAGACTTTTACAAACTCCTTTTACTATTAAATGGCTTTCTTAATGTCTGTCTCTGTTTCCTTAAACTATGTATCCTTTTTCCGCAGGAACTATGTATCCTTATCATATTAATAAAGTTATATTCGACAAAAAAAAAAGTATTATGGACCTTGTTTTAAAAACATGTATTTCACAATTTGCATTATTATTAAATATTAATTATAGTTTTGTCTTGTTGACCAAAAAAAAAATTTATAGTTTTGTCTTTGTACCAATTTGTACCATTTTTTTCAATCAGTTTAACTACTTTAATAATTTCTTATAACATTTGGGGTGTCAATTGAAATAAGATGCTGAGAGAATGGAAAAGAAGTCTCATGAAAATGATATGTATAAATTTAAAAAGTAATCTTCTCTCGGACAAGATTTACGAAACACGTCAGATTTGAAGCACCGACAAGCTCCACCGGGCGTGGGCGAAGATTTACGAAACACGTCAGATTTGAAGCACCGACAAGCTCCACCGGGCGTGGGCGGCGTCGACTACCACTGGCGTCGCCCTGGGTCCTTCAGGTATCAGTCCTCCTTCTTCTTAATTTTCATCTCTGCGAATCGGAGTCTCTCCTGACGCCGCCACGTACGAGACCTTCTCATCTGGTATGGTCACTGGTCTCGACCACCCCTCCTCTTGCCGACGGAAGATCTTTCAATTCATCAACCATCCCAATTTGAAGCTTCAAGGGTGATTCCGAAGCTTTCCTTTTGGGTTCATTTCACCATTACCGCCATCGTTCGGAGCTTCTCCCCGACCATGGGTTGTTGGCGCAACCAGTCCATGGATTCCGGTGGAAGATCCGTTCATACCTTATCGAGTCTTTCACTAGCAAGTTACGAGTTTATGTCTCCAGATCTACCCCACAGTTTTATCGCTATATGCTATGGTGCTCTCGATCTGGTGTTTTCTTTGGTATTGGTTTGAAAGCTGCTTCTCGACCCTTCAAAGTCCTATTGTACCGGCAAAACACTTTTTTTGTCCCGATCTAGAGCGCTGTTTTAGGTTGTGAATATATTGGTCTCGAACTAATTAATGCTCCCTAGGGGATGTTTAGGCAGCGTGGCAGTCTCTGGTCTCAACCTTGCAACTCTCTAGGGTATGACGGTTATGACCGTACACCATGGCGTAGTAAATCTTATTCGTGTACCGAGTTCTAGACAAGAACGTAATCAGCATCTGAATAATCGACTGATCTATGATCTAGAGTCCCTTAGATCGGTTCACCGAAACCTTTACAAATTAGATCTTTCGTTAAATTGCGATCACCAATTCCAACAAAACCTCCGTTACATACTGAACCTTAGATCTCTAGATGTGTACCAGATTTCATCGTGGATCGATCCCGATCTATATTACAAGTGACTCATCTGTGTACTTGCGGTTAATAAAGGGTTTAAACTCTCGAGAGGCTATATCTCGGGTGAAACCTAGCACTCTGTCGTTCTGAGAGATTTTCCCTTTGAACTACGGTACGTGTCAACGACGCAACTCTATTAGAATTTCTTTTCATCTTTTGTAGTTGTTCAGTCTAGGGCTCGAGAAAATGAATGAAAACGGAAAACCCAAATAAAACTTTGTTTTGGATTGGGCCCAATGTTCTAATAAAAGTTTAAATGGAAAAGAAAAGCTACAATATATATAATTTTTAATAGCGAAAGGAAAAAAAATAGTGAGTACGTCTTTGAATTGACCGAAGTACGTTCTTACATTACACAACTACTCCCGTTTCTTTCCCAAAACCGTAAAAATCTCACCAACCGCAAAACGCTTTTTTCCTCAGCCATCACCCACGACCACCTTTTCATATTTCGATGGAACACACACACAAAAAAGTTATCCAAACCAAACCAAACGCGTTATAAAATTCAAAGGAAAACATATTTTGTGCGACTCAGACCAAATTGACGTTTTCGATTCACCACCATTAGATTCTCGACCTTAATCTAACGGTCATCATTAAACTCTCACCCACCCCTCAATTCTCATTTTGGGCTTACCTAACAACACTACCATTGTTTCTTATTTAAATGACTCTTCTCTCTTTCTTCTTCCTCAGACACCAAATCAACCCAACACTTCAAATCTCTCCCCCTCTCTTCCACTTACCATTCAAGAGATCTCAATATATATTCGTGTACCAAGTTCTAGACAAGAACGTAATCAACATCTGAATAGTCGACTGATCAATGATCTAGAGTCCCTTAGATCGGTTCACTGAAACCTATACAAATTAGATATTTTCGCTGAATTGCGATCACCAACTCCCAACAAAACCCCCGTGACATACTGAACCTCAGATCTCTAGATATGTACCAGATTTTTTCGTTGATCGACCCCGATCTATATTACAAGTGACTCAACTGTGTATTTACGATTAAGAGAGAGTTTAAACTCTCGAGAGACTATCTCTCGGATGAAACCTAGTACTCTGTCGTTATGAGGGATTTTCCCTTTGAACTACAGCACGTGTCAACGGTGCTACTCCTTTAGAGCTTTTTTCATCTTTTGTAGTTGTTCGGTTTAGGACTCGAGAAAATGAATGAAAACAGGAAACCCAAGTAAAATTTTGAGTTGGCCCAATGTTCTAATAAAAGTTTAAATGGAAAAAAAACCTACAATATATATAATTTTAATAACGAAAAAAAAAAATTGTATGTACGTCTTTGAATTGACCGAAGTACGTTCTTACATTACACAACTACTCCCGTTTCATTCCCAAAACCGTAAAAATTTCACCAACCGCAAAACGCTTTTTTCCTCAGCCATCACCCACGACCACCATTTGATATTTTGATGGAACACACACAAAAAGTCCAAACCAAACCAAACGCGTTATAAATTAAAAGGAAAAACATACTTTGTGCGACTAAAACCAAATTGACGTTTTCGATTCACCACCATTAGATTCTCGATCTTCATCTAACGGTCATCATTAAACTCTCACCCACCCCCTCAATACTCATTTTGGGCTTACCTAACAACACTACCATTGTTTCTTATTTAAACGACTCTTCTCTCTTTCTTCTTCCTCAGACACCAAATCAACCAACACTTAAAATCTCTCTCTCTATTCCACTTACCATTCAAGAGATCTCAATATCTAATCACATTTGAAACCAAATGGATCAGATTGAGGCAATGTTATGCAACCGAGGAGATAAGACATCCAAACCGGTGATGATTACGAAGACAGTGGCTGATCCATTGAATTGGGGATTAGCGGCAGATCAAATGAAAGGAAGTCATTTAGATGAGGTGAAGAAGATGGTTGAAGAGTATCGGAGACCTGTTGTTAGATGAGGTGAAGAAGATGGTTGAAGAGTATCGGAGACCTGTTGTGAATCTTGGCGGAGAAACACTAACGATCGGACAAGTTGCGGCGATCTCCACCGTAGGTGGTGGTGTTAAGGTTGAGTTATCGGAAGCTTCGAGAGCTGGAGTTGAAGCAAGTAGTGATTGGGTTATGGAGAGTATGAACAAAGGTACTGACAGTTACGGTGTTACCACCGGTTTTGGTGCTACTTCTCACCGGAGAACCAAAAACGGCACCGCACTTCAAACTGAGCTCATTAGGTAACTAAATTAAATTAAATTAAGGAATGTTATACAAACAATTATTATTAGTGGCTAAAGCAGATATTTATTTATTGTGCTTAACGTTTTGTAACTGAAAATATTGACGAGTAATTTAAGCGGTTCATTGCATGGGAACACACGCCGTTGAGTCTGTTAATCGGGTCGGATCGGTTTTATTTTAATTAATTAATAAATTTGTTGATTCTGTTTCAGATTTTTGAACGCCGGAATATTCGGGAACACGAAGGAGACATGTCACACGCTACCGCAATCCGCCACGAGAGCCGCCATGCTGGTACGAGTCAACACTCTTCTCCAAGGATACTCCGGTACCGCAATCCGCCACGAGAGCCGCCATGCTGGTACGAGTCAACACTCTTCTCCAAGGATACTCCGGGATCCGATTCGAGATACTCGAAGCAATCACAAGTTTTCTCAATCACAACATCTCTCCTTCTCTTCCTCTCCGTGGAACCATTACCGCTTCCGGCGATCTCGTTCCTCTCTCATACATAGCCGGACTTCTCACTGGCCGTCCTAATTCCAAAGCCATAGGTCCCAATGGCGAGACCTTAACCGCGAAAGAAGCTTTTGAAAAAGCTGGAGTCAGTTCTGGATTCTTTGAGCTGTATCCTAAGGAAGGTTTAGCTCTTGTTAACGGCACAGCGGTTGGATCTGGCATGGCGTCGATGGTTCTCTTCGAAGCCAATGTTCAAGCGGTGTTGGCGGAGGTTTTATCAGCGATCTTCGCGGAGGTGATGAGTGGGAAACCTGAATTCACCGATCACCTGACTCATCGTTTGAAGCATCACCCTGGCCAAATTGAAGCGGCGGCGATCATGGAGCATATCCTCGACGGAAGCTCATACATGAAATTAGCGCAAAAGCTTCACGAGATGGACCCATTGCAGAAACCAAAACAAGACCGTTACGCTCTTCGTACTTCTCCTCAATGGCTCGGACCTCAGATTGAAGTAATTCGGATCATGGAGCATATCCTCGACGGAAGCTCATACATGAAATTAGCGCAAAAGCTTCACGAGATGGATCCATTGCAGAAACCTAAACAAGACCGTTACGCTCTTCGTACTTCTCCTCAATGGCTCGGACCTCAGATTGAAGTAATTCGTCAAGCTACGAAATCGATAGAGCGTGAAATCAACTCCGTTAACGATAATCCGTTGATCGATGTTTCGAGGAACAAGGCGATTCACGGTGGTAACTTCCAAGGAACACCAATCGGAGTTTCTATGGATAACACGAGATTGGCGATTGCTGCAATTGGGAAGCTTATGTTTGCTCAATTCTCTGAGCTTGTTAATGATTTCTACAACAATGGACTTCCTTCTAATCTAACAGCTTCGAGTAATCCAAGTTTGGATTATGGATTCAAAGGAGCAGAGATTGCTATGGCTTCTTATTGCTCAGAGCTTCAATACTTGGCGAATCCTGTCACAAGCCATGTTCAATCAGCTGAACAACATAATCAAGATGTGAATTCTCTTGGATTAATCTCATCTCGTAAGACCTCTGAAGCTGTGGACATTCTTAAGCTAATGTCAACAACGTTCCTTGTTGGGATATGTCAAGCTGTGGATTTGAGACATTTGGAAGAGAATCTGAGACAAACGTTCCTTGTTGGGATATGTCAAGCTGTGGATTTGAGACATTTGGAAGAGAATCTGAGACAGACTGTGAAGAACACAGTTTCTCAAGTTGCTAAGAAAGTATTGACCACTGGAATCAACGGCGAGCTACATCCATCACGCTGCTAAGAAAGTATTGACCACTGGAATCAACGGCGAGCTACATCCATCACGTTTCTGTGAGAAAGACTTGCTTAAGGTCGTTGATCGTGAACAGGTGTTCACATACGTCGATGATCCATGTAGCGCTACATACCCATTGATGCAGAGACTTAGACAAGTCATCGTCGAACATGCTTTATCTAACGGTGAAACGGAGAAGAACGCAGGGACTTCAATCTTTCAAAGGATTGGAGCTTTCGAAGAAGAGCTTAAGGCAGTACTTCCAAAAGAAGTCGAGGCAACGAGGGCAGCTTACAGTAATGGAACTGCAGAGATTCCAAATCGGATTAAAGAATGTCGGTCGTACCCGTTGTATAGGTTCGTTAGGGGCTTTAAATTGTAATGTGAATGGTATCACTTTGTATGATATAAAACTTACTTGAAAAACACGTTAACCTGTCAGTTTGAATGCTACATGTATTTATATCTTTATTTCTTGTCTTGCCATTAGCTAGACAAGTGATAGAAACTGGAAGTTGTATCATAGAGCATAGGTATGATCAAGTAATGTTAGAAACTTTTGCTCTTCGTCTGGAGATCTTTGTCATTTTAGTAATGTTTCAGTCTAATTGAAAACATTTGAGAATGTTACATCTTCAATGACACTTGATAGAAGATGATACTTATGATACAATAGAGCTCTTAATTAGTGTACAACATTATCTAAATCAAAATAATCAACATTAATTCTCTCTAAAAACAGTGAGCCAGAGATAATGAATCAAAATCAAATAAATATGTCTTTTGGATCCTCCTTTCTCATATTACATACCAATGCAGTTTCTCTGATGCTGAGGAGCACCACTGCAACGAAGAACATCAAGGAAAGTGTTTACATCACAAGGAATCCATAGTATGCTGAGGAGCACCACTGCAACGAAGAACATCAAGGAAAGTGTTTACATCACAAGGAATCCATAGTCTAGATGAGTCATAAGCATCTTGAGCTTGATCAAGCAATGCTTTAAAGATTGGATGTTTAAGTAAACTCATCTTTATCACAAACCTCCTGTAATCATCACCAACGTACACTACTAAATGTCCTTTTAATTTGGAACATCTTTTGGTATTGCTTCACTTTCTTTCTTGAATCCCCGCAAAACTTTATGGCAGCAACTCTGGCATGAAGATGAACAACAAGGTATGACTATAGATTTACTCTTCATGATCTTAAGTTTATTTTCGCAAGATTTTATGAACTTGTTCTTCATTTAAAAGGGGATGGGTTCAAATAAGAATGATGAACAGAATTTATCAAAAAGAATGGTTTTGTGATGAAATATACAATGGCAAAAGACATTTGTATATATAGATAATTAATTTATAGAGCTTAGATAAAAAAACGAATCTGAGGTCCATATTGCTATTTAATGTAATGTACTTAAATATGATATGGGCAAAAAAATAAAAATAAAAAATCGTGAATATGATAAAATACATCACATTTACATTTTGATCAGGACTTCTTGAAGTTGTGAAGTGACTTCCTAATTAGCTTAAAGTTTATATTCCAAATCAATATTCAATTGATAAAGATATAATTTTTTTTTTTTTTTTTT
>CM071716.1:26754608-26773151 GCA_036630335.1 Physaria fendleri | reverse complement strand
TTGCCTGGTCTAGAAGTTGGTTAAAAGCTACCTCGACTTTTATATCCAGATCTGGGTCAACCGGTTTACCATCCACCCTATAAAGAGGACACTTATCTCGTACCTTATAAAGAGAAGAACCCAGCTGTCTTGCTATAATCGCTAGAGGATTTCCCAGTGTTCCAGTCAAAACACTCCCTCCTAAATCCGCAGCAGCGCCTACCCTATTACCTTCCATCTTTTTGGTATAAACCCGTCCACCCGGTCGTTTCCTACCCTCCAAAACCGTAACTTTAAACCCAAATCTCATCAGTTGCTTAGCTGCAGCCAACCCAGATAACCCAGCACCAACTATTACCACACTAGACTTGCTTGATTGAGCAGGAAACTTGTCTTTAATTGCCTGTGATATACCGAAATTGATATATCCATATGTGACCAAGTAATTATAAGCCGAATCCAAGAGACTGCCACAATGTTTAGGTATTGAATTTAAAAACATCTCCTTTGTAACCCAACTAGATACATTTTCTCGCCATTTAGATATGATGTGGTTTCTAATCAAGATGTAATTCACTTGTTCAATGCCTCCAACCACAGGCACTACACCGAATTCAATCTCCTCCTCTGTGAGCGAATCAGCAGGAAACCCAGCCGTGAGAGCAAGCAAAGCTTCGGTGGTGGCCTCCTTATTGATCGTGATGATCTCATCACCAATCCCAGGATAATTCTTCACATTCTGGTTTGATCCTGATCCATTGACATCCCCGTTCAATCTTCCGGAAGAAGAAGCTGAAGATGACACGAAATTACTGTTACCAGGTTGAACAACGACGTTAGGCACGGCAAGGGTTTGAAACGAAGATCCCCTCGGCGTTTCCTCCGGGAACGGATCCGAACATCGTGGCTTGTTTCCAGGCAGCGGATCGGGATAATAGTGGATTCATCGATGATAAGGAGCTTCAGGGAGCTCTCTCTTCGTATCATCAGAGCTTCAGCATACGAACTGTCCATCTCCTTATGTATCTTTTCACCAACAGCAACGTCAGGAAGATCGGTTAGTTTCTTGATTTTTCAATTAGATTCAAAATTATCACGCAAATGATGAACGATGATTGTTGTAGTCCACTAGTTTGTCCTTCTTTGCTGTATCATACTGAAATTGCGCTTACTAGAACTAAGAGCCTCCACTTTCACCACCTAGGTTTATGTTTTTTACAAATTAACTTTTCCTCTGCAAATTGTGTGGTTCTGGCTTTGATACAATTGTACCCAACCCAACCTAACCTAACCTAACCTAGCCTAGCCCCTCTTTGTTATACTAAATCCTCAAGTTATGATTATATATTAATTAAATATCCGTCTTTTAATTATTCTTCCTGGTAGCCTGGTTTTGGTCTTTGGAGTATATATAACACGTTGACTTAAGAATTCCAAATTGCAGGACCAAAGGAGTTTACTTCACTTTTCTATAGTCTCCAGAATTGGAGGGTAAGAAGTTGTTCAAAGGGTTTTCAAAATGATTTGATTATCGAATATGACAACTTCATCGAGTATGTTCTTTAATATATTCTTACTTTGTAAAGAAGTAAAATTCATCTTCATCGAGTATGTTCTTTAATATATTCTTACTTTGTAAAGAAGTAAAATTAATCACTGACTCTTGTTTTTTTTTCTCTTCCATTAATGCAGGTGCTGTTTAACTGTAAAGGTATGCTAATTTTCATTGCTTGGGTCATCGTCACACCTCACACATTTGTTCAAAAGATTGTTCATTTACAAATGACAATGTATCTAGTGTATGTTGTGTCTTGATTTTTTTTTTTCTAAAAATTGCAGGGGTTGACTGAGAAGTTTAAAGAAAAGGACACGGCATTATCAGGCTCAGCTACTTTCAATTACGAGACGTTTATGCTCACTGTTCTACCATTCCTCGTCGCTTGAACGGCATTATCAGGCTCAGCTACTTTCAATTACGAGACGTTTATGCTCACTGTTCTACCATTCCTCGTCGCTTGAGTAATCTGCTTTTATAACTATCTTTTGTTTCCTTTGCGTCTGAACTTTCGGAATTTGTAGTTGTCGTTTCTGTAATATTTACAAGTTGCTCTTCATATGAGCCAAAACCTTATTATCCAATAAAAGAATAGATTGATTTTGCATATACATCAACGAGAAGGAATAAAGATACCTCCAGGTTTCATGAATAGAAAATGTGTCATGGCTGCTCCATGTACCCCAACCATGACATTACTTGAGTTAACCACGCTGTAAATCTTTGCTAGTTCTGTTTTTCTTTCAGGTCTCAAAACCTCAACTTCAAACCCAATCCTCTGAGCCATTTTTACCATCAGATCCTCGTTTATTATCCCTCGAGACCCGGTTCTTGAAAACAATACAAGTTTTGGCCTCTGAGTCTTTCTTCTCCTGTGGGATCGTAGCTCGTTAAGTCTGTTGATTCGAGGTCTATAGGCTCGATCAAGTACATTTCTGAAATCACTGATACTTGTTCTACCATCTTGCATTTGAGAAGGATCGATGCTTAACTCACCATGGATTTGCAGACCAACAATAGCTTCCTTGAAGCAATGAGTTCTCTTATCTTTATTAAAATCAACAATAGGATAATCAGAGAGCTGAGCTAAAACATCTCCATACTTCATCTCCCACCACTTATGATACTCAGAAACCAAAAAGACAACCTTTTTGTTGAAACGTTTAGATGTTATATACAAAGGAATAAGCCCATCGTTGAACTCATGATAGAGGTTTCCTGTATAACCTCCTGTCGAGAATACCACGGCAGGTACTTCATGATTCACTTCGCATTTATGCTTCTCTCCAACATGTTTGACATGTTTTGTCTTAAGTTTCACCACACGAATGGTGTTCATTATACTAGTTTCCCACTTTCTTGTGTATGGTTTGATCTTTTCTTGCAAGACTTTCTCCATACTTCATCTCCCACCACTTATGATACTCAGAAACCAAAAAGACAACCTTTTTGTTGAAACGTTTAGATGTTATATACAAAGGAATAAGCCCATCGTTGAACTCATGATAGAGGTTTCCTGTATAACCTCCTGTCGAGAATACCACGGCAGGTACTTCATGATTCACTTCGCATTTATGCTTCTCTCCAACATGTTTGACATGTTTTGTCTTAAGTTTCACCACACGAATGGTGTTCATTATACTAGTTTCCCACTTTCTTGTGTATGGTTTGATCTTTTCTTGCAAGACTTGATCGGTGTAGAGAAAGATGGAGGAAGAAGAGTGTGTTCTGATATCGCCTTTTATGTAACATATGTCTGAACGATAGCCAGTTCTATCACAAGATAACCTGTCATCTGCAATAGTACATCAACAGAAGTAATACTTAGAATCTCTTGCTTGATGTTTCAAGAACAGTAAGAAACAGAGGATTTAAGTATTAACCATTTTGTGATCTCTTTGGTGATTCCATATCGATTTGGGAGACATGATTTTCAATCTCTACAATTGAAGAATCTGCAGAAACATATGATAAGAAAATAGTTTAGGAGCTTAACCTAAAAAGGATAGGTTTCATTAACTACTAGTAAAAGATAGAAGAACAGTACCGATGAGAAACAGAGCGGAAGGGTAAGAGGCATAGAGAAGATGAGGAGCAAATACAAAGCAACTTGAGATAAGAGAGAAGAGAAGAAGATAGATATGTTTAGGCTTTGATCTCTTAGTACAATTCCCACAAGAATGTATTATTTATGGAGTCTTATTATCTGAAGGATCCAGCTAATTGTGATCTTTTATAATAGACTAACCATTTTGTAAGTTGAACAAGAAATAAATTAAAAATTTCAGTGAAAGACTTATATGACTCGAGACTAGCTTATGTTTCAACTCGAACAGAAAAAATAAGTTGTCATAGCACAAGGCCAACGAAAATATAACATTTTGTTAAATAATTGATGAAAATAAAATGATAAGACCAATTTAGGTTATATTGAAACAATTAATATTGAATTATGTTGTTTAAAAAAATTTTGATTCGATGAAATGCAAATTGTGATCTTAACGCAAAGATGCATTGACAAAAAAGAAAAAAAAGGGTACGCAAAGATGATCATTGAACACTACAACTTTGCTTTATAGGGAATTGTGAATTTATCCGATCAGATCATCTGAAATTTTATTTAACTATGCTTTTGTTTGTTGAATTTTATAGTTTACGAAACAAAACACCTTTTTTATATCTTCTGATATTGACCAAAAAATATCAGAATTTTCTTAATACACATTAGACTTGTCATAATCATTTGATTAACATGTGTTAGTTCATATGTCAATTGTGAGTTTGCTGTATCAATATATTATTTGATTAATTAAAATTTTAGAGTTCGTAAGAAAACAAAAAAACTTGAATTATTAGAGTTAGTTTAAGAAATTTCATAATAATCAAATCATTATTATATATAATAACCTGACGAGTGACCCATAAGCAAATAATCTTTTACAAGTGGCATGCCCACGTCATTCTAACCTTAATTTATATAATAAGATAATAGATGATTTCCCGCACCAAGTGCGGTATTAGTTTTTAAAATAATATATGATGATTTCCCGCACCAAGTGCGGTATTAGTTTTTAAAATAATATATTTGTATTATTTTAAATAATATATATGAGATATTATAATATTCTAATAACATCGATAATTATTATTTTTTTTAGGGATGATTTGTTGTTAGTTTTTTTATGGATTTAATTGTTAACTTAATTAATTAATTCTTAATGATATACATATGAACGATATATCAAATTTTAGAAAGATAAATATTTTTAAGTAAAATGTAGTAATTATTTAATTGGTATTGATATACATTAGATAAATAACTAATTAATTAATTATTTAGCTAAATATAGTAATTAGTTAATTAACTAAATAATGATTTAACTAATTAACTAAATATAGTAATTAATTATTATCATATATTTTATTTTTTGATAATGGCAAACTTGTAAATAAGGTTCGTGAGAGTATTATTTTAAATAATATATATGAGATATTATAATATTCTAATAACATCGATAATTATTATTTTTTTTAGGGATGATTTGTTGTTAGTTTTTTTATGGATTTAATTGTTAACTTAATTAATTAATTCTTAATGATATACATATGAACGATATATCAAATTTTAGAAAGATAAATATTTTTAAGTAAAATGTAGTAATTATTTAATTGGTATTGATATACATTAGATAAATAACTAATTAATTAATTATTTAGCTAAATATAGTAATTAGTTAATTAACTAAATAATGATTTAACTAATTAACTAAATATAGTAATTAATTATTATCATATATTTTATTTTTTGATAATGGCAAACTTGTAAATAAGGTTCGTGAGAGTGATTCTGGCGACGACACCTCAGCTTTTTTGCTTCCCAAATAATATATAGGGGATTATTATATAATTATTATATAATTAGATAAATAACTAATTAATTAATTATTTAGCTAAATATAGTAATTAGTTAATTAACTAAATAATGATTTAACTAATTAACTAAATATAGTAATTAATTATTATCATATATTTTATTTTTTGATAATGGCAAACTTGTAAATAAGGTTCGTGAGAGTGATTCTGGCGACGACACCTCAGCTTTTTTGCTTCCCAAATAATATATAGGGGATTATTATATAATAACCTGACGAGTGACCCATAAGCAAATAATCTTTTAGGGAGTGTCATTACCCAAAAACAAAATTGGGCTTCAAAATGTTGGGCCGGGCTTCAAAATTGAAAACAAAATTGGGCTTCAAAATGTTGGGCCGGGCTTCAAAATTGTCATATCAGCCGTAGGATCGTTATTGGACACGTGGCTTGTAGAGATCTTCCTAAATTCGGTAGCATCACATTTATGGGAGAGAACTAATCGTTGAAGAAGCAAATTCGAGGCGCGACAAGAAAGAAGAAGAAGAAGAACAAAGTTACAATCTTTCGTAACTATACTCAAAATCGGAGTGAAAGGGATTTTTAGGGTTTTATTCTCAGAGAGAGTAAAGAAGCAATGAGTGACGCGTTTTGTTCGGATTGCAAGAGACATACGGAGGTTGTATTTGACCATTCGGCAGGAGATACAGTTTGTTCTGAGTGTGGTCTCGTTCTTGAATCTCACTCAATCGATGAAACTTCTGAGTGGCGTACCTTCGCTAATGAGTCTGGTGATAACGATCCTGTTCGTGTCGGTGGTCCGACGAACCCTCTTTTAGCTGATGGTGGTCTCACTACTGTAATTTCGAAACCTAATGGTTCATCGGGCGATTTTCTCTCGTCTTCTCTTGGGAGATGGCAGAATCGTGGATCTAATCCTGATCGTGGACTTATTGCTGCGTTTAAGACTATTGCTACTATGGCTGATAGGTAAGGTTTTTCGAATTTAGGGTTTGGTTTTGTTTAATCTCAGTTACGCTATTCAATGTTTTCTTGGATCCGATGGTTTTTTCTGTGGCCATAAATTGTTAGAGTTAATGGTTTCAAGAAGCTCTATCTTGATGGTATAAGCAAGTGTATGTCGCTTCAACAGAACTATCTTCTTTTAGCTATCTGATGAAAATGGAAAAAAGTTGATTCTTGCTCATTGAAATGCTATTGGTTTATACGTTCTAGGATGTTATTGGGAGTTGTTTTCACTTAAAGTTAGGTTATTGGCATTACTAATTTGATGAAACTTGTGTTCTCCAGGTTGGGACTTGTGGCGACCATCAAGGTACTACTCTCTTCCTCTCAAGAATCTTGTGTTTTCTGATTGTAATGCTTTTTGTTTTTTAAGTTGCTGAATGGGTTTCTTGGGATCAAATTTGCTAATGTTGTGGAGTTCTATCCATATTCCTTAGTTATATTCTGTGCTTTGTGAAATCATATAGTTTTGGCTCTTTAATTGAAGGATCGAGCCAATGAGATTTATAAAAGGGTAGAGGATCAGAAGTCGAGTAGAGGAAGAAATCAGGATGCCCTTTTGGCTGCCTGTTTATACATTGCTTGCCGACAAGAAGACAAGCCACGAACTGTGAAGGGTACTAAGCATTTTTTAGACTCTTCTATATAATATGTTCTTTGATAATCTACCTATTTCTTTTTTCTTAATCCTTGCCAATGTTATGAAGAAATATGCTCTGTTGCCAATGGAGCTACGAAGAAGGAGATTGGTCGTGCAAAAGAATACATTGTCAAACAGTTGGGGCTTGAAACAGGTCAATCTGTTGAAATGGGTACTATACATGCCGGAGATTTTATGGTGAGTTCATAAATTTGTGCTTCTTGGTTTCACTTATCCATGGTTTCATCAACTTGATTAGTGAATTTTCCAGAGACGTTTTTGCTCCAATCTTGGTATGACCAACCAAACCGTTAAAGCGGCTCAAGAATCTGTGCAGAAGTCAGAGGAGTTTGATATAAGGTTACACCATTAGCCATTGTTTTTTGATATAAGGTTACACCATTAGCCATTGTTTTCTGGACTTATTGGTTTACAGACATTGACTCGGGAGCTTTTAAAATGTTGCAGGAGGAGTCCCATATCGATTGCAGCTGCGGTTATATACATCATTACACAACTCTCTGATGAGAAGAAGCCTCTCCGAGGTCTGTTCAATTCACATTTTATGAACTGAAAAACAAGTTAACATCACACAAAAACTATCTGATTCTCGTGAACCTGCAGATATATCGGTGGCAACTGGAGTCGCGGAAGGGACAATAAGAAACTCATTCAAAGATCTCTACCCTCACCTTTCCAAAATCATCCCAGCTTGGTATGCTAAAGAAGAAGATCTCAAGAACCTTCAAAGCCCTTGAGTCAGTGTCTTCTTCTTCTCTCTTGGAGTTTCGATTGAGATTTATGGGTTATAAAGTCATTTGGTCCACAAGTGCAAACTAGAGCCACATTTGGACAAAAGTTTTTCAGTAAATTTGTATCAAATTTTCTTCATAAGATACCATAAATAGTTGAGGTAGTGAGATGGTCTTCCAAAATGGTTCACAAGCTTAAAATCAAAATCTAGACTTTTGACATAGATTGGACCAATGTGACAGAAATAGTTGAAGTTTCGTTTTTATGATGACGTTAGGTGTATAAATTTCCATTTAGACCAAAATGACAAAACCTACCATGAGATTGATTGGTGAGAGGTATGACTATGTATGGTTAGTGAAAAAGAGGAGCAGAAAAAGACTTCACCCAAATCTTACCAACCCCATCCATTATTATTCACTTTTTTTGAAAAAAAATGATTTGAATTAAACTGATCGACCCGCATTTGGTTATAAGTTTAATATAATTAGGTCAAGGCTTTGATTCACAACAAACACACCATGCGAAGTATAAATGAGCAATTAGCATTATGTGACCATTCGACCGAAATATTGGTCGTCAAAATTTTCAAAAATGTCGAGTGAGTTGTAGACAACCAACAAAACAAAAGTACCTAAATGTATTCAGATTTTAGGGAAAAACCTAACCTAGTAATAATGATGATCTATCGAATCAACATTGTAAAAAAGTTAAAATTGTAATTATTTATATCTTGTTTGGATTTTTAAAAGTGTTCAATTCACCATATCATCTGTCCATTATATGAGAATCAAAATAGCATTCGTGGCATTATCAAGATAATCTTCACGAATAATATTTGCAAATATACCACTAAAATTAAAAACGGATTAATAAATATGTTTAAATAAATTTGGCAAATATACCACTAAAATTAAAACGCATTAATAAATATGTTTACTTATTTAAGAGAATCATATTTTACTCCCTCTCGAACAATTAAATTATTTAAGTTATAATAATCTGCACGTGGTGAGAAAAATCACGGTACAAAAATTCATATTGTTTGTATTATATGCATTAATAATGTGAAATTGTAACTTTTTAGTTATTTAATAGAATCACATTTTACTCCCTCTCTAACAATTAAACTATTTTAAGTTATAGTAATCCGCACGTGGTACACGGAAAATCACGGTACGGAAATTCATATTGTTTGTATTATATGCATTAATAATGTGAAATGATAACTTTTTTATTTTTTAGTTATTTAATAGAATCACATTTTACTCCCTCTCTAACAATTAAACTATTTTAAGTTATAGTAATCCGCACGTGGTACACGGAAAATCACGGTACGGAAATTCATATTGTTTGTATTATATGCATTAATAATGTGAAATGATAACTTTTTTATTTATTTAAGAGAATCACATTTTACTCTCTCTCTAACAATTTAATTATTTTAAGTTATAGTAATCCGCACGTGGTGCGGAAAATCACGGTACGAAAATTCATATTATTTGTAATATATGCATGAACATTCTAAAAAATTAATATTTATTTATTTAAGAGAATCACATTTTACTCCCTCTCAAACAATTTAACTATTTTGAAATTTTAAATTATAGTAATCCGCAGAAGGTGCGTAAAATCACGGTACGAAAATATGAGAAATTCATATTGTTTGTATTATATGCATGTGTATTGTAATAAAAATAACTTTTTGTTTATTTTAAAAATCACATTTTCCTTCCTCTCCCTTTGTTTTATCTTAAGAAAAAAAAAACAGTATTTAAAAAAGAAAAAAGTTGTTAGAAACACAATCTACAAATATTTTAAACCAATAATGTTTTTTATTTTAATCAAAAATTTCTCTCTTTATCACTATATTTTTTTGTGTCACACTTAAAACAATTAAACATTTGGCATTCAAATATGGGAAACTCCTAAAAGATAAGATTTGCCATATGAGCTAATAATGAAATTACAATCTTTCAGAAAATTATTATCTATATATAAAATAAAACTGTTATATTTCAGTTTGTGGTCTTGCTCACACCAGACCAAAACATCATGTCTCTGTCAAAACCTGACTCTCAAGCTCGGGTCTTGCTCACACCAGACCAAAACATCATGTCTCTGTCAAAACCTGACTCTCAAGCTCGACAAGTAACAAAATAACTCTTACATGGACGCCACGTGGCTACTATACCACCGTCCAGATTGCAATAATCATCCAACGGTTGTAAATACATTTCAACTAACCCAACTCTTTTTTCACCAACTCTTCTTCCTCAACCCAACTCTTTTTTCACCAACTCTTCTTCCTCTATTTAAAACCCTCCAATATTGCTCACTTTCTCCCTCAGGAAATTTATTCACACTCGAATAATTATTTCCTTTCAAAAAAAATCTTGAAATATAATCACAAAGCAAATCTACAAATTTAATCGTTCTTGTAATCACAAACTGTAATTATATTCATTCACAAATTTGTAATTGTAACATTATGGAGCTATGCAAGCAAAACAACCACATAACCGCCGTCTCAACCGCTGTATCCGGCGATCCATTGAACTGGAATGCGGCGGCGGAAGCTTTAAAAGGGAGTCATTTTGAGGAGGTGAAAAAAATGGTGGAAGATTATAAGAAAGATTTGGTGAAATTAGGAGGAGAGACTTTGACAATTGGTCAAGTTGCTGCGGTGGCTAGAGGAGGAGGTAGGGTGGAGTTAGCGGAGGAGGCTCGTGACGGTGTGAAGGCGAGTAGTGAGTGGGTGATGGAGAGTATGAACCAAGGGACGGATAGTTATGGTGTGACCACAGGGTTTGGTGCAACTTCTCATAGAAGGACTAAACAAGGTGGTGCACTTCAAAATGAGCTTGTTAGGTAAATTTTTGATTTGTTAGTATGAGTTTTGGTAATATATAAATTTCATTATTCTTGAAATTAAATGTTTTGAATGATTCTGTAAATTAGGGAAGTGAATGAATTTTAGAATAGGTAATGAATTATAATGAAAATAATGATAATGATGGTAGTTAATGTTTATCTACAAATATATAATATTATTTATTTTAAAATTATTTTAAGGATTTGTTTGCTAATACTTATTAGGTAAATAATAATTGTAAGTAAAATTAATTAAAATTATTTTAAGGATTTGTTTGCTAATACTTATTAGGTAAATAATAATTGTAAGTAAAAGTTAACTGATTTTGGTGATATGAGATATGCCATTTGTTGAAAAAAAAACAGAGATATGCCTTTTGATTTTTTTTCCTTTTCTTTTTTGGGTCAAAAATTAATTAGTTTTTTGTTAAAAATTGAAATTAAATGATTTTTTTTTAAGCAAGTGAATAAATTTAAAAATAGGAAAAAGAAATAAGTATTTGATTGGGGTGTAAAATTGTGAGACGTTAAACGTATGTTCTTGGTGATCTATATTTTAGCTAACATTTTTTTTGTTTTTTTTAAGAAAATATTTAGGTTGGATTTATACTTTTTTTGGTAATTCATTTTACCTAATACATAGATGATATATATATATATATATTTTTGGCATTACTAATTGGCTGAATAAGTTGGTATTATGTAACAATAATTAGCTGAATTTAAGTTAACATATAACAGTCGTGGACGTTATTAATTACATATACCAAACTTTAATTTTTCATATTATAACAAAAAGTTATTTTCAACAATAATTATTTAATGGTAACGTGCAATTAACGACTAGTAAGATAAATAACATAAATTCATATTTTTAATTTATTCATATTTTCAGTAATTAATTAATTAATGACTCTATCAGGTTCTTAAACGCCGGAATATTCGGCACCGCCGGAGACACCTCCCACACATTACCAAAACCAACAACAAGAGCAGCAATGCTTGTTCGTGTCAACACTCTCCTCCAAGGCTACTCTGGTATACGTTTCGAAATTCTCGAAGCCATTACAAATCTTCTCAACCACCTCCAAGGCTACTCTGGTATACGTTTCGAAATTCTCGAAGCCATTACAAATCTTCTCAACCACCAAATCACTCCATGTCTCCCTCTCCGTGGCACCATCACCGCCTCTGGCGACCTTGTCCCTCTCTCTTACATCGCTGGACTCCTCACCGGTCGTCCTAACTCGAAAGCTATTGGCCCGTCTGGTGAGAATCTCACTGCCTCTGAGGCATTTAAGCTCGCTGGAGTATCATCCTTCATTGAGTTACAACCTAAGGAAGGACTAGCACTTGTGAATAGCACAGCTGTTGGATCTGCTTTGGCTTCGACTGTTCTGTTTGATGCTAATGTTTTCTAGCACTTGTGAATAGCACAGCTGTTGGATCTGCTTTGGCTTCGACTGTTCTGTTTGATGCTAATGTTTTAGCGGTTTTGTCGGAGGTTATGTCTGCGATTTTCGCAGAGGTTATGCAAGGGAAACCGGAGTTTACTGACCATCTTACGCATAAACTCAAGCATCATCCTGGTCAGATTGAAGCAGCTGCTATTATGGAACATATTTTAAATGGAAGCTCTTATGTTAAAGAAGCTCAGCTTCAGCATGCAATGGATCCTCCACTTGTGAATAGCACAGCTGTTGGATCTGCTTTGGCTTCGACTGTTCTGTTTGATGCTAATGTTTTAGCGGTTTTGTCGGAGGTTATGTCTGCGATTTTCGCAGAGGTTATGCAAGGGAAACCGGAGTTTACTGACCATCTTACGCATAAACTCAAGCATCATCCTGGTCAGATTGAAGCAGCTGCTATTATGGAACATATTTTAAATGGAAGCTCTTATGTTAAAGAAGCTCAGCTTCAGCATGCAATGGATCCTCTTCAAAAGCCTAAACAAGATCGGTAACGTTTCTTTCTCCTCAAGTAACCAATAAATGTCCTTTCTTGCTCATCAAGTAAACCAATGCTATGTGTTAGCCGTTTGCTCAGTATTGTCCTTGTTAAGTTGTAGGTATGCATTACGTACGTCTCCCCAATGGCTCGGACCACAGATCGAAGTGATCAGATCCGCGACTAAAATGATCGAGCGTGAGATAAACTCGGTTAACGACAACCCTTTGATCGATGTTTCAAGGAAATAAACTCGGTTAACGACAACCCTTTGATCGATGTTTCAAGGAACAGAGCTTTGCACGGTGGGAATTTCCAAGGTACACCAATTGGTGTAGCCATGGATAATACTCGTCTAGCCATTGCTTCAATTGGGAAGCTAATGTTCGCGCAATTCTCTGAACTAGTTAACGATTTCTACAACAACGGTTTACCTTCTAACCTCTCTGGTGGAAGAAACCCTAGTCTTGATTATGGATTCAAAGGCGCGGAAATAGCCATGGCTTCTTATTGCTCTGAGCTTCAGTTCTTGGCTAATCCCGTAACCAACCATGTCCAAAGCGCGGAACAGCATAATCAAGATGTTAATTCACTAGGCTTAATCTCGAGTCGAAAAACCGAGGAAGCTGTTGATATTCTGAAGCTAATGTGCACGACTTACTTAGTCACGATTTGTCAAGCTATTGATCTAAGGCATCTAGAAGAAAATCTGAAGAAAGCGGTTAAATCCGCGGTAAGCCAGGTAGCGAAAAGGGTCTTAATCGGTGGTGTAAACGGTGAGCTACATCCCTCGAGGTTCACTGAACGTGATATCCTCCAAGTGGTTGAGAGAGAACATGTGTTCTCCTATATAGACGATCCTTGTAGCATTACTTACCCGCTAATGCAGAAGCTTCGACATGTTCTTGTAGAGAACGCTTTAGCTGATCCAGAACGTGAAACCAATTCTGCTACATCAGTTTTTCAGAAAATTGGAGTGTTTGAGAATGAGTTGAGATTGGTTCTTCCTCAAGAAGTGGAACGTGTGAGAGTATCGTCCTTCTTTGAGTTACAACCTAAGGAAGGACTAGCACTTGTGAATAGCACAGCTGTTGGATCTGCTTTGGCTTCGACTGTTCTGTTTGATGCTAATGTTTTGGCGGTTTTGTCGGAGGTAATGTCTGCGATTTTCGCAGAGGTTATGCAAGGGAAACCTGAGTTTACAGACCATCTTACGCATAAACTCAAGCATCATCCTGGTCAGATTGAAGCAGCTGCGATTATGGAACATATTTTAAACGGAAGCTCTTACGTTAAAGAAGCTCAGCTTCTACATGAAATGGATCCTCTTCAAAAGCCTAAACAAGATCGGTAACGTTTCTTGCTCCTGAAGTAAACTAATAATATTAGGTTTCTTGCAAATCAAGTAAACCAGTACTATGTTTTAGCCTTTTGCTCAGTATTGTCCTTGTTAAGTTGTAGGTATGCATTACGCACGTCTCCCCAATGGCTCGGACCACAGATAGAAGTAATCAGATCCGCGACTAAAATGATCGAGCGTGAGATAAACTCGGTTAACGATAACCCTTTGCGTGAGATAAACTCGGTTAACGATAACCCTTTAATCGACGTTTCAAGGAACAGAGCTTTGCACGGTGGGAATTTCCAAGGTACACCAATTGGTGTAGCCATGGATAATACTCGTCTAGCCATTGCTTCAATTGGTAAACTCATGTTCGCGCAGTTCTCTGAACTGGTTAACGATTTCTACAACAACGGTTTACCTTCTAATCTCTCTGGTGGGAGAAACCCTAGTCTTGATTATGGATTCAAAGGCGCGGAAATAGCCATGGCTTCTTATTGCTCTGAGCTTCAGTTCTTGGCTAATCCTGTAACCAACCATGTCCAAAGCGCAGAACAGCATAACCAGGATGTTAATTCACTAGGCCTAATCTCGAGTCGAAAAACCGAAGAAGCTGTAGATATTCTCAAGCTAATGTCCACGACTTACTTAGTCGCGCTTTGTCAAGCTATTGATCTAAGGCATCTTGAAGAAAATCTGAAGAAAGCAGTTAAATCCGCGGTTAGCCAGGTAGCGAAAAGGGTCTTAATCGGTGGTGTAAACGGTGAGCTACATCCCTCGAGGTTCACTGAACGTGATATCCTCCAAGTGGTTGAGAGAGAGCATGTGTTCTCCTATGTAGACGATCCTTGTAGCATTACTTACCCACTAATGCAGAAACTTAGACATAGTGTTCTCCTATGTAGACGATCCTTGTAGCATTACTTACCCACTAATGCAGAAACTTAGACATATTCTTGTGGAAAACGCTTTAGCTGATCCAGAACGTGAATCCAATTCTGCTACATCAGTTTTCCAGAAAATTGGAGTGTTTGAGAATGAGTTGAGATTGGTTCTTCCTCAAGAAGTGGAACGTGTGAGAGGTTTCTTTCTCTTTCTGTTAAACATAATCGCCGGAGAAGCTCGCTCCAAGGTTCGAATTTTAAAGTTTAGGTTTTTTTTTTCCTGATTTGAAAACATGGAATTTAGTATTTAAAGAATTGATTTTGATTTCTGGGTTTTAGTGAAATCAGTAGCTAGTCCTACGGAGACAGTATCTGAGTTTGATGAGATGGTCTCCGGAACGAAACGAAAGTATTACATGCTTGGTGGGAAAGGAGGAGTGGGCAAAACTAGTTGTGCTGCTTCTTTAGCTGTGAGGTTTGCTAACAATGGTCACCCAACTCTTGTTGTATCCACAGATCCAGCTCATTCCTTGAGTGATTCTTTTGCTCAGGTAAAAAGAGGAAATCTTTTGAAGAGTGAAGTATTTAAGTTTGTCTTTGTTTGATGAAGATGTATACATATATGATTTGTAGGATTTGACTGGAGGAATGCTTGTACCTGTAGAAGGACCTGAAGCTCCTTTATTTGCTCTAGAAGTATGTGTTTGGAGTTATGATTGGAGCATTTTTGGTTTCTGTTTGATTGTTCTTAAACTCAGATTGAGTTTTAATTTATAGCTCTGCAACAGATAAACCCTGAGAAGGCCAGGGAAGAGTTTCGTAGTGCCTCGCAGATGAATGGAGGAAGTGGGGTGAAAGATTTTATGGATGGTATGGGACTTGGGATGCTTGTAGAACAGGTATCTTTTACCATTGCCTGTACCTTCTGGGGGCAGTTATTGCTAAAAAATGTGTTTTGAGTGGTCTAAGTCGCTGATATATCGTATCTATTTCTCTGTGGTAGCTATGTGAGCTTCAATGTTTCTGATACTTAATCTAGGCGTCTCAAATGTGATTGATTCTTCCTGTTCTGCTTATGATATTGATTGTGTTTTTTTTTTTTGGTTGACGAAGTTGGGAGAGCTTAAGCTTGGAGAATTGCTCGACACCCGCCTCCTGGATTGGATGAAGCCATTGCCATTTCTAAGGTAATTCTATCTGATCCTTTCTGTATTATGTCTTTTTTGCCTTATTTTTCTAGTCTCTTGCTGATTGTGTAGGTTATTTACAGGTCATCCAATTTTTGGAATCACCTGAGTATAACATGTTCACCAGAATTGTGTTTGATACTGCACCAACAGTGAGCAAGCTTGACTGAAATTTTCCTTCCTTTTAGTGTAAAATATTAAAGATAGAGTTTATTGCTATTTACAGGGTCATACATTAAGGCTACTCTCTTTACCTGATTTCTTGGATGCATCCATTGGTAAAATCTTGAAGGTACAAAATGTTGATAATTCCTCTTAATTCTTGTGTTTAGTCTGTTTACCAAAGTGTCAATCTCTTTCTAAGAGTTTGTCTTCTTAAATACATTTTTCTGCATCATCAGCTTAGACAGAAAATAACCTCGGCTACTTCAGCGATCAAATCAGTCTTTGGGAAAGAAGAAAACAAGCCTGATGCTGTAAGTCTTTGCACATACTGGATAATATAGTAGTCCTGTTTTTCATTCATTTAGAATCTCTTTATGGATGTAACAGGCTGACAAATTGGAACGACTAAGAGAAAGGATGGTTAAAGTTCGCGAGCTTTTTCGTGACACAGAGTCAACTGAATTTGTCATTGTCACTATCCCAACGGTAATGGTTACACATGCATCTCCTTAGACTTAAATTAGCATCTCCTTAGGCCTTAGACTTAAATTATATCTCACTGCTCGTACTGTTTGTATATATCCTAAAAGGTGATGGCGGTCAGTGAGTCATCTAGGTTAAGTGCTTCCTTGAAGAAGGAAAGTGTTCCGGTCAAAAGACTCGTTGTTAATCAGATTCTTCCACCATCTTCCTCAGACTGCAAATTTTGCTCAATTAAGAGAAAGGTATACACACAAACACAAACTTCTCATGAATGAATGGTCCTTTTACAACAAAGATCGGTCTTGCCTCATACTCAGCCACAAAGTGCTTCTGTTCTTGTGTTTGTCCTGTGGTTTCAAAGAATCATCACACATCTAAGACGTGAAAAATGAATATGCAGGATCAAATGCGTGCTCTCGATATGATCCGGGAGGATACAGAACTCTCTGCTTTGACATTGATGGAGGCCCCACTAGTAGATATGGAGATCAGAGGTGTTCCTGCTCTACGATTCTTGGGCGATATCATTTGGAAATAGAAAAATATTACACATTATCATTACAAGTATAAAGAATCAGGTTCACTTCAATTGTATGAGACAACGTTGGTTAAGACTTTACATAGTACAGATGTTAAAAACATCTTTAATGGGTTTGGTCTCACGAGTCATGGAAGGAAAAGAAAATAGAGAAGTTGTTCCAAGGATGTTCTTATATATGTATCTACAACATTTTGATGGGTGTAAAATGTTCAGTTTACAACTCAAGTGGTTAAAAACAAGAAATATAGCAATTCTTGGGGACCAAAGCCACAAGATACATTTTACATAGTACTGTGAAGAATAAGAACTTAAGAAGACCTAAAACAAGCCATTGCTTTACAGAATAAAACAGCAAGGCTTTTAACTTTTACACAACCAAAGGAGATTTTCAATTTAAGCCAGTTAAGATCCAAAATACATTTATTTACTGACTTAAATCTAAAAACCCTCTATTTTATTTACAAATTATTTGCAAAATATATATATAACAGGACTTATCTCAAGGATGTTTTGCTCGTTAGGCTGTACAAATATAGCTCTTGGTCATCAAGCTTGTACCTCTTACTCTGGTTGTGTTATAAATTAAGAAGCTTGAGGTTTTTAACTTACTCAGAGATGATTTAAGCAGTAGTGTTTGTGGTTAGAGATGCCGCGGCGAGCCCGATTCTTCTCTCTGCAGAACAAATAAGAGTGATTTATGATCATGACCTGTGATTATGTAGAGAAAGAAGAAACATTTACCTCCAGTAGTGATAAGTTTCTCAACACGAGCAACGATGTGTTTCCCATATGTGTATCTCTTTAAGGCATTCAAGTGTACTTTGATACGAGAAAGAATTCCACCAAATGTTAAGCATTTTTCAACAACATTGGAAGCAAACTTCTGTTGGCTCATCTTCACAATCTGTCCAGCAAGCTTATTGATGATTTCTGACCGTTCATGAGGTTTACCGTGTTGTATGATATGCTACAGCAGGAAACAAGTTTATTTTCTTTTATCAGTGTCCATGTTCATGAAGAAGAAACGTAAATCAAGCTTCAGAGTCTTACCTGAATGACATAATTTCCGTACTGATCTTGTGCTAGAGTACAGACTGAATCCATGATTTCCTCCATAATTATACGCTGGGTCTCTACGTCATCAATATGCTCCAGAACCCTCTGATGTCAATAGAAAAAGTAGATCACAAGTATCATTAACAATGGACAAGATAAATTTGGAACTAGGCATGCTATAATCAAGGAACTATAGGTTAGATGTATTATATCCAACCTGAATTACACGGCATCCATAAGG
>CM071716.1:26717557-26733263 GCA_036630335.1 Physaria fendleri | reverse complement strand
AGATTTACTTTCCATACAATTGGATTTCATTTCCATATGTCTGACATCATTTTCTTCTTCTTCTTTCTTTCTTTCTCATGATCGCTTCGCTTCCCAACGCAATCTTCTACGCCCATACTTTGAATCTCTCCACGTCTCCATGTCTATAGCTTCTATTCGTCGTTTAGCCGCTGGAGTAGCTGTAATTGCTGCTGCATCCGGTGGCGTTGTTTATCTGTCTCCGTCAATTGCTTCCAGCGACAAAGGCGGTGGTCCGATTTTGGATACATTAAGACGTAAGATTGGTGATCCTGGAGCTATTGTACCGTCTCGATCTGTTCAGGAATCTGCTCTTATTGCAGCCAACGCTTCTAATCCGCTTGATGTTCTTGTCATTGGTGTCTTCTACGCCCATACTTTGAATCTCTCCACGTCTCCATGTCTATAGCTTCTATTCGTCGTTTAGCCGCTGGAGTAGCTGTAATTGCTGCTGCATCCGGTGGCGTTGTTTATCTGTCTCCGTCAATTGCTTCCAGCGACAAAGGCGGTGGTCCGATTTTGGATACATTAAGACGTAAGATTGGTGATCCTGGAGCTATTGTACCGTCTCGATCTGTTCAGGAATCTGCTCTTATTGCAGCCAACGCTTCTAATCCGCTTGATGTTCTTGTCATTGGTGGTGGAGCTACCGGTTCTGGTGTTGCTCTTGATGCTGTTACACGTGGTCTTCGCGTTGGTTTGGTTGAGCGAGAGGATTTCGCCTCCGGGACTTCTTCGAGATCGACTAAGCTGATTCATGGAGGTAATTCGCGTGTTTTGATGAATTAGCATTGTTGTGTTTATTCTTTTGTATGCTTCTTCGATAATTGAAGGGTTATGACGTTAAGGATTTGATACAATAAGTGATTGATATACTTAATGTACCATTTTGATTTAGTGCTCGTTTTCATTGTTTTTGTTTAGGGGTTCGTTACTTGGAGAAAGCTGTTTTCAATCTTGATTATGGGCAGCTAAAGCTTGTATTTCACGCCCTTGAAGAGCGTAAACAGCTCATTGAGAATGCGCCACATCTCTGCCATGCTCTGCCCTGTATGACACCTTGTTTTGACTGGTTCGAAGTTATCTACTATTGGATGGGGTTGAAAATGTATGACTTGGTAGCAGGACCACGCTTATTGCATCTGTCTAGATATTACTCTGCGCAAGAGTTGCATCTGTCTAGATATTACTCTGCGCAAGAGTCTGTTGAGCTCTTCCCTACTCTTGCTAGGAAAGGGAAAGATAAGAACTTGAGGGGAACTGTTGTGTATTATGACGGGCAAATGAATGATTCACGTGTGAATGTGGGTTTGGCTTGTACTGCCGCATTAGCTGGTGCAGCAGTTCTTAACCATGCCGAGGTTGTCTCGCTTATTACAGATGATGCTACTAAAAGGATAATTGGTGCCCGGATTCGTAACAATCTCACTGGTAAAATGACTAGCAATTTCGTGAATTTAGTATGCCTCTGCTCTGCCATGTTTTGTGTAGTTTTAATTGAGATGCTTCATTTTGGACAGGCCAAGAATTTGACAGCTATGCAAAAGTAGTTGTTAATGCTGCTGGACCTTTTTGTGATTCCATTAGAAAGATGGTTGACAAAGATAAAAAACCAATGATATGTCCAAGCAGCGGTGTACACATTGTGCTGCCTGATTACTATTCTCCTGAAGGGATGGGCTTGATAGTCCCGAAAACTAAGGATGGTCGCGTTGTGTTTATGTTACCATGGTTAGGAAGAACAGTAGCAGGCACTACAGATTCTAACACGTCAATCACAGCACTTCCAGAACCTCATGAAGATGAGATTCAATTCATACTGGATGCAATCAGTGACTATCTTAACGTTAAGGTATGTCCAGATTCAACTTAAAGACGAAAAATTCATGAGCATATCTCTTAAACAGTTCAGTTGATATGATCCATCATAAATCTTCAATAGGTTCGACGTACTGATGTTCTTTCGGCTTGGAGTGGTATCCGTCCATTGGCCATGGATCCAACAGCCAAGAGCACAGAGAGCATCTCCAGAGACCACGTTGTCTTCGAGGAATGTCCTGGTCTTGTTACAATCACTGGTGGAAAATGGACAACTTATCGAAGGTGAGGGAATTATAAAAAATAGCTGAATGTTATTAAAGTTGGCCTACTGTATCTCATCAGTAATCTGTTTTCAGCATGGCGGAAGATGCAGTTGATGCAGCAATCAAATCGGGAAAGCTTACTCCAACTAATGAATGTGTAACGCAGAAACTACAGCTTCTAGGTTCTTATGGATGGGAGCCATCTTCCTTCACAACTCTTGCACAGCAATATGTACGCATGAAGAAAACCTACGGTGGTAAAGTAGTTCCTGGTGCAATGGACACAGCTGCTGCAAAGCATTTGTCTCATGCCTATGGTACAATGGCTGACCGGGTCGCCACCATAGCTCAGGTTCGGTTCCACACAATCATATCCATCTTTCTTCATGTCCTCCATAGATAACATTTCGGGTTTCGGAATACAGGAGGAGGGTTTGGGGAAACGGTTAGCTCATGGTCATCCATTTTTGGAAGCTGAAGTTGCATACTGTGCGAGGCACGAGTACTGCGAATCAGCGGTTGATTTCATAGCAAGGAGATGTAGAATCGCTTTCTTAGACACTGACGCAGCCGCGAGGGCGTTACAGCGTGTGGTTGAGATTCTAGCAAATGAACACAAATGGGATAAGTCGAGGCAGAAGCAGGAGTTGCAAAAGGCTAAAGAGTTTCTTCAAACTTTCAAGTCTTCCAAAAACGCACAGTTTAACGATGGTAAACACAACTAAAGGAGGCTAATCAGAAGTTTATTACACTATTTTATTAAATTAATTATTTTACTATTTCCCAATTTGTTGGATTTTGGGTAGCGAACTAGCGCCTAGCGGTATTAAATTAATTATTTTACTATTTCCCAATTTGTTGGATTTTGGGTAGCGAACTAGCGCCTAGCGGGAACGTATAATAATACTACTGTACGGATGGAATAATACTGCAGCTACTCATGTTTCTTGGATTAAACAATTGTTCCTAATGAAAGAGATTCAAGACATCTTTATATTATGTAATATGTATTTCGAGCCGTTGAATCTACTTTGGGACCCTTGAAGCTAATCAGTCAAAGAGTAGTCAGTTAAACAGAGGATAATTCATGATCTGTACTTTTTGCTCGGAATAATTGTAGAGAATTCTACTGGGATTAGAACACAAGTTTTAGATTCCGAAAGCGAATAGTATTTTATAATCATGTTATAGTTTTGAGGGTAAAATTTGTCACCAAAAGCCAAAAAAGAGTATCAGATTTCACCTTGTGGTTAGTGATTAAAAGAAAACAATTAAGATGAATAATAAAATATTTTGGGTCGTTCACTCTATTTTTTGTTCAGTTGGAATCACCTTGGAAAGTTTTATACAACAGAAAATCTCTAACCAAAGAATTTAAACAAAAAAAAGGTCTCAAACAAAGGTTTCGGTTCCGTATTTAGACAAATACTCACGAAACTAAACAAGGTTTTAAAAAATAATAAAGGTTTCGGTTCCGTATTTAGACAAATACTCACGAAACTAAACAAGGTTTTAAAAAATAATAATGAGAGTTGAGAAGAGTTGAGAAGCAGACTCTGTGGGTGTAAACATTTGGTCGTGTTCTACTATGAATGCGAGTAATGCCTGCAGAAAATCATGTAAACATCTGAGTCATAATAATGCTGAAAAATCCAAGGAGAAACCAAGAGAAAAACAATCTGCTTACTTCGAATGGCATGTTTAATAGTTCAAAGTAAGTACGGACACAATCTAGGTTCTGTTGTACAGTTTCACCATCGATATATGGAATAGCTGCCATGGCCTGAAGCGTAAACATACGCACAATTTAAGATAGTGAAATGCTGTTGGAAAGTATTTAAAAGTAGTGAGTGGACTGATCTTTACCTGTTCCAATGCAATAGTGTTCCGACATATTTGCTGAACCCCGAAAAGGTTTATTGATCTCATGTCAGCCAAAGCCTAGAAGATTTCGTAATAAGAGACTGTCACGGTTTAGAAAATTTTGATAACATATCGGATATCTAATACTTGTTTGGTATAATCAATTTTAATTTAGAAGTACCGAATATCATATAAACTCCATTACCATAGATAAAAACATATTTACAAGATTAGAAAAGAAAATGTCTACCTTAATGGACGCATTTGCTGCAATTCCACATATGCCACCAAAAACATAACTCCTCTTCTCACCAGAGATGAAAGGTGCCATTCCCTCGTCCCTACGTGTTATCTGTAGAAAGAGGAAGCGTAAGAAACTTGGTGCAGAAATATTGGTTTCAAAAGTAGATTGCACACTAGACAAGAATGTAATCCATAGCAATGTATTAAGATGGCTTTATCATCTGACAAACTAGATTAGTAGATTCTCTCAGCAGAAGAGTGATATGAATATTTGATGGCTATGAAACTAAACAGTTGAGAAGCAGACTCTGTGGGTGTAAACATTTGGTCGTGTTCTACTATGAATGCGAGTAATGCCTGCAGAAAATCATGTAAACATCTGAGTCATAATAATGCTGAAAAATCCAAGGAGAAACCAAGAGAAAAACAATCTGCTTACTTCGAATGGCATGTTTAATAGTTCAAAGTAAGTACGGACACAATCTAGGTTCTGTTGTACAGTTTCACCATCGATATATGGAATAGCTGCCATGGCCTGAAGCGTAAACATACGCACAATTTAAGATAGTGAAATGCTGTTGGAAAGTATTTAAAAGTAGTGAGTGGACTGATCTTTACCTGTTCCAATGCAATAGTGTTCCGACATATTTGCTGAACCCCGAAAAGGTTTATTGATCTCATGTCAGCCAAAGCCTAGAAGATTTCGTAATAAGAGACTGTCACGGTTTAGAAAATTTTGATAACATATCGGATATCTAATACTTGTTTGGTATAATCAATTTTAATTTAGAAGTACCGAATATCATATAAACTCCATTACCATAGATAAAAACATATTTACAAGATTAGAAAAGAAAATGTCTACCTTAATGGACGCATTTGCTGCAATTCCACATATGCCACCAAAAACATAACTCCTCTTCTCACCAGAGATGAAAGGTGCCATTCCCTCGTCCCTACGTGTTATCTGTAGAAAGAGGAAGCGTAAGAAACTTGGTGCAGAAATATTGGTTTCAAAAGTAGATTGCACACTAGACAAGAATGTAATCCATAGCAATGTATTAAGATGGCTTTATCATCTGACAAACTAGATTAGTAGATTCTCTCAGCAGAAGAGTGATATGAATATTTGATGGCTATGAAACTAAACGATTTCTGCTATTACCTTCAGCTTGACTTGCCCCACGAGGAACTGCTTGTCCAAGCCTAAATATTTTGGAAATCAAAACTTCAGAAAGACTTTTCATCCGCTTGCTGCTAGGGAAGGAAGAAGGGACTACATTGCTCGATATGATTAAGGAGCACAATATGAAAGGTAAAAATAACATTCATGGAAGATCCATTGAACTATGCAAGCTTTTCTTTTACACTTAAAAGGAAAGATTTCTGAGTTTCTTTAAGGTTGAGCTGGAAAAGACAGTGATAAGTCTAGTTTAATGAACTTCCAATTTTTCCTTGTGCCCTTGTAATATCTAAGAGTACTAAGAGATGAGGAACAGAAAATTACATGACATGCATAAATAATCTGATCCAGTGAACTCACCTCTCAATAGAGTCTGCCACATATTCAAGCGAGTCACTAAGAGAGGCCAACAAAATAAGTTTGTTGTCATCACGAATTAGATTATCCTGTCAGAAACACACTTAGTTAATTGTCTTACAAAATAAGTTTGTTGTCATCACGAATTAGATTATCCTGTCAGAAACACACTTAGTTAATTGTCTTTACCCAATGGAAAAACTTTTACAAGAACATGTTTTAGACAGTACTATCTTACCTGCTTGATAGGTCGCAAACTCAAAAATAGTTCACTGAGTTCTACATCGGTGCCAACAGCCTCAGAGTGAGAAACAGCATGGCCGATAGAAGATGGCAAACAAGCGCTTGCTGGATCAAGGCGCATCAATTTCTCAATATCATGCCTCCCAATGAGCATGTAACTGAGCTTCTCCAACACAGCCTGAAATATTAACAATCAACCTTATGTCAGAAAAGTGTATACGAAGGAAGAAATGCAATGCTTTACATTTAAGAAAAATAAAGAGGCATTAAATGGGTAAGAAAATGGTGTAAAACATGCAAAAATATTGTCAAAGATGGGAAAAGGTGTATTTAAGACTGGCCAACTTCATATTCTGTCACATCTCTCTTTAAATCATACTTCCTTGGAAAATATTGTGGGAAAAGGTGTATTTAAGACTGGCCAACTTCATATTCTGTCACATCTCTCTTTAAATCATACTTCCTTGGAAAATATTGCTTCTAAGCATTCAATGCCAAGTTCTAGTACATTCTCACAGGCTGGTAAAATAACCTACACTTGCATTGTAGGCAACACAGGACAATGCCAAAAGCATAAAGCAGAATAGCTACTCAGTTTTCACATACCCTAATCTGGACTCTAGCCAGTTTCACGATGTTCACCTTTTTCGTTCATCTTAAACAACTCTAAATCCACATTCATATCATCTGATTCATCCACCCCCAGTTGAACTTTTAAAATTACATTACGCTAACATAACCACTTATTAGTATAAGATTTTGTGCTATAGGCGCAAAAAACCCAAAGCAGATGATGAACATATAACAAAGATTAGAACAGTCAAAGGAAGTGAACAAAAAATAAGCAAAGGAGAAAGATCCATGCCTCCATGTATGACGTTCGACATCTTTCAAATGTCCTCTCAAGAAATGTCTGAACATACTTCACAAGGTCAGCAGCAAATTTAGGCATGGCTTGAGCCCAGCCAAGAACCTATAAATTTGAAGAGCAAATAGTTTCATCAGAACAGATATCTTGAAACTTGGAAACAAAAAAATGTTTTGAATGATATATCTACACTAATTCATTCTTCAGGAAGATGAAAAATATGAAAAGTAGCATAGTTAGCTTGCAGTTTTTATGGATAGACGACTTGACAAAATAAGTTTGTTGTCATCACGAATTAGATTATCCTGTCAGAAACACACTTAGTTAATTGTCTTCACCCAATGAAAAACTTTTACAAGAACATGTTTTAGACAGTACTATCTTACCTGCTTGATAGGTCGCAAACTCAAAAATAGTTCACTGAGTTCTACATCGGTGCCAACAGCCTCAGAGTGAGAAACAGCATGGCCGATAGAAGATGGCAAACAAGCGCTTGCTGGATCAAGGCGCATCAATTTCTCAATATCATGCCTCCCAATGAGCATGTAACTGAGCTTCTCCAACACAGCCTGAAATATTAACAATCAACCTTATGTCAGAAAAGTGTATACAAAGGAAGAAATGCAATGCTTTACATTTAAGAAAAATAAAGAGGCATTAAATGGGTAAGAAATGGTGTAAAACATGCAAAAATATTGTCAAAGATGGGAAAAAGGTTTCTTTAAGACTGGCCAACTTCATAGTCTGTCACATCTCTCTTTAAATCATACTTCCTTGGAAAATATTGCTTCTAAGCATTCAATGCCAAGTTCTAAGCATTCAATGCCAAGTTCTAGTACATTCTCACAGGCTGGTAAAATAACCTACACTTGCATTGTAGGCTACACAGGACAATGCCAAAAGCATAAAGCAGAATAGCTACTCAGTTTTCACATACCCTAATCTGGACTCTAGCCAGTTTCACGATGTTCACCTTTTTCGTTCATCTTAAACAACTCTAAATCCACATTCATATCATCTGATTCATCCACCTCCAGTTGAATTTTTAAAATTACATTACGCTAACATAACCACTTATTAGTATAAGATTTTGTGCTATAGGCGCAAACCCCCAAAGCAGATGATGAACATATAACATAGATTAGAACAGTCAAAGGAAGTGAACAAAAAATAAGAAAAGGAGAAAGATCCATGCCTCCATGTATGATGTTCGACATCTTTCAAATGTCCTCTCAAGAAATGTCTGAACATACTTCACAAGGTCAGCAGCAAATTTAGGCATGGCTTGAGCCCAGCCAAGAACCTATAAATTTGAAGAGCAAATAGTTTCATCAGAACAGATATCTTGAAACTTGGAAACACAAAAATGTTTTAAATGATATATCTACACTAATTCATCCTTCAGGAAGATGAAAAATATGAAAAGTAGCATAGTTAGCTTGCAGTTTCTTCAGGAAGATGAAAAATATGAAAAGTAGCATAGTTAGCTTGCAGTTTTTATGGATAGACGACTTGCTTTTCTACGGTTGGGGTGTAAGTATTAGTTGTATGTGCACGGGCCCGAAATGCGGCCGCGCCTGCAAAATGATTTTGAGAACCATGAGTTTCTAAGCTTCAATTTATGTAGAATTACACACCGACATTACTGGTACACCATCTTATAGATTCGTAAAACAAAAATATCCTATAAAATATTTAATGAGGAATCTTTGAAGATATCTGCAACAATTCTTAAAGATGCTTCAACTTTCCATAAAATTGCCATATTTGGCAGACCAATTCAGCTAGTTTTGCGAGGGAATGCTTCAGTTACCACCCTGTGATGGCAAATCTCCTAGTCTCTGGTGACTAAGTAAAAGCTCAATTTTCAAGATGCAATTCTGTATAATTTAAAGAACAATAACCCTGAAATAGCAACAACATATTCTATGATTAAATCTATATAGTTTATGGGGTTTACTTGATATAGCTTGTTGTACGCCTTTCCTGTAGTCCACAAACATTGTTGGCAACAGGTGGTCCTTCACAAAGTTCTCGGTGAATGTAAGCAATCCATCATTCCTGCATCAAGTAATGAAACATGGTGAAAATACTGGCGATTTGTCGGCACTTGAGAAAGTAACAATTTGAATTTCATTTGGAACAGTGAGATAGGAACTGAACTATGACTTTATTTATTTATTTAGTTATTATTTTGCCCTCTCTAAGCCAAGTCCTTTTAGCTTTAGAAAGTAGGAGAGGTGCTTTCGCAACATGAACTTACACAAGCTGGGAATGTTTTGGGGGCAACATTGAGGTGATTTTATCTGTAAACTGCAAGAGACATAAGATCATGAGTCTACTAAAATTTTGACATTGAATGAGAGTGGTTAGATGAATCAGAATCTAAACCTGAAGGACAGGCCGGTAAATCGATGCAGCTAGATATATTCCTTGTTCAGGCAAAACAGCTGCAGAACCATAACCTTCCAGTGATGCATTTGGAGCCCTCTTTCCCCAGCTTTGACGAATGAGATCAGCTCCTGCCATCAGCAGACAACGTTATTAAGTCCACCAAAGGTGTTATAACTAATGAAACGTCAGTATTATTGATTATTACCCTGATTAGAAATCGACACTGTTGCATCTGTAAATCGAAACGTAAATGTTAGCCCATCTTCAGGTGCATCCCTGCAGTCCAACGATATCAATCAAGCATCAATATTATTAACTAAACTGCAGAGCTTCACATGCATATCTTACAAATAGCCTTGCAAAGTAGTATGCTGCAGAAAGAGAATGTAACATATTTTATATGTTAAAACAACATATTAACATATAACTATTTCCTGTTTGACAAAAAAAAAAAAAAACTTATAACTATTTCCTATATCAACATTCATATGGATAGCTAAACTGTAATAACATCAGACAGGTTAAAATCCAGTGAACTAAAACTTCAAATCTGTGTTATACTCTTCAGGGCTCCACTATACTAGTGCACTTCGTAAAAACCGTTTTATTAGATCATAAGAAATCTCAACCCTAACATCCTCCCTATATTATCAAATGAGGAGACCAGGTGATTTCAGAACAAAATCTTAAAAATATGATTCGTGGGACATTTTGTTGTTTATGTATCTATACGATACTAAGAAAACCATCTGTGTAAATGTATGAACTAGCAGTGCTTGTGGGTCACTTGCCTTTTGTCTTTCTTTGGAGCCTTCTTTGCAAGCTTAGCAGTTTGTGCAGCAGTATCTGCTGAGGCAGCTTCTGGAGTTGCTCGTAGAATCTCACATATGAGTTGTTGGCATTCACTCTTCATTATTAACACATAGAATATCACCAACATTAAGTATGGGAACCCAGTAGATTATTATTAACACATAGAATATCACCAACATTAAGTATGGGAACCCAGTAGATTCATACTCATTTAACTTCATTGCAATGCAACCTGTGCTTTGCCTCCAGGAGCCATAAGAGGCGAAACAGGGCTCACAGCCAGGTGACTTCCTACCTGTGCTTTGCCTCCAGGAGCCATAAGAGGCGAAACAGGGCTCACAGCCAGGTGACTTCCTAAATTTGATATCCCATTTTGAGGTTTCTCTTTTGATAACCTGTAGGCCTCTGACTGTCCTTTGATAAAAGGCAATCCGGCAGCTGCACCTCGATCACCCTGACGACAGGCGGACTTCGACAAATTTGTAGCCTCCATATGGGCTTTAATTTTGGATATTATGATCTCATGAACTGTTGGTCGAAGTTTTTGGCTACAAGAGAACACAAAAACATAACTAAGAAAAGGTCACAATTTCTAAGCCGCAAGGTACAAATTTCCATGAAGTGGCTTGAATGGAAAACTACCGGGCTGGATACACTCATTTTTAAATTCAAGAATTGTTAAGGTTCACCGGTCCCAGATATTACAAATATACATTTGAGAAAGATAGTATCTAGTGATGATAGAGGCGACAAGTTAACTAATGAGGCCATCTACCAACAATCTAAAACTAAGAGATATTAAAGACGTGAATTTTCTTCAACTATATCCAGCTGTCAAACAGAAACAGTAGCATATATAAACCATTTCAACAAGAAAAATGAAAATTATTAGAAAGCTAACCATATGATAGCACCAGCAGCTGCAACTTTGCCAAGCATGCAGAGACACTGAACAAGGGTCTGTAGATACTTCACATGCAGTGGATCATCACTCTTTCTTAATGCTTCCTGAAACAGGAGAAAAGCAATGTCATGACACTGGAAAAGTTGAGGAGAAAATATGCTTTATAACTGCACCGCAAACATACAATAAACTCATCAGGAGTGGAATCAGAAAGCCAGGGCGGAAGTTGTATAACTGCACCGCAAACATACAATAAACTCATCAGGAGTGGAATCAGAAAGCCAGGGCGGAAGTTGATAAGACAGCAATTTACTATCTTTGCCATTACTGACAGTATTTGTGGTTGCTTCATCATGTTCTACGGAGTCCTCATCTTCATGTCCACCAAATGATGAACTAGAAGCACACCGTGATAAAAGATACAAACATTAGTAAAGTCCTGGAATAGGAAAAAAAGCAGAGCATATTTCGTAAAACCAGACCAAAAGTTGTGTGGAGCACACAACCTTGGATAGATAAAGCAACTTCTCCAATAATCAATTTACAGTGTAATTTCTTTTATCGACAAATATTCTAATGATGGAATTTACAAGAAGAATCACCACATCATGATTAGTAAATGATGTAAATATGGCGATCCCAATTTTAACAATCACGCCGTGATTACAGAGAACCACACCTAAACAGACATTATTAAAATTGATCACTCAGAATAAAGTTCATAAGACATGAAAAAAGGTTCCTTAATACCTCATAAAGAATTAGTTGAAGAGAAAAGTTGCTTGACATACCTTTCATCATTAGAAGCTGTTCTATATGAACCATTTGTGAGCCCTCTAACACCAAACTGATTGTCACCTTTCAGTGTCCGTGTTCTACGAGACAGTGGTTGTGAGCTCATTCGACTAGCTGCAACAGCTGTTGTTGTTGGTACTTCATCATCTCTTTCATATATGCTTGACGCAACTGAACTGCAGCATAAATATGCTCAAGAACAGAAGATTGTGCACTAACAGAAGTGATGAGGCACACTATCAAGCAAGCCACTGAGATAAATAGCAGGACAGTCTCAAATTTGTTTATAGAAGTGGAAAGAAACCTACCTGTATTCACCTCTATTGTATAGGTGTGCATGCAAATCATCCAAAATTTTGAAGAAAAGGGGTTCCTCTCAACTTAGTTAGCTCTGATCTGACATCTTGAAGAGCACCAACCTAGGTGAAGGAACCAACATATCTATGAGTACAACATCCAAATGAGCAGTAAATCCCTCAAACAGCGATAGTTAGAAAATCCCAGCTAAAATTAGATGATACTAGATCCCCTCCAATGGATTTGTTACAGAAAAATCTTAGAGATCAAATTGAAAAATGAATGGGAAGACCCACAATATAACAATGACATTGCTTTTCCAGCATTTGTTGACATTGACAGTAAGTGAATTACCGTTTGAAGCCCCTCACGCTCAAGCATCAGACGCGACTGGAGATACACTTGAATAGCAGCATAAAACTGCTTATCCGCAATGAGCTTCTCAATACGAGATGGAACCTGTGCAATGATTCAAGAGGCAGGACCACCGTGAACACATCAGAAAAGCAGTTAAGCAATGTCCACACAAATTCAATTAATAACTGTACAGCTAAGCCAACAAACCTTAGCAATGCCCTCGATTTGATCCAAAAGTGCGATGATGTGCCGCAATGTAACAGAACGATACCACAACTGGTGTAATTGTTTATTGCGTGCACCCAAACTCTGCTTTGCTTCTAAGCAATGTCCACACAAATTCAATTAATAACTGTACAGCTAAGCCAACAAACCTTAGCAATGCCCTCGATTTGATCCAAAAGTGCGATGATGTGCCGCAATGTAACAGAACGATACCACAACTGGTGTAATTGTTTATTGCGTGCACCCAAACTCTGCTTTGCTTCTGCTAAATCGTGCTTCAAGTCGCCTAACTTTTCAGTGGACTCACTGAATAATCGCAAGATCTGATGAGGAGTACATTGGAAACAGAGCAAAAGAATAGAGATAATCAACATCAAGGTCTTTCACAAATGAACTTTACTAGATAAATTACTGCATTAGTATTATTCCAGAAGAATTCTACATGTAGGAATCAAAGAAGCAGCATCGTTCAGTATGGATATTAAATTTGTAAATTTGGTATATCAAACGGCAAATATGGAAGTCAATAAGCGCTAAGAGAGGTTACTGCTATAGAAAAAGCACTATTCAAAAAAGAAGGAAACAAATATTAGAAACCTGGGAAACCTGGGAAGTAGTTTTGAATGGCCTTGTTGAAACCACCATGATAAGCATGGACAACTTCATCCACAACCTCCTCAACGACATCACTTTGCTCTTTTAATAAATTAACGTCAGTTTCACGGTCTTTTGACGTCAAGATATGCACTACATGTGGCAAAGAGTCAAATCGTGCAACAGCCCAGCTCTCATCTATTCGTTCTAGCTCTTCCCTAAGGTACTGCAATAACCATCACCAATAAGGCACATATACACATGTACCCGAAAACGAAATACATAACTAAATCCAGAGTGGTTATAATTTCAGTCAATTTCTTGCTAGCCCACATATAAATTTTTGCAATTAACTCCAAACCCAAGTTGAGGAGATGTAAGAAAGAACCAGCAGATTAAACGTCCCTAAATAATTCCTAAGTGGATGACAGAATTATGGTTTATTAACTCAAGTAGGAGTGAAGAAAGTGAACATACAGCTTTATCCGAAGGTACAGGCAAACCATTGAAAATCCCCATGCTGGCGAAGCCAAATGAGTGTTCCTCAGCACATTCCAATCAAGCACTCTGTAGCTGAAAGCAAAATTCCAGAACCCAACGAAACTTAAACAGATACATGAGCTAGAAACTACGCTATTAAATCAGTTCAACGTTGAACCACGACGAGTACAAACAACGAATTCTAGGTGGAATTACTAATCATGGTTCTTGTTCTCTTCTTTCCAAAATATTAAAACATGCTTCTCAAGATTTTACTTGTAATGAATTCATAGTAGCTCGATAATTTTAAGACATGTAAAACATGCTTCTCAAGATTTTACTTGTAATGAATTCATAGTAGCTCGATAATTTTAAGACATGTTGATGTTTTGTTTGAAAAGTAGTTCAACA
Organism: Physaria fendleri; assembly: GCA_036630335.1. Taxonomy (NCBI): domain Eukaryota; kingdom Viridiplantae; phylum Streptophyta; class Magnoliopsida; order Brassicales; family Brassicaceae; genus Physaria; species Physaria fendleri. The sequence continues at coordinate 26,719,134 of CM071716.1, read as the reverse complement.
CATGATCATCTAGAGTTTAAATGTCACATACCAAGAAAAAATAGGTAGTTCATCACAGTTGTAACCTTGTGCTTATTTATTTACAAAGTTACAAGTATACATCAATCTTATTCCAATTACATATTTTTTTTGTGTAAACGCTTGTTTTATACACTTCCTTCATTCGGAAACACATTACATCATAGTATGGGTTTGATTTTTTAACCAAATTAAGCAACCTACATATATTTTTCTTATGAGATCAAATGACACAAAGAAACGTCGCATATTGTTTTATGTTTGCTGATTTTTCTTTTTCATGCTACGCAAAAAGAAGATATGATCACATTTGAGCAACCAGTTCCTCTTCTTCCTGAGCAACCAATGTAGCATCTTTAATAAGCGAATTCGCCATCCATACCAAGAAAAATTAGGTAGTTCATCACAGTTGTAACCTTGTGCTTATTTATTTACAAAGTTACAAGTCTACATTAATCTTATTCCAATCACATAATTTTTGTATAAACGCTTGTTTCATACACTTCCTTCTATCGGAAACACATAACATTTTAGTATTTATCCTTTCCTTTTAGAATATGGGTTTGATTTTTTAACCAAATTAGGCAAACCCCTACATATATCTTATGAGATCAAATAACCCAAAGAAACGTCACATCTTGTTTTATGTTTGCTGCTTTTTTTTTGTTTTCATGCAACGCTAAAAAAGAAGATGTGATCACATTTGAGCAACCAGTTCCTCTTCTTCCTGAGCATCCAATGTAGCATCTTTAATAAGCGAATTCGCCATCCATCGCTTCAGCATTTCTAATGCAGCTTTTGGCTGATCCATTGGAACCATGTGCCCTGCATCTCGCACCTGTGTATGTGTGTGTGTTTTATATTTTAAGATCAGAGTACACAAGAAAAGAGTGTTTTGATATTGTAAGAAAGGCGGACCGACCTTAAGGAAACTGAGTTGTTCATAAGTCTTTAACGAGCCTGCTTCTTTGCCATCTACCATAAAAGTTGTTCATAAGTCTTTAACGAGCCTGCTTCTTTGCCATCTACCATAAACGGAACTTCTTCAGCTGCCCCAAAGTTCTTTTTCCCTGACCACTCCATTGCATTCATCCCTGACCACTCCATTGCATTCACCCACCTCGAGTTACCTGCTCCAATTTTGTTTTCCTCAACAGTTCCAATTCTATCCATTTTGTTCTTTTCCTGTTTGAATTTGGATTATCTATGTTATGGAAACTTACCGATCCAGTTGCAGATAAGATCATATTCTCCAGCATACACAAGGAGGTTGATTCCATCTTCCAAGAGTGTGGGAATTCCAACCTCAAGATTCCTCATCCAATCTACTAGCATTGCCTGATAGACTGAAGTACTGCAAGAGACAAAGTCTATGTCCCCAACACCAAGCGATGTCCTCACAGATTTCAGATTCAAAAATTTCTCCATGTTTGAGAAATCATAGCACAGACTCCCCACACACTTCTTCCTGATGTCATAATACTACACAAGAAATGTGATGTTACTCTTTTGAGCTATTCTTTACTTTTTTTTTTTTTTTTTTTTTTTTTTTTTTTTTT
>CM071716.1:26698036-26708925 GCA_036630335.1 Physaria fendleri | reverse complement strand
AGACCACCGAAAGGACTGCTCTTAAGCCACTCCATCTCCTCAGTACCCCGCAGTGCATCAGATACGGGTAGCAAATAGTCTGGCTTTGAATAGGTATTTATCCTTCCTTTCTTTGGTATTTTGTCACCCTTAATCAATATCGGAGGTAACAACCCAGCATTAACATGCGAACTACCCCTGAAACAAAGAATAGCAGATAATATATCAACACTGACAAAAGGTCAAACTACAAAAATTAATTTGTACACAATTTCAGTGGACTGTTTCCAAAATAAAAATTGAAGGTAGACATCAGCAAATCTCATTATTATCGAAAATAGACGACTATACCTTTTTGGTGTGGACCTAATTTCAAGCAAATCTCATTATTATCGAAAATAGACGACTATACCTTTTTGGTGTGGACCTAATTTCACCTCCTGAGGCACATGCAGCTTTGCCCTTACTCACCCTAGTAAACCGTTTGTTCGCGACATTGCTGCATATATCAAATCGGTGGTTCGCGACATTGCTGCATATATCAAATCGGTGACTATAAGAACTGTCAATAAATCAGACACTCTACAAAACCACTCGATTGTTACACTGTACCTGGTAGGCTCCGAAGTTGTTTCTTCTCCTGCGATTTCTCTCTTCCGTTTCTTAGCACCAGAATTCAAAATCTTCTCTTTCGCTTTTCCCCTCGATGCCATCGGGTCACGTTGTCACAGAGATATATGCTATTTCCTTTTTCTGATTTCGTCCACCAATTTTCTATGGACTGCGAAAACTGTCTAGGTGAAAGATGAAGACGAAGAGGTATTGTTAAAAGGTAAAGTTAATGCGGTAAGAAGAAGAAGGGGGGGGGGGGGAAATTTCATTACCGGGGGGGGGGGGGGAAATTTCATTACCGCGCCTTTTTAACTAGGGTTGCCAGGGAATAAAAAGTAAACAGAGATTTTCATCAAAACGCAACGTTTCACCAGAAATGAAGGAGGGTTAAACTTGTCAAAACACACTGATTAAAATATTATTTCCGCGACAAAAAAAAATAAACGGCTGACTTTTCAACTGTGCCATTCGCCGTAAATATAAAACACGTTTGTGCTAGAAGAAGTAAGATTCTCTATATACTAACTATATCCTTTCTATTATTCTCCTATAAACGCTACGGTATGGTCATTAAAACTACTTCTTTCTGTGGATTATGCGAATAGAACTTGCGGTTGCGTATATACAGAACGGGGTCATTAAAACTACTTCTTTCTGTGGATTATGCGAATAGAACTTGCGGTTGCGTATATACAGAACGGCTGCAAGAATAGTAGCTATCCAACTAAGCATTCCCCAAACTACCAAAGTGGTTTGAAAGCAATGCAACCCAAAACACTTTCCGTCATCTCCTTTGAGGGCAGCTCCGTCACGGTATACTTTAGCGGCTAACGTACCGAAAGCAAAAGATCCAATGGGAATGCTTCCGACAACAATATTGTGGTTAACTCCAAAATGCTTTGTCCCAAAAAGCTCTGTAGTCATTATAACGGATAGTGAAGTCAAGGCTCCACAGAAGACGCCGATAACCGCCGTGCTGACAAAGAGAGCGATGTTGGAGTCGATGAGGAGGAGGAAAAATGAAGCTACCATGGCTAACAATGACACCACCATAAAAACCGGGCTTGATGGCATGTATTTGGTCCTGTAATTTATAAAATAAATATTAGTTAGCATGTGGTCGAAAACTATAAAATATATAGAATTAATTATGAGAAATGGCATCCAAAAAGGTAAAACTCGTGAGAAATAGCATTGATGACCAGTCAACAAAATTTTTGCGGGGTCCACGTTGGTATTTTACCAGCGTACCCTCGGTTAGAAAACCTTTGGTACTGGTTTTCGGGCTGCTGGTAATCGGAACTGTTGGTTTTCGACAGATTTATTAAACAAATTACGTGATTAACAAATCTTGTTTGATCAAAATCGTGGTTTTTGACAAATTATTAAACAAATCACCACATATTATTTCCGAAAACCAGCACGAAACAGAATCATTAACCAGTCTGTTCAGAAAACCAAAAAAAAACACACAGGATATTATGGTAAACAGCCAAACACGTGTCATCTCCTCATTCGTCGCCTTTTACTGGACCCATGTCAATGCTATTTCTTACAAATCCACAAATAGTGATGCTATTTCTTAAAATAAACCCAAATATATAATTAAGAATAAATTAGACCGAACACGTACATCACGGAATGCAACATGAACGTTGGTGCTAGGTCAACGTAGTTGTATTATTGAGGAATAATAATTGGTTTTGGTTTAAATCAGTATCTTGCTAATTAATCAAAAGGGTACACGTTAAGTGATATTTACCTAAAGAAGAAGTAGTCGAGTAACGATGGAAGCAAGCGGCCGAAAAATCCAAATGAGGACGAGAGAGCGACCAAGGAAGTGGTCTCGGTGCTGCCACGAGACTCAGCAATCTGACCAAGATTGTTCATAAAGACTAGCCCGACCGTTGGACCGAACAAATAAAGGCCAAAATATATCCAGAAATTCAGTTTCTTCCACAGCTGTGTCCATTCGACCTCTTCTTTAAATTCAACTATTTCCTCCTCAAAATCTTCTTCTTCTTCTTCGAATTGTTGGGGAGCTTCAAGTTCGTGTACCTTTAGTTGAGTTTCTCTTGAGAGCTTAAGCTCTTTGAGTCCAACTCCAATTGGTATAACGAGAGGAGCAAGAAGAAACAAAACAATGCCAACGAGTACTAAAACCGCTGGGGCCGTGAGAAGACTCGTAGTCACCGCGTAAATCCCCGTGGCTATAGTCACGACAAACAAAACGATGAAACCTATTCTAACATCCTTAGAAGAAGGCATCGTCTTCTTGTCTCCTCCGTGTTTCATCAACATGGGAGCCGTCACGAGACATGCGACCAAAGGAACGAAAGAGTTGAGGAAGAGATAACCCGAAGCTTTTTCGCGTGGAGACCAGTGAAAAAACGAGTTGACCATGTCGGTGTAGAGTTTCCCACTCAAACCTTGATAACTAGCCGTGATCCCCACCGCGACTTGACGGTTCACTCGAAAACTATTGATCGCTTCCATGTAACAAGCTGTATTGATCCAACATATACTGTTTCCAGCCACGAAGCTCAAACACCAGACTAGTGGAAACGATAACGTAAACATCTTTTTTACGATGGAGAGATACTGGAGACCGTAGCCAGCAAGCCCAAGAAAACCTCCGAACAGAAGGACAAGAGGTAGAGGAAGATAAACGGCGGCGATCCCGGAGATAAAACCTAGTACTTTTCCGGAGTCTGAGGCGAAAGAGAGATAATTTAGCTTAAACTGCGAGATTGAGAGAAAGTCTTTGAGCTGCGAAGAGTAAGCAGGGAAACTCAAGTTTGTGCCGTTAAAAGATTGAAGCCATATAAGAGCGACTAGGCTCAACCACGGGAGAACTTTGGGAGGCATTGTTCTTCAGAAATAAAAGTGATTCTAAAAGATTGAAGCCATATAAGAGCAACCAGGCTCAACCATATAAGAGTTTTGTAATCTTAGTACAATTTACAAAAAAATTTTTTTGGTAAATGGTATACATCATAAATATGCAGAGGTCTAATGGAACTAGAACTGTAGAGAATTTGGTGTGATTGAAGATATTTAAAATTTCATGAGATTTGAGTGATAGTTTAGTATATTTGGTAGATTTGTTTATATTTTTATCAAAGAAAATAAAAATTTCTTGTGATTTAGTGAAATTTATACAATCACAAAGGAAGACACTGTTGTGATTCTAGAGAAAAAAATCCTATCTTACTTTATAGGGTGAAAGGTATGCAGCCCCACAATTTGAATATATCGAACTCAATCCCCACGTTTTTAGACCTCGGTCTGGATCCAAAAAAAAAACTATAATGCTTTTAACTCCTTAGTTTTTAAAATAATGGTCTCAGTCTCCATGAAGCGTTTAGTGTGTTTAGATAAGGTTTAAAAATTAGTTTTGATTTTATATAGAAATAATCCGGTTACCACTAAACCAAATCAATTTAATTTTTGTAAAGGCTTAAAAGATTTTTCTTTTATAATTTTCCTATTAAAATTATTTAATCATTTAAATCGTAATTTATAGTCGATGAATTATTAAATTATAATACGCATTAGTTAGTGTTTTCTATGTATATTAATTACTTTTTAATAGATAATATATAATTTATGAAATAAAATTTTTAGAGATAACTAAGTAAATTATAAATCTAATAATTGAATTTTTACGAAAACGAAATTTTGAGAGATTTACAAAGTGAATTATAATCTGAAGAATTAAATTTTTATGAAAATGAAATTTTTCAGAGATTTACAAAGTGAATTATAAACGAGTAATTGAATCTATGTCACTTTGTTAATTATAAACCGAATAGTTAAATTTTTATGAAAATGAAATTTTGAGAGATTTACAGAGTGGATTATAAACCGAATAATTGAATTTATGTCACTTTATGAATTATAAACCGAATAATTGAATTTATGTCACTTTATGAATTATAAGCTGGCTTGCGATGAAAAATAGGCTCCCGACTGGTGATCGTACGGCTAGGTGGGGACGTACTCAACCATGCCCTCTATGTGATCACACCTATGAAACACGCGACCATCTTTTCTTTGATTGTCCTTACTCATCTACCATATGGACATAGCTGCTCTCTAGGCTTTTGGAAGCTGACTTCTCATCGACTTGGGCTGTTGTAATACCAACACTGCTTTTTCTTTTGATAGATTAGGATGTACATAAACTCTTTTGGTTATTAATAAATATCACATTTAAACCAAAATAATTGAATTTTTATGGAAATGGATTTTTGAGAGATTTACAAAGTGAATTTTAAACCGAAATTTTTATGAAAATAAAATTTGAGAAATTTAAAAATTGAATTATAAAAGAGTAATTCATTTTCATAAAATGTTTACTATTAATAATAACGTAATTAATATACATAGATAAAAAAAAACTAACTAGTACGTACTATAATTTGTTTTATAATTTAATAATTCGTCAACTATAAATCACGATTTAAATAATTAAATAATTTTAATAGAAAAATTATAAAAGTAAAATCATTTAATTCTTTAACAAAATTAAATTGATTTGGTTTAGTGGTAACATGATTATTTCTAGATAAATCAAAACCAAATTTTATACGTTTTCTAAACGCACTAAATGCTTCATAAGGACTGAGACCATTATTTTTAAAATTAAGGAGTTACAAACCATTAAAAAAAATTTGGGTGGATTCAGACCGAGATCTAAAAATCATGGGGACTGAGGGCAATATGTTTCAAACTGTAGGACTGCAGACCTTTTACCCTATGTGCCATGTCTTACGGATAACTATGCTTATATATTACATGAATGAGGATAATGGTAAAGTTGGTGTGGTTAATCCTTCTGAAGTAAAGTTGGTGTGGTTGATCCTTCACATATTATAAGTTCTCTTTCTCACCATTTCTTACAAGTTCTTGCTTCAAACCTCATCATTATTTATCACTTATACTGTAATAAACGTTGGTTAGTGTTGTGTTTCTTTGTATAAGGAAAAAAAAAAGAAAAAAAAAAAAATTGATTAAACTAGTTCTTTTTTTTTCTTTTTTTCTTTTTTGTCATGGATTGATTGAACTAGTTCATTTGAAGATTGAATTCTTATTTAAAAAAAAACATGATTGGTCTAGGGTTTATAGAGTACCAGAAGTGATTTCTACAGTTCTTTAATGGCTGACGAAGATTACAACGAAGTCGATGACTTGGGATATGAGGACGAGCCAGTGGAACCTGAGATTGAAGATGGAGTAGAGGAAGATGCTGATATCAAGGAGAATGATGATATCAATGGAGAGCCTGTAGAAACAGAAGACAAGGTTGAAACAGAACCAGTACAAGGTCCACGTAAAACATCTAAGTTTATGACCAAGTACGAACGTGCACGTATCCTTGGCACTCGTGCTTTGCAGATTAGCATGAATGCTCCTGTCATGGTCGAGCTAGAGGGAGAGACTGATCCACTTGAGATTGCGATGAAGGAGCTTAGGCAACGGAAGATACCATTTACTATTAGACGCTATCTACCTGACGGGAGTTTTGAGGAATGGGGAGTTGATGAACTGATCGTCGAAGACTCATGGAAACGTCAAGTTGGTAGTTTTGAGGAATGGGGAGTTGATGAACTGATCGTCGAAGACTCATGGAAACGTCAAGTTGGTGGTGATTAATAAACTGACCAGAGACCAAAAGTCTGTATGTAGTTTGCAATCTTTTGCTGTCATATGGATTATACAGTTCTGATACTTTAGTAGTACTACTGTACTAGAAATCAGTGAAACATATCTGTAGTGCCAGTAATCTGTATGTAGTTTGCAATCTTTTGCTGTCATATGGATCATACAGTTATGAAACTTTAGTAGTACTAGAAATCAGTGAAACATATGTTTATGCCGGTTTAGTCTTTGGAATTATAACCTAAAAGTTTGCAAAAACAGAAGCCCCAAGTCCAATAATTCTTCCATTGTAATGCATACTAGAAATGGAACATGGAATCATGGATAGAGATGTTACACATTCAGACTATTTAAGCTTAGGACATTCAGTCACAATTTGTTTGGATCATTTGGTTTGTACACCTTCCAAGCATGATTCATAACCTTACCTTGAGGATTAAAATCGACTCGATAAATGTGGATCCATCAATGACTCACTATGACACGAGTCCTAAGACGTTGTAATTTTTGGCCACCACTATTCCAACTTGGGAATTTCCATGGTAATGCCAAAGAGTCATCACTGTGTCGATCTAAACTGCTTCATATACTTAAATTTGGAGTAAAAGAGACTTTGTTGGAAAATAAACAATACACGTGCATTGTTTCCCACATTTGAAAAATCATCTTTAAAAATAAAAAATAGCCACTGCCTTATCCATCTATACATCTCAAATATAAAACGCGGTCGTTCTTTCAAATATAAAACGTTATCCTTTATCAACACAAGGAAAACCCACCAAACAACAAAAACGGAGAAGAGAAAAGCTTATCTCTGAGGTTAGAGCAATGGCAGCTGTGAACTGCCATTTCTTCAAGCTATCACGGCATCTTAAACCCTCAAGACCTTCCTTCACCTGCTCCGCTTCTCAACCTTCACAAAACAACATTAAGGTAATCACATATCCTTTATCAACACAAGGAAAACCCACCAAACAACAAAAACGGAGAAGAGAAAAGCTTATCTCTGAGGTTAGAGCAATGGCAGCTGTGAACTGCCATTTCTTCAAGCTATCACGGCATCTTAAACCCTCAAGACCTTCCTTCACCTGCTCCGCTTCTCAACCTTCACAAAACAACATTAAGGTAATCACATACCTGCTCCGCTTCTCAACCTTCACAAAACAACATTAAGGTAATCACATCATCATCATCAGGAGTTGTCATACAATGCAGCTTCAACATGACAATATTTCTAATTTCCCTCCCTGTCAGGTAATCATAAATGGAGCTGCAAAGGAAATCGGCAGAGCAGCTGTGGTTGCTGTGACCAAGGCAAGGGGAATGGAGTTAGCTGGTGCTGTTGATAACCATTTTGTTGGCGAAGATATCGGCATGGTGACTTGACTTATAACCCATCTGCTTATCGTTTCAACTGGTTGATATGACTCCTTAACTCTAATGTTCTTGAATAATAGCTGTGTGAGATGGAGCCTTTAGAGATACCCGTAGTGAGTGATCTAACAATGGTGCTAGGCTCAATATCTCAGGTTCCAATTGTTTCCATACCCTCCTTTCTGTTTCCACCAAATTTTAAGTTCTACAGAACAACCTAAAGGAGAAAATTTGTAGCACCAACTCTGTCAATAGGATCTATACTTCTCCAACAAGCTGTGATCATGGCCTCATTCCACCAATAGGATCTATACTTCTCCAACAAGCTGTGATCATGGCCTCATTCCACTACAACAATGTAGAACTTGTGGAGTCAAGGCCTAATGCAGCGGTTTGACCAAACAATCCCTACAAATTAAGATTAATTCTGGCATGAAGGCCGGGGAGTAGAATAGAATGAAGGCATATAAGACTTCAAACTACCTAATTACGAAAGAACCATATTAAGAATTGGCATATAGATCCTTGCAAAAACCAAGATTATACTACCGTTATTTATGAACTGTAGTATAGTCTTGTATGCAGCTTTTGGCATTAAATCACAAGAAATGACTCAAACAATACCTATGGAATGCAGGATCTTCCTTCTCCAGAAGCTATCCAAATTGCAAACAACATATCAAATCTTGGTCAGATCTACAACAGAGAAGATAGTTCCACCGATGTTCAGGTAAAGCACAAATAAGCTTGCAAAAAAAGTGCCAAAAAGGCTTACATAAGAGGAATCAGTTAGGTTTCTGTATATATTATACATAAACAGAGCTGTGTTTTCCACATATTTCCAGGCTAGAGGTCAAGTAATCGGAGAAGTTGTAGCACCAACTCTGTCAATAGGATCTATACTTCTCCAACAAGCTGTGATCATGGCCTCATTCCATTACAACAATGTAGAACTTGTGGAGTCAAGGCCTAATGCAGCGGTTTGACCAAAAAATCCCTACAAATTAAGATTAATTCTGGCATGAAGGCCGGGGAGTAGAATAGAATGAAGGCATATAAGACTTCAAAGTACCTAATTACGAAAGAACCATATTAAGAATTGGCATATAGATCCTTGCAAGAACCAAGATTATACTACCGTTATTTATGAACTGTAGTATAATCTTGTATGCAGCTTTTGGCATTAAATCACAAGAAATGACTCAAACAATACCTATGGAATGCAGGATCTTCCTTCTCCAGAAGCTATCCAAATTGCAAACAACATATCAAATCTTGGTCAGATCTACAACAGAGAAGATAGTTCCACCGATGTTCAGGTAAAGCACAAATAAGCTTGCAAAAAAAGTGCCAAAAAGGCTTACATAAGAGGAATCAGTTAGGTTTCTGTACATATTATACATAAACAGAGCTGTGTTTTCCACATATTTCCAGGCTAGAGGTCAAGTAATCGGAGAAGTGCATTTATGTTTTGTACGAGAGGTTGCACAAAAAGAGAACGAGTCCCTTCAGGTAGGATATCCCAAAATGATGCAGAACCTAAAACCAAACTTAAAGTTAACATATTTCAACACCACAAAATCAGTTGTTTTTCCCCACATAATGTTATACATTCTGGTTTACAATAGATCAACACTGCTTAACAAATTCAAGGTCATGTGATTGAAAAAACGCAATACCTTCATACTGAGGGAAATATAGAGTTTCCTTTACGTCAGCTAGACCGATTTCATCTACTTTATTCTTGAACCAATCATGTAGTTGACCCTTTGACATCTGAACTGGACAATTCCAGTATCCACGAACACAAAGCTCACCTCGAAATGATATCAACTGAACCAAAACAGTCTTTTCGGTTAACAAAAAAGTGAGAACACAACTAACCACGAGTTCAGATCAAACCTTTATCGAAGACATAACACCATACCACAGCTATAGTACTTGTATTCCTCAACAAAACATAAGTAGCCCATGCTAAATCCTCCTTCAAAGAATCTCCAATATTCGATGATATGACAAAAATCTGCTCTCCTACTTCAGGGAGAGTTCTCTGCTCCACTACAGAACCCTTAACACACAACCCATCAACAACAATATAAGCGAGCAGCATAGTTTCAATTCACTCAAAGTAGAAAATGCAAAAATTACAATTACCTTGAGAAATTTTCCAAAGTAAGGTAAAGCTATTGAAAATGCAGCAAGTGATTGCATTTATGTTTTGTACGAGAGGTTGCACAAAAAGAGAACGAGTCCCTTCAGGTAGGATATCCCAAGATGATGCAGAACCTAAAACCAAACTTAAAGTTAACATATTTCAACACCACAAAATCAGTTGTTTTTCCCCAGCCAAAAAAGAGTATAATGTTATATATTCTGGTTTACAATAGATCAACACTGCTGAACAAATTCAAGGTCATGTGATTGAAAAAACGCAATACCTTCATACTGAGGGAAATATAGAGTTTCCTTTACGTCAGCTAGACCGATTTCATCTACTTTATTCTTGAACCAATCATGTAGTTGACCCTTTGACATCTGAACTGGACAATTCCAGTATCCACGAACACAAAGCTCACCTCGAAATGATATCAACTGAACCAAAACAGTCTTTTCGGTTAACAAAAAAGTGAGAACACAACTAACCACGAGTTCAGATGAAACCTTTATCGAAGACATAACACCATACCACAGCTATAGTACTTGTATTCCTAAACAAAACATAAGTAGCCCATGCTAAATCCTCCTTCAAAGAATCTCCAATATTCGATGATATGACAAAAATCTGCTCTCCTTCTTCAGGGAGAGTTCTCTGCTCCACTACAGAACCCTTAACACACAACCCATCAACAACAATGTAAGCGAGCAGCATAGTTTCAATTCACTCAAAGTAGAAAATGTAAAAATTACAATTACCTTGAGAAATTTTCCAAAGTAAGGTAAAGCTATTGAAAATGCAGCAAGTGATAAATAAAAATTACAATTACCTTGAGAAATTTTCCAAAGTAAGGTAAAGCTATTGAAAATGCAGCAAGTGATAAACCCAAAGCCTCTGATCTCTATCACCAAGCAATTCACAAATAAATGCTAAATTTCATAGCTTAAATAGCAAAAACACACTGTTGAAGCAATCGATACTATTTACCAGCTGAGAATCGCTGATTGGACCAGAAGCTGAGAAGTGATTCAGAAAAATAAGTGATCCAAACCCGTACCCGATCCATCTCGGTAGATATGATTCGTCTAGCCCCGGAATCCCTACA